>CM008332.1:27998643-28013581 GCA_002525835.2 Ipomoea batatas
CGCATCCAGTGTATATATTACAACTCGTAATTGAATACCTCACCTGACATGCCGACCATCACCATAAAGATCATTGACTGTAACTGATTCTGCATTTAGTTGTTCTTTGATCTGTTAATACCAATTTCAAAAACACTTGAACCATTACTGACATGGATTTAATCTTCTTCAATAAAGAAGCAAGAAAACCACTAACATAGGGAAGCTGCTATTCCACTTGCAGAACTAAATCATAATACTTTTAAAATATAAAAATGAAATCCAATAAACCCTGCAGAACCAACTACTTCTATCTAATCAGAGACAGCACCTTTCCATAGTTTCCATCATTCTGAACCCTGATTTTAAGTGGCATGTCAATAGATGGACTATTTCAGAAATTACCAGTATTTCTTAAAAGGATAAGCACCCACCCCACCCCCCAGAAGATGCCCAAGTGTCCTTATAAACCCCACCTGTTAATTTCTGTCAAATCTCTGTACCAATTGTTAAGAGATCTCTGCTTTTTCTTTTGTAAGTAGATCTCCATTTTATTTTAATGTATAGAGGATCTTTGAATACAAACAAAAGGAAAAGCACCCAATAGTTGATCATAGGCTTGCTTCTAAACCTCAAATCCTCATGTAAACTGTTTGCACATTTCTCTGGTAGGTTTTATTGGGTTCAAACCTATGTCCCCACTTCCCACCACCCTGGAAACATATAATTTACCGTTATACAAACCAATTATGGTTAATGGAAGCAAAACCATATGTCCATATCTACTTCAAACTAAAATAGAATAGTCAGTGAAAGCAGAGATACCTTCATGTTTCCACAGATATCACACCTAGGAAGACATTAAGGGGAGAGGAAAAGAAGAGAAGTTCATAAAACCGAAAGGTAAGTACTTGGTAAAAAACCTAGGCACAAAGTTAAGGCTTTTGAAGAATGCAGTGCATGAACCCTTGCAAGAAGGGTCTGGGCAAACTTTCAAGAGTAAAAGTGCACAAAAGTTATGAGGCCTCCATCACTTTAAGTGCAAAGTGCAAAGAGAAGTGCTTGGCTGCTTGCTTTTTCAAAGATGGTGCAAAACAATTTTTAATAGCTTGGTTATGCATATATAATTCATAACGATGTGTTCATGGTTGATTATGCAGAGGTATTTTTATGCACAACGATGCTGCAAATCCATATTTTCATGCCAATAAACTGAACAGGGTGCATTGATAGGCTTCACTTTGGTTCCATAGCCCTACCTCAGATCACAATTCTTAAATGGTTCAGATGTTTATATTGTTTTCATACTGGCTTCAATACTTTCAATTTTGTAGGGCCAGAGAACCTGGAGTAACAGGAGAATTTAAACGGTAGGAAAAGAGGGGCAAGCTAATCACTAAAGTTCAGGAAACAAAAAACCAAAAATTATTGTAGCAAAAGACTTAACACGAAAGTCACGTTGAATCAGAGTCCAGGAATCAGAAGGTGAAATTGGGGGGTTGGGAGTGGACAATTAATCAATGGAGAAACAGCGAAAAAAACAAGAACCATTCTGCCCATTACCATACCTCGTTCAGATTTAATCACTGTAGCATACTAACAGAATGTGATTTGGTAGTTTGGCCAGCATCCCTTTTTGTTTCCAAGATAGGGTAAGAAAACACCATTTCATAGTGAAATCATTTAGGGTTCCTATTTCCTAATAATCTTTCCAGTTCCTCATTGAATTATATGTGTCATACCTTACAAAAAACCACGATTTCTACCTATCCGTCAGCTCCAAATGCCTCTAATAAACAGCACCCTTATTAAATATTAAATAACCTGTTCTCTTTACTAGCCCTCTCAATAAAATGAAAGGGCCAACCCAATTAGGCAAATATGCATGTTTCTTACATGGTACACACATCCACTCAGTGTTATCAAGGCGTCGCCTAGGCGACGCCTAGGCGACGCCTAGGCGTCTGGGCGGTCGGGAACGACCGCCTAATATGCTCGCCTCGCCTAAGTGTAGAATACAACCCCAAAACTCCACAAAACATACATGGGTAGAACCTACACACTAAGGCGAGTCTACCGGTGTAATTTTTAGTCAGAGAAGTCGACAGAATCTTCCTCACGCGCCGGCGCGTGGAGTCGGAGCGGCGGAGCGTGGAGGCGCGTGGTGGCTGCGATGGCGGAGCAGCTCCGGCATCGTCCTCCTGTTCCGAGCAAAGCCCATTCCTCTTTGTAGAAACATTATGGAGCAAAGTAGGAGCAAAATAAGGATGTTTGGATTTGTAGTGTTAGTGCTGATAGTTGGAGAGTAGTTTTTCCAGGAAATGAGTTTCTTTTTGTCTCAATTCCTATGTATATATATGTGATATCTGTGTGTAGTGATAATACATAGAATTATAGAAATATACAAAAGCTTTCAATTTCACTCTTCTCAAGGCTACAACTTCCTAGAGGAGAGTAAATGAGGCTGCTACAACTCCCTAAAATAGAGTAAATATGGCTGCCTATTTCCAACACACATCATGCCTAATTGCCTATTCACATCCTAATTATTTTGTATGGGAATATATATATTACTCATCGCCTAGGCGGCCGCCTAGTCTACTAGTCGACTAGGCAATCGACGGCATCTCGCCTAGAAAGTCCGCCTAGATAACTATGCATCCACTTTCAATATTTTATCAATTCACATTCGTATGTCTTTTTTCTCTTCTTGTTACTTATAATTAAACTTCAATCATTGGCGACACACCAAAGCCTACAACAAAATCGTTGACATTCAACTGTTTTAAACAGATAAACTAGCACATCCATTTCTTGCAAGGATTACTGAATTTAGAAACTTCCAACTGAAACTAGTAGAGCGTATGAGCAAAGAACTCATATAAATATAGTTGTAAAGATTGAAACTAAGTAAAACGTAATTAAAAAAAAATTAACACATAAGAAAATATAGCATATCCTAGGGTATAAGAGAGTTGATTGATTGGACCTTGTTCTCCATGGACTGCATCAAAGGAGAATCGATTTGGCGGAAACCATTCTGATCGGAAGTTGCTCGGGTACAGAAAGTCCGACGGCGAAGAAGTGAAGGAGCCGCCATCGCGCCGATTGGGGGAAGGAGCTTCTCCGACGCGAGCGTGCGTACTGCTAGGAGTTTAGTCGTCACTGGAACTGAAAATCGGAGGATATTGCTTGAAAAGCGGAAGCGGGAGGCACAGAAGATGGCCATGTTGGGCCTTGTAAGCAACGATTTTGCCATTGTTAGCTAGATGATGGACTGCTTCTTAGCAATAGCTGCGCTGCCTTACCGGAGAAACAGATGAGGAAGAAATGAATGTGGTTACCTCGTGCTTGTTATATTGCTATGGCTTAATTTCATGTTCTATTCTAAATTTATACTCCTTAAAATGTCAATCTACTTTTTTTAAAATATTTCTTTAGTCTTAGTATAATGGCATAATTATTTTTATCATTCGTCAACAAAATATTTAAATAACATCAAATACAAAACATTTTGGTCTATACATTTTTAAGTGTTTTTTTTTTTTTGAAAACATACATTTTTAAGTGTTAAGTGTTTTTTTATCATAAATTTGAGTGTCATTTTATTTTTAGTTTTTTGTTTAAAGTTTTTTTATATCATAAATTTGAGTGTGATTTGATTTTTAGTTTTTTTTTTTTTTTAAATATTCCTATTGGTCCAAACATTATTATTACTACGTACATGATTATTTTCTGCAAAAATTTTAAAAATGCAATTAAAAAAATTAAAACTCTACTTCATGACAAACTTTTATAGAATTTTAAAGACTTTTATGAACTTTAAAAGTTTGGAGGTATTCAATTCAAACTTTTAGAGAGTATTTAAAAGTCATGCGGTATTCGATCAAGATTTTTAAAGAGTTTTTAAAAGTCATGTGGTATTCAATTAAAACTTTTACAGAATCTTTAAAAGTCATGTGGTATTCAAAAAGTTTTGAATTTGTAAGGACTTTTTAATTTTAGAACTTCTGTAGACTTTTATATGCTTTTCTTTCTCAAATATATATAGTTGAAATCCAACACTCAACCCCAAGATTTCAAAATTTTCTTTCTACCAACAGTTTTTTTTTCTCTCTCTCTATTTAAACTCTATTTTTTCTCCTTATTTAAAATTTTAAACTTTATAAACCTTATACCTAAATTCAATAAATTATTTTTTCTTCATTATCCTATATTTTCTACATACCTAAACTCTACCAATTTTTTTCTCTCTCCTAAACTTTAGGATCTTCCTCTAAAAATTCAAAATAATATTATTTTTATTTCATTGTTGCTTGTATATTTTGATTTTTTTTTTGTATGAACTTTTTATCCCTAACTTCTAAACTTTTTCTCCTAAATACATGAAAATTTGTTTATTCGTAATATATATATATATATATATATATATTTTGAATACTACTAACTCTATTACAATGCAGTAGAACAACCCACCACCTCCCGTATAAAGGGAAGGGTTTGATGCCACTGGACTACGAATAGTGAACTATTGTTATTGTTACAAAGAGAAGCACCTTGTTGTTGTTAGCAGTCCCATATTGTTATTGCAAATAATAATTATTTGCTTGATACCTAGCAGTATATCAAATATAATTTATATATATATTATTAATTTTTTATTTTATTTTATGCAACTAGTAGTTATATTTTTTTAAATATTAATTTCTGAAGAAAAAGTAATTATATTTTTAAATATTTTATTTGAACAATTCTATTACTATAAATTTTAGTGTTTAATATTGTTATGAATTGCTTATGAAAGTTTGTAAGGATGTATTCAATTTAGAATTTTGTTAGGAACCCCGAGTTGTTGATTTTGATGATACCAAACTATACGAGGAGACCCCTAACTTTCGTGAATGTCTTAGTTTAGGTTATGCTGTATATCTTAGTCTTGTAAGGTAACCGAATCCTTAGCATTCTTTTATTCACTAAGGATCTGAGTCTTACATACCGAAGACATGAAGACTTCGACCGAAGTGTGTTTCATCCGAAGAGTCGAAGATGCGAAGACACGAAGACTTGAGGAACCGAAGACTGGGATCTTAGGTCGAAACTTGGAAGGACCAAGCACTTATGATCGAGCAATCAAGAATGTGATTGACTCGAGGAGTTTAAGAGAAATGATAAGGTCAATCATTCTCTTTCACAACCAAGGCAAAGACATTCTCTGATAAGTTGTCTTATCTACTGCCTTGAGAATGTGTATAACTGAATGTCATTTTGGATCCTATGCAACGATCCCAAGGAGCATTTAATGATTGTCACCTTTTTGAGGGACAAAAGACAATTTGTCCTTGCACAAAAGTGGACAAACGGCTAGAAAGTACTAACATTCTGAAAAAGAAGAAAACATTATCCATTGGATATTACACACTGGACAATAGGTTTTGAATTTCATTCTCGCTCCAACGGATCTGAAATTCCACCTATAAATACCCTTGTCCCATCTCACTTTGACAAGGTTGAAATACGCGAAATATTGTCATTCAAGTGAAAAAATTTACAGTTTGATATTCATAAGCTTATTAGTGATATTCAGATTTATTTGGAAGTTCTTGTGTGATTAAGAAGCTGATCAAAGAAGCAAATCACAAGTATTTCAAGTTGGAGAATCATCACAACTATTCAACCATCTCTACAAGTGAAGTAGAAAGAGGCGGAGTAAACTTGGAAGGAGTTGATCGAAAAACCTACAACAACAAGACTGCCGGGCTTAGTGATCAAAGGAACTTGTTGTAAAGGAGATTGTACTATAAAGGAGATTATAGTGCAAACCTTCACGTGTTGTGAAGAAGAGTGGAGTAGGCTTAGTTAACAGCCGAACCACTATAAAAACTCTCTCTCTCTCTCTCTCTATTTACTTTACGTATTGCATTGCATTTTTCACTCAAACCTAATATCTTTTACAAGAAACCCTAAGTGCAAAGTGAAGATAAAATTGGATATACTCTTTCCGCTGCGTTTATCTCATTAGTCAAAAAGTTTTTAAAAAAATCTCTTGTGAGTCTATTCAACCCCCCCTTCTAGACTCACATCGCTACCACCGGGACCAACAAGTGGTATCAGAGCACGTTACCTTGAACGGTGAACACTCTGTGTATATTGCCTGGTGATCCTTTTTGAAAATTTCATCAAAATATTTTCAAAACTTTGCACTATGTCTAAAATGGAACATCATATGCATTTTCTCATGTTTAACTTGGACAAGTTTGATGATTGGAAAGTGCGCATGCATGCTCACCTATCTGCCATGCATGATGAGATGTGGGATGTGATAACTGATGGACCCATCCAGATACTACAAGTAAATCCCAACCGTGTTGCTACCGATCCGACATCACCAGAAATGATTCCGAAGGAAAAATCCTTGCTGACTACCGAAGAGAGAACCCGAGTAAATCTCGACAATATAGCCAAGGATATACTCTACAAGGTTCTGGACGAATCATTGTTCCCAAGAGTGAGAAAGTGCAAAACCGCTAAATACATCTGGGATGTGCTTATGCTCATAGGTGATGGAGACGAACAAGAAAAGGAAAACAAGCTAACCATTGCCATGAAAAAGTTTGAAGATTTCAAACTAAACCCGAAGGAGTCCATAACTGAAATGGAAGCTCGGTTCATAAAGCTATTGATGGAAATCAATGATCTTGATGAGAAAAAGCTAACACAAAAGGAGATAAACTTGAAGATTCTCCGAGGACTACCCAAGAGCTGGGAAATGAAAGTTGTAGCTATGCGTGATCATAGAGATCTCAAGACAACCAGCACTACGCAAATCTTCAGTGATCTGAAGGCCTACGAGTTCGAGAAAGAAGCACAGAATGATGAAGAACCTGAAACAAGAAATATAGCTTTGGTTGCAAACCATCAACCTTCGTCGACAACACCAAGGTCAAACACTAATCCTTCATCGGATTTTTTCACTGATGATCAAATGGCTTTGTTCATGAGAAGGTTCAAAAGATTCATGCGAAAGAATCAATCCTATGATAACTCGGACAAGGCGAGAAGAATGAAGTATCAAAGCAATGACAAGGCTAGCGGATCCAGAACACATGAGAAGGATGAAGTACAAGTGCTATGTTATAACTGCCGAAAACCTGGACACTTCAAAGCCGAATGTCCATATCCCATCGTCAAGAAGCATCAGGACGAGCACAACTACAAGAAGAATTCGGGAAAATATCACCACCCGAAGAGTGCGTCAAATGATCCTGACGAAGAGCCAAGCAAAAACCAGAAAAATGACAGACGAAGGAAGGCTCTAGTAGTTGAAGAGAAGTCAGGAGAAAAGAACGAAGAGTCATGTACTTCTAGCTCAAGTTCATTAAGAGACAGTTCTGAAGATGAGAAAGGACTTCTTTGTCTTTTCAGTCAAGATGACTCAGATGAAGAGATGTGCCTTATGGCTGAAGAAGAAGAGGTAACTTCACAAAACCACTCTTGTAATTATAGTTCCGAATCCACATATCATGAAAATCCTAGAGAAGCATTTGAGAAAATGATGAAGAGTTTTTATGGTATTGAGGATTCACATCTCAAACTTAAAGAAGAGAATGCCAAGCTATTGGCAGAAAGACAAGATCTCGAGGAGTTAAGGTCCAAAAATGCTGAGATGCTTGAATCTATAAGCCAGCTTGAGAAGCAAGTTCATCTTCTTGAGGAAGAGTATAAAGCAAAGGATGATAGAGAGCAAAACTTGCGTGCGGTACTTGCGACATTTACAAATTCATCCAGGTTAATGGATCGAATGGTAGATGATCAAAGACCATCAGGGAGTAGAACCGGACTCGGTTATAACTCCAGCTCTTATCAACATGTTCTCTTAACACGACCAACTGACCCTTCTACTAGTGGAGGTTTAAGTTCTGTGTTTGTCCAAGGACAAACTGAAAATCTTGAGCCAGTGACTAACGCCACAAATGGAACAGAACCACAATAAACGAGTCGATCTAATGATTCAACTTCAAGGCCATCAACAAGCTTGCAAGAAAAGAACTAGTTGAAGGATTACCGAATGTAATCTATGACAAGGATAAAGTATGTGAAACGTGTCAAAAAGGAAAGCAGATCAAGTCCTCGTTCAAAACAAAATCTCTCAACACAAATGCAAGGCCATTAAGTCTACTTCATATGTACTTATTTGGACCAGTTGATCCAGTTAGTCTAAGCGGGAGAAAGTAAACTCTTGTGGTAGTAGATGACTACACAAGATATACATGGACATCTTTTCTAAGGAAGAAGAATGAAACCGAGAAAGTTCTTCCAGACTTGCTCCGAAGACTTCAAATTGAAAAGGATCTAAGTATTGTCAAAATACGATCTGATCAAGGAACTGAATTTGTAAACAAAGTTATTCAGGATTTCTGTGGACAACATGATATATTGCATCAACTTTCAGCAGCAAGAACTCCTCAACAGAATGGTGTAGTTGAAAGACGAAATAGAACCCTCAAGGAAGCAGCAAGATCTATGATTGCTTTCTCTGGCCTACCGAAACATTTTTGGGCCGAAGCAATAAACACAGCATGCTACACTCAAAACAGATCTCTGATTCATAAAGATCATGGAGTCACACCTTACGAACTCTGGAAAGGCAGAAAACCTATTGTAAAATACTTTCATATATTTGGAAGTAAATGCTTCATCCATAACAACGGAAAGTCACATCTAAAGGCTTTTGATGAACGTGCTGATGAAGGAATATTCATGGGATATTCCGAAAAGAGTAAAGCTTTTCGAGTACTGAACAAGCGAACCATGGTGATCGAAGAATCAATACACGTAGTCTTCGACGAATCATCAAAAGAGGGCGTGGTGATCTCTGAGAAACAAACTGATGAAGAGGCGAAAGATAGAGAAATTGAAGAACTATCCGAAGGATCAAAATCAGAAGAAGACGATTATCCACTCTTTCCAAGTCTTCTACCGAATACTTCATCTCAAACCGAAGTATTACCGAATGATGGAAATGAGCCGATAATTCAACAAGATGGAAGTAATCAAGTCGAACCCTCTATAGATGAAGGAGCACCTCCTACCACCTTTCAACCGGATCTAAAATGGTTGAGAAACCATCCTCAAGATCAGATCATCGGTGATATACATGATAATGTACGAACTCGTGCATCCATTCGGGAATGCATGATGGCATGCTTTATATCTCAAATCGAACCAAATTAAAGACCGTTGAAGAAGCACTAAATGACTCGGACTGGGTCATTGCCATGCAAGATGAATCACATCAATTTGAGAGAAATGATGTATGAGAACTGGTTCCACGACCATCACATCAAAACGTCATTGGAACTAAATGGGTTTTCAGAAATAAGATGAATGAGCAAGGAGTCATTGTTAGGAACAAGGCTCGGTTAGTCGCTAAAGGATATTGTCAAGAGGAAGGGATCGATTTTGATGAAACCTTCGCTCCTGTTGCTAGACTCGAAGCTATAAGGATTTTTCTAGCATATGCTGCATGGAAAGACTTTAAAGTCTATCAAATGGATGTCAAAAGTGCCTTCTTAAATGGGCTTTTGGAAGAAGAAGTATATGTTGAGCAGCCCCTAGGTTTTGTCTCTGAAGTCGGGATGGATAAGGTCTATAAACTCAAAAAGGCTTTATATGGTTTAAAACAAGCTCCTAGGGCCTGGTATGACACCTTATCATGTTTTCTTATAAGTTGTGGATTCACGAAAGGGATAGTTGACAAAACCCTTTTTAGAATAAAAATGGAGATCATATCCTGTTGGTACAGATATATGTTGATGATATCATCTTTGGAAGCACCGCTTCAGATCTATGTGAAAAATTCTCAAAACTCATGCAAGGAAAATTTGAGATGAGCATGATGGGAGAATTAAATTACTTTTTGGGTCTTCAAGTCAAGCAGGAACAAAATGGTATCTTTATCAATCAAGCAAAATACACCAAAGATCTCATCAAGAAATTTGGAGTTGATGGAAAATCCTCAGTTAAAATACCTATGAACACCTCGTTACGAATGGATATCGATAACAAGGAATGGATACCGAAGACCAGCTTGCAGATATACTCACGAAACCGCTTGCCGAAGCAAGATTCTCTACCCTGAGGCATGAACTCGGAATGATCGAGATGAATTAATGAGAGACAAATGAATCGCTCCAAAACTAAAGGGACTTATCGGTTATGACATCTTGAAGTTAATGCACCTCAGAATCAGAAGTTCACGGATTCATTTAATGGATAAGCTCAAAAATTTTGGACGGTTGCAACTTTGATTGGTCACGTCAGATGGATCTTAGCCAATCACAGCGCCTCATTTTCTCTATAAATAGATCACAACCGAGGAAAGGAAGAGGTATCCTAACTCCTAATCCTTTGTGTTGTCTTCTATTGTGCAGGTATGGACAAAGGGAAAGGCAAGAAGGTGTGTTCTGAAGAGAAACCCGTCAAGAAAAGGTTTTCTTTTCGACTATTGTTGAAAGAAGGAACAAGCAAACTCAACAAGTTGAGAGAGGAAAAGGGAGAACCTCTCGAAGGTGACACATCGGCACATCCTTTAGAACTCTCTGACTCGGATTCTGAGGATTTCGTGCCCAAGCCACCAACCATGTCGGTTCCAGGCTTCTATTCTGGAGGTTTAGCTCCACCCAACGAGGAACCTTACTGGCCAGATCCAGACCTTGTGCCACGGCAAACTCCTCCACCATCCATAAACGAAACTGGAGATGATGCTTGGAATGACATCCAAGGATGGTACTTACGGAATCAAGCCCCAAACCAGCCAGTGAATGATGACCATGACGAGGACTATCTTCGCTACCTTGCGATGCTTGAGCCAGATGATGTATCTGACAAGTCCTCGGTGCTTGAAAATGAACTTGGCTATGGACCGATGGCTCCATCTTGGATTCCTGATGCTGCCCCAAGTGCTCTACCAGCTCCGAGCCCTCCTACCACGGAGAGCAGCCAAGGGCAAAGCCTTATGTCTACTGCCAATAGTAGCCATACAAAGAATAAGGGCAAAGGCAAGGCAAGGAAGTAGATATCATGCTTTGTAGATCAGGGGTGGGTTGGTTGGTTTAGAATGTTATCTTGGTTGTCTCTTGTTATCTCTCAAATGAATGGAACTTCTATTATGCTTGCGTAGTCTGTCATTTTTTTTCCGAAGTGTTAAAATCTTACCGGAGAATGACACACTCAATACCGAAGACTGCTAAAGCACAAAGCAAATATGACGACCGAACTCTCACTGACCAAAGGATTAAGATACCGAATCCTTAACCCTTAACAGTTCGTATGCATGACTCATGATCGAAGGGTTGTGGATGTATCGTGTTGAATAAGCTACTTGGACGCATCTTCTAATGACCGTTCAACTGGAAATCGTGGGATCGTGTTAGTACACGTGTCAGTGCCCTATTCGAAGTAAATGCCGAGGAATACGCTCCACCTTCTCTGAACCGTCTGACATGAAAGGACGGGTCATCAAGACGTGATAGCAAAATGAGTGCGTTTCTCTCACCTCATTAAATGGCTATTTCATTTTGTGGGAAACTACCCTTATCAGTACAAATCGTGTCTAGGGCTTTATGCCATTTTTGCCCCCTCATTAAAGGGCATTTATGGGTTTTTGTCTCTTACACATAAATTCGCTCCAATTTCTCAAAAATGACCCGATACACCCGATCCACCATCTCTCATCATATATAACCTCTTGGACCTCTCACCTTTTACCTTTTACCCTCCCAAAAAGCACCATTACCCTCTAAACCCTAAAACCTCTTCAAACTCACCAAAAGTTGGAAATCATGTCATCTTCTAGATCAAGTTCTTCTTCTGAAAGCCCTAGTTCATCTTCCGATGACGTTGCTACTACCCATGGTCCACCGCCAAAACCCTCACCCACGTCGGAAAAGACACCAGCCACTCAAGAACCGTTCAGACCGCCACAGATTATAACCAGACCATGCGAAGATGTGAAAGTTTTCAAGTTCTTCTCCACTTTTGTCAAAGGTCAGAAGTCAAACAACTGCATGGTAAAAGCCGGTTCAATGCTTGATGTCAATGGTTTTCTTGATAAAGTGCTTGACAAGGAGTTTGGGAATCACGTTGTAAAGTGCCTAGAGGACGGTAATCTTTACAAGTTTGTTACATTTAAACACAAAGCATGGTATCCCATTGATGTAACGCAGTTCTACATTAATGCTGAAATACAATCTGTCAATGGCGTTGATGAAATTCACTCAGTGGTTAATGGCACTGAGGTTGTGGTCGCCAATGAAGATATAAGAGTGTTTGACTTTCCTCTCTGTGGGGATGGATTTCATCCAGACTGCTCTGAGAAGAAGTATAGCAGAAAGAAGATGTGGAAAAAGATGAAGGGTCATTCTCAACCCTCATCCTTTCCATCTGTTTTGAAGAAGAAAATGTTGAAAATGGATTATGAATTTGTTGTAGACATCCTGAACAAGATTGTTGAAAGCAAACAATCTGGAACTGACGACATATCTGACAAAAAGATGCGGATGTTATGTGCACTACTGGAAAATTACCTCGTTGATTGGTCACATGTTATTTTTGACTTCTTAGTTGACAACATTCAAACAGGTGTTAGTCCTACAACAAGATGGATTGTCAAAGTACTTGGTTATGGGTTCATGATCAGTGTTATTCTGAAAGACAAGAAGGTGAAGTTGCGCGCGGGAACTGTATCACACCGAAATCATTATCACATGACCTCAAAGCCACCAAATTACCTCAAGAGAAAGGCAGATGAACTGGAAGCTGCCTTGAAAAAGGAAAAGAAGAAATCTAAATCCAAATCGTCCAAAAGTTCAGTTGGACAGGGGGAATCTGAGATGGCAAAAGGTCATGGTTCGGAAGGCTCCACACATCAACCAAAAACACAACCCGAACCATCGAAACCGAAGGCCTCCAAACATGCTGAATCCTCAAAGCGCATCGAGCCCTCATCCGAGGATGAGCCAGAAAAGTCTTCTAAGAAGCGCAAGGCAGGAAATTTGGAAGCTGCACAAAAGAAGAAGTCAAAGAAACACAGATCTAAACGATCTAAGGGTTCGGACGAGAAGGATCTCACCGAAGCCTCTGAAGGTCGCGAGACTGAAGGGAAGCAAGTCGAATCCTCTCATGAGGAGGAGGCGAAGGCATCAAAAGAAGTCACTAAGAAGAGGAAGGCAAAACAGCTTAAACGTCCGAAAAAGAAACAAAGAACTGATCAAGTTGACGAGGCTGCAGTGGAACATGAAATCCACTCAACTGCTATCTTACCAGCCGAAGAGGAACCGAGGGAAGCTCAACAAGAAGATTGTCACCGAGCTCTTCCTCCTCCTCTTGATCTTTCTAGGGAAGATAGTGATGAGGAAGATCAAATGCCTCTTACTAGAATGTTGAAGCCAACGAATCCTCAAATCGAATCACCTATCTTGGAGTCCTTACCACCTCCTGAACCTTTAATTGCTGAACCTGATAGTCCCATTGCTCCCTCGCCCAGAACACGACAGCTGGTTATCTCCTTGCCACGAGAAAGAAATGATTCGGGTTCCGAATCTACCATGATAGAAGATGAATCTGAAGGAGATGATGCTAGAGTTTGTGATCAATCTTATCGACCAATGTCTGCAACTGTTCGACAACAAATCACAACACTTATGTCTCCTTCCATTGCCCGAATAATGCTTGCTCTTGATTATGTCAATCGACATCTTTGTTTACAATGGCCACGTGTGCCAACTATTCGGATTGAAGAGATCCCATCTGTATCAACCGAATCTGATATTCCTGAATCAGATCAGCAACTTGTCCTTCATCCTGATCCCATCACTCAACAGATTAATGCCGATGCAGCTCTGGCTCAACAGTTGGCATATGATGAATCTGAAGCTGAAATACCTCCTGCCGAAGCTCCTACCGAAGCATTGATAGCTGAATGTTCTCATGAAGAGATACTAAGACGAGAACTTGCTCGTATTTACAATTGGCAGGAATGGCGAATGTCAAGTCTTCGGGTAATAGCAAGTACGATTAGCGAAATGGCCGAAGAAGAAAAATGGGCACTGGATTGGATGGGTACACGATCTGTTTTTGACGCCACACGGCTTGATGAAATTGAAAGAGTTTTCGCTGAAAAACTCCAAGGAAAAACAACTCGGTTTGGCAAATCTGTAGATTTGAATGTTGGCTACTGAACTCCTCGGGAACGCCTTATGTTAGAAGACATGCAGATTGCCAAAATTCACAACATCTCTTGAGCACAAACCGAAATAAGAGATCTTAGACCAGATGTTGGACCAAGTCGTCAACAAGATGAAGATGATGCTGAGGATTCGGATTCTAATCAGAATCAAGGATGTCGTGATAAGAAGGATGATAATGATGATGATGATGACAACGATGATCCTTCTAGAAGTCATGCTCCCTCTTCCCGAGCTGATAATCCTTCCAACACAGGAGTTCAGACAACTCGTGCCAATGATGAATCTATTCAGAACCACTCTGATGAGCCGAAGTCTGCTCCTATCGAATCCATGGAAGCATAAATCTTGCTAAGTCCTAGTTCAGCCCGAGATGAAACAATGGAAGCATCTCGAGGTGCGAATCATGATGGCTTGCAGATACTTGATGAAATAATGGTTACATCAGACCTTAATTTGGTCGATGTTGAGGTAGAAGTCTTTCCAGACTACACTTCGGATGGAAACCTGGAAGCATCTAAAAGTGCAAGTCCCGAAAACTTAGCCTCACCAATCGATGACATAAATCTTGTAGAGGGCAAGGAACTCGTCTTAGTTCAAGGTGAAAACATGGAAGCACCTTCTAAGGACGGTTATGGTCCATCTGCTGATGCATCCAAGAGCTCGGATTCTTCTGAGGTAATTCTTGATACCTCTTCTGCTTTCACTTCTCTGTT
>CM008332.1:28031087-28042305 GCA_002525835.2 Ipomoea batatas
ATATCTCCATCTAGAAAGATCTAACAAATTAGATATAATTTCTTTTAAAAAAGGAAGTTGTATTTTTATAAATAACACAAACTTTTAAGTGTAAGTAACATTTGCAAGTGTGCAAGAAAAAGGTGTAAGTGATATCACCTTAAAGTTCAACCATTACACTTAATAGTGCAAGTAATTTACCTTTCATATTGGTGCACATAATGATAATGTTTGGTCAAACTAATGATAACGTTAGGTTCACTTAATATTGTTGCTCGATGTTTATTTTACTTCCACTTTTAATACTCCGTACGTTTTACTTGCACTATTATTGTACTGTACTCTATGAAATTGTTACTTGTACTTTTAAGTTTGAAATATTTAATTTTAAAAAATTTTGCGTTCGATTCATTTTAAATTTTAAAATAATAGGCTTTGTTTGATGAACAATTTTTTGGGTTAATGTTTTATTATAACACTTTAACTTTGTGACCAAGTTATGCAATTACGTGAGTGTTTGGCTATTGTGTTTTGAATGAAAATGTTAAAAGTATACCCCGCCCCCCTCCACCCACCCACCACACACTTTATAAAATTATAGAGGAAAGTTTTCCCATTTTGATTTTTCGCTGCTGTGCCAATTGGGTAGCAAGTAATAAAAGGCTTATTATTATTATTATTATTATTATTATTATTATTATTATTATTATTATTATTATTGTTATTGTTATTGTTATTGTTATTGTTATTGTTATTGTTACTATTGATTTGATGTTATTAAAGCTAAAATTAAATATCTAATTTAATTTTACCAAACACCTATCTACAATTAATTACTGCATTTATTGAGTAAAACCCTTAACAAAGTTCAAAATATGTTAACCATCAACCCTTAGTTCCCAAATAAGGCCATTATGATTTAGAAAATTTTAGGAGTTAATTTGGATTTAGGTTGTGTTTGGAAAGTAGGAAAATGACTTCTGAAAAATATTTTTTTCAAAAAACAGTTTCATTTCTAGTGTTTGGTTGCACTCTGAAAAACTGTCTTTGCGTGGTTGGTTCATTTTCTGGAAAATGTGTTAAATTGTATAATTTTACATTTTAATCATTTTTTAAAATATAAAATAATAATAATAATAGTATATAAAATAATAATATTTCTTTTACAAAGTAACAAATGTGGCCATTTTAGCAAAATAGTTGTTGAAGCCAAGTCCGAAAAATGACTTCCGGAAAAAAAAAATCCGGAAGTCATTTTCCAGAAAAATGGCCTCATTTTCCTTGGTCAACGAAAATTGTTTTTCGTTGACTGCATTTTCCAAGCACGGTCAAACACCAAAAGCCCGGAAAATGATTTCCAAAAATCATTTTACAGGCTACCAAACACACCCTTAGTCTGATCCTCTAACTATCATTCATTTCTAATTTTAGTTTTCGACTTTTAAAGATACCAAATTTAGTTCTTAAGTATTGAATCTTTTCTATTTTAATCCACCTTTAACTTTCCCTATGTGAATCTTTAACATTGAAGGTAAAATTAAAAATTCATATTCTTTGAGCCAATTACGGGGCGTTTGGTTGGAAGGAAAGAATTATGTGGGAAATGAATTGTAATTCAATGGAAAAAAAAGAATAATGTGGGAATAAATCGAGAGTTTGAATTTCGATGTTTGGTTTGCAGGAATAAAATTACTGAGAATTTCAATTCCAATGTTTGGTATACATGGGAATTGAAAGGAAATAAGTAGTATAAAGTCCAAAATGCCATTATTATTATTATTTTTATCATCATCATCATCATTATTAATCATCTTATATGAAAAGTATCTGTAACCCCTCGGGTTTTCCGACAAAGTTAAAGTTCAAGAATAGTGATATAAATTTTTTTTAAGCTATGACATTTAAGAGAAGACTGTTCGGTGCTCGAAATAATTTTTTTTGGATTAGTTATCGATAAGCTGCGAACTACGTACCGGTCACGAACCGAGAAAAATCTTAAGGATATAGATTCACGACGAATTTCCTAGAACTTGGATTATTAAGTATCATACGATTAAGCCTGAATTTCTAGTTAGTTCAAGAAAAATCTTAAATGGACTGTAAGGGATAAATTGTTACGGACTCTGTACCTATATTTCGCGGAATACCGAAAAATTCCCAAAATTGGTGATTTGCGACGAGAATATTTTTAGAATAATTTTGGTATTAGAATTTTCCCGAATTAAGTTATAATCCTCCGAACATTCATCTGATTTAAGCATAAACTGGCCAATTAGATTTGTGATCTTCTAAGGACTCCATGGGGTGTTGACATGTGGCAAGCAAATCTAGACTAAGATTGGGCATTTAATGTAGCATTTATGAGGTATGGAGGCTTTGCACTTGTTGCTTGATCTTCAAGAACAATATCTACACTAATCACCATCATCTCTCTCTCACTCTCCACTCCATTTTCGAAATATACACACTTAGAAGAAGAAGAAGAAAAATTAGTTGATCTCTTCCTTTGTAATCAAGAAGCTCCCAAGTGTTTCTTTCCAACCCAAGAGACTAAGTGTAAGTAAGACCTTAGACTTTGTTGGATTTAATCATCTCTAGAACTTAAGTGTTAATGTTTAGTGCATGAAAAATATTGTTATTGTGGTGATGTTTTTAGGGTCTTTGAATTCAAGGAAGGAAACTAGCAATTTCTTGGATTAAAAATCTTCCATTGAGGTAAGAAATCCCTTAAGTTGGCTCAATCACTTGAAGATAGACAAATGTTAGGAAATTATATGGTTAGGAATTTTTATAGGAAAATTATGTGCTATGTTATAGATCTAAAAGTTGGCTCAAAAATCTTAACTTTGATTTTTGGTAAATTTGGTATGCATGTTCATAGCTATTTTTATGCATGTATATATTGTATGAGGTCCATAAATGCTTATATTTGTGAAAAAGGTGGAAGATCGGGCCATTACTACCCCGATCTTGCGGCCCAAAGTGGGCAGAAACGGAAGGACGCAACAGTGGACGCGCGTCCACCGCGCGCCCTTCGCGGAACCAACGTTCGGTGCCTTAGCCGAGAGGCTGGACGCCACACGGACGCGCGCGTACGCTGCGCGTCCGTGGGCGCCAAGTTTCGGCATCGCGCGCCGAACCAGCGGACGCAGTCCGGACGTGCGTCCGCTGGTGCGGCCAGCCGCGAGTCCGCGCGACGCGGACTCGTTTTCGACTTGTTTGTGACCCGATTTTTCCCCGATGTTTTTAACCTTGAATGTTGTGATATTTTGAAAGCCTACGGGCATCCGGGGGAATATTTTTGAAGGCAAAACATTATTTTTGCGTTTTTTACTAACTTGGAAAATAATTGTGTTTTGAAAATTATTATGACTCCTATGCTTGAATTTCCGTGATAGGACTAACACTAACCAAAGTGTGTGTTTTACGGAAATATACTTGAGTAAGTATAATGGTTATGGAGTCGTGTAATAATAATGAATGTGAGGGAGTCTGTATAATTAATCTATACTGCAGAGCGAAGTTCATTCGCTGAGTGAAATGGTGAGGGGTCTGTATGATTAATCTATACTACAGAGCGAAGTCTATTCGCTGAGTGAACATGTGAGGTTTTGTATGATTAATTCATACTGCAGAGCGAAGTCTATTCGCTGAGTGATGTGTGAGATTTTGTATGATTGATTCATACTGCAGAGCGAAGTCTATTCGCTGAGTGATGTGTGAGAGCTAACTGTCGGGTGTCTTGAACAGTAATGTGGGTGTTGTGTTTCCCCCACGTGTGAATTAATAGCTGTGTTATGTGCCGGAGTTACTTATATAATGTGAAATTGCTTGTCGTTAGAATTGCTTGCAGGTAGACTACGACTGTTGGGTATTGTTACTTTATTTCTTATTAATGGTTATTTTCGAGTGACCACGGATACCTTACTTAGCCGTCGCGCTAACTACACTTCATTGTGTCATTTATCAGATGCAATCTAGTACAGGTTCGTGCAGTTCTCTGGACTCAGATCCGTCTGAGTTCGAGTTTCCTATTTATGATTATGATGACTATGCACAGTACTTAGTAGATGGAGATCCCTATGCCCCTGGCTATGCACCTGACCCGCCAGTGCTGATATGTACTCCTGACCCCACTATTGCTCCAGATTCGCCAGAGGTACCTGTGTGGACCCCTGCTCCAGTCGAGCCCCTTTGTCCCTTTGATGCCCTACAGGCCAGCTATGGGTTCTATCCCATAGAGATCGTTCCTGACAGCCACCCTCTAGAGTTCGTGGTTCATTACCCATACCCATGGGATCCGAGTCCCCCGGATTACCCTGAAGAATGGATGATGTATATGAGTACTTGTAGGTTTCTAGACCATGTTATGTGGTTTGAGGACGATTGGCACGTGGTTTGGGGTACCTATACGGGCCCGGTGTATCATTCACTAGACTAGGAGAGTCTAGAGTAGGGGGAGTTCGGTAATGTTTTGTGTAAATGTATCTTTTTCTAACTCTGATGGTTGTCTAGCCAGGTCTCACTGGTTCTCTTGATGGGTTGTTATTATTGTTAACCCTCCATGTTTTGGTAGCTTGTTTAAGCTACACCCTTCTTGATGCTATAATATGCAGTTTCATTCTAATGTTTGCCTTGGATTTTAACGCCAAGAAACACTATCCTTGTTTTTGATTATTAGCCTGTACATCTAGAATAAATCCAATCTGAATAAGGTTGGGTTTAGTCTAGGTGTGGGGGTAACTACTCCGGTTGTACGGTATAGGCGAGTCGGGGTGTTACAAGTTGGTATCAGAGCTCTATTTCGAGTCAAAACTCTAAGTCAAATTTATTTTATTCGAGTCAGCTCTAGTTCGAGTTAGCCAAGTTTCAAAGTCAGCTTAGGTTTGTTAAGACTAATCTACATCATCGTTACGATTCGGCGAGTACAAGTTCAGAGCAGAGCTGGAACGGAGGTCGGGTGACATAAGAAGGGGGGCATTTCGCTTCTTACCTCATAGAATCTTACGATTCTGATCGTGAAATAATGTGATCGCTACCTGTGTTTTCTTGCATGCGTTTACTTAGGTGTTGAGAGTAAGCATGCTAGCGTAACGCACTAGTTGTTAGTACGCTTTGTCGAGACCCTCGCTTAGAGGGTGTGATAGAGATGAATGTTAGGAAGAACTGTGTAGGACTTGAGTAGGTACTATACTAACTGCTTAACTATCTAACTTCGAGATGACTCTTATACCTTAAATACTAACTTAGGATCATCGTTTAGCAAAGATGCCACCGAGACGGAATGCACCTGCAGAGAGCGAGAACAACCTCTCTACGATAGATCGAATGGTTCAAGCCATGGAGAGAATAGCTGAGTTGATGCTTGCTCAGCAAGCTCAAAACCAAAATCAAGGACAGCTAAGAGTGGATTACGCTAAGGCAATAGCTGGAAAAGTGGATTCGAACCTTCGATAAACTACTCAACGCAGTGAATTGTCCTGCGAACCAGCGAGTTTCCTCGGCAGTGTACTACCTGACGAAAGCTGCAGATAATTGGTGGGCGACAGTCGGACCGACCCTCCTGCAAGACCCAGCCTTCGGTTGGGAGGAATTCAAGGTGGACTTAAGGGAGCAGTTCTACACTGAACGCATCAAGGGAATTAAGTGTGAGGAATTCCTAAGACTGAAACAGAAAGGAGCAATCATTCAAGAATACTACGACCAATATGTTGAGCTGATGCAGTTTGCCCAGGAAATCGTGCCGGATGAGGCGAGCAAAGCAAGGAGATTTGTTCAGGGATTGGACTGGAGTATAAAGGAGATGATCGCGCCTTTCATGTGCTCTACTTTAAAAGAGGCATATGACAGAGCGTCGGACCATTATCAGGTTTACCTGGACCAGCAGGAAGCCTATGACCGGAATAAGAGGAAGGCTGACGACAATTCTCGGAAGTTTTCGGTGGGAAACAAGAAATTCAGTCAAGGCGACTTTAATACAGTGCAAGGGAGAGGAGGATTCAATAAGGGAAAACGATCTGCTTGCTCGAGATGTGGAAGGGATCACCCTGGTGAAAACTGTCAGGGGATGAGGATCAAATGTTACCGGTGTGGTATTTTCGGGCACAAGGCTGCTCAGTGTCGAAGTCAAGAAGGCAGTTCCCAAAAGCCCCTGCAGAATGAGAATCAGGGACGGAGATTCAATGGGAATAACGGCTGGAACCCCGCAGGAGCCGGAGGTCAAAGGACTAACTTCCAATCTGGGAATCCGGCGAATGCCACGCCCGGTTCTAACCACAAGGGAAAGCAGGTGATGGGAGAAAGTAGTGGAGAAAAACAAGGCAGGATTTACGTCGTCAATAGCGCTCAGGCTCAAGCTAGCGACGCTGTAACTGGTACTTTCCGCATAAACTCAATACCTGGATTAGTCCTATTTGATACTGGGGCTACCAATTCATTTATATCCTCTGCATTCGCTGATAGACTCAAGTTAAGGCCTACGGTTAAGTTAGATCTCAACGTCGCAACGGCTTCAGGAGTAGTAGTATCCTGTAAAGATGGTTATGGCGACGTTGCAATAGAAATAGCGGGATTTAACTGTCCCATAAGTCTCATTCGTTTCGAACTCGAAGGCATCGATGTTGTACTCGGAATGGATTGGCTGGATAAGTACAAAGCTCAAATCGTATGTAATGAGCGAAAAGTTATACTACAAGGACCGAAGGGGAGAAGAATATCCTACCGAGGAGTTGACAAACAACCCGAGCCACGGTTGTTGACGATGCAAAAGTTAAGGAAGTGTGTTCGCCAGGGGTGCGAAGCATATCTTTGTTTGGTGCAAAACACCGAAGTAGAGGAACTCGAGATGGATCGAATTCTAATAGTGCGCGAATTCCCTGACGTATTTCCCAACGATCTCACCGAGATGCCACCAGAAAGGGAAGTAGAATTCACCATCGATCTTGTACCAGGCACCTCGCCTATCTCAAGAGTGCCTTATCGCATAGCACCCAAAGAGATGGAGGAATTAAAGGCACAATTGGAAGAATTACTGGAGAAGGGATTTATAAGGCCAAGCGTATCACCTTGGGGCGCACCAGTGTTGTTCGTGAAGAAGAAAGATGGGAGCCTGCGACTGTGCATCGACTACAGAGAACTCAACCGAGTCACAGTAAAGAACAAATACTCGTTGCCCAGGATCGACGATCTATTTGATCAGTTGAAAGGAGCGGGTGTATTCTCAAAGATCGACCTACGGTCAGGGTACCACCAAGTGCGAGTAGCGAAAGAAGACGTACCTAAAACGACGTTTCGAACGAGGTACGGGCACTACGAGTTCACAGTCATGCCATTCGGAGTGACTAACGCTCCAGGAACTTTTATCGACTTGATGAATCGAATTTTCCTTCCGTACTTGGACAAATTCGTCATCGCTTTCATAGATGACATCTTAGTCTACTCTAAGACCACGAAGGAACACGAGGAGCACCTCAGAACAGTGTTACGAACACTGAGGGAAAAGAAACTTTTCGCAAAACTTTCAAAGTGCAAATTTTGGAAAAAAGAAGTCTCATTTCTCGGTCACGTTATCACCAAGGAAGGTATAAGGGTGGATCCAACCAAGATACGAGCGGTAATCGAATGGGAAGCGCCCAAGTCAGTTACGGAAATCCGCAGTTTCTTAGGTTTGGCAGGTTACTATCGGAGATTTGTTCAAGACTTCTCAAAGATAGCAAGACTACTGACGAACTTGCTCAAAAAGACAACCAAGTATAGCTGGAGTGAGGAATGCGAGCAGGCATTCCAAGAGCTCAAGAAGAGGTTAACCACCGCTCCGGTGTTAACTCTACCTGTCGGAACAGAAGGTTATGAGTTGTACACTAACGCGTCTCACAAAGGACTAGGATGTGTCCTCATGCAAAATGGAAGGGTAATAGCGTACGCTTCTCGACAATTGAAAACTCACGAGGCGAACTACCCGACGCACGACTTGGAATTGGCAGCAGTAGTATTCGTTCTCAAGATTTGGCGACACTACCTCTATGGAATTTCATGCAAAGTTTATACAGATCACAAGAGTTTAAAGTACACCTTCACTCAGAGAGATCTCAATTTAAAACAAAGGAGATGGTTGGAATTGATCAAAGACTACGACTTGGAAATTCAGTATCACGAGGGCAAGGCAAATAAGGTGGCTGATGCCTTGAGCCGAAAAACAAACCATGCTCTTTGGATATTACCCGAGCAGCTATGTAAGGAGTTTCGAGGACTCAATCTGGAGGTGAAGATGAGTGACCAAGGGGAGCAAGAGAAGAAGTTATATTACATGTCAGTTACTCCAACCCTATTTGAGGAAATCAAGCGAGCTCAAGAAGAGGATAATTGGGTGGAGAACATCAAGGAAAAGATGGTCGATGGAAGGCATGGGCCATCTGAATTACACCTAGATGGGAGTGTAAGATTTCAAGGTAGATGGGTGATACCAAAAGGGTGTAAGAAGATAATGGAACAAATAATGAAAGAAGGCCACTACACGCCCTATTCAGTTCATCCTGGTGGGGATAAATTGTATAAGGACTTGAAACAAAACTTTTGGTGGTCGGGCATGAAGAATGATGTAGCTGAATTTGTGGCGAAATGTTTGAACTGTCAAAGGGTCAAGGCAGAAAGAAGTAAACCCAAGGGATTATTGCAACCATTAGAGATTCCATAGTGGAAGTGGGACTCAATCTCTATGGATTTCGTAGGAGGTTTACCTAGAACCAAGGCGGGAAACGACCAAGTCTGGGTCGTCGTCGATCGACTAACCAAGACCACAAGGTTCATTCTGATGAACAAAACATGGTCAGTGGAGAAATTGGCTAGAGCCTATGTGGAGCACGTGGTTAAGCACCACGGGGTGGCGCAAGATATCGTTTCAGATAGAGACTCACGGTTTCTATCATGTTTTTGGGGAGCGTTACAAGAAGCAATGGGCACTCAACTCAAATTGAGTACGGCTTTTCACCCCGCTACTGATGGTCAAACGGAGCGAACGATACAAACGTTGTAAGACATGCTCAGAGGTTGCGTGCTCGATTTTCAAGGTTCATGGATGAACAGTTGGATCTAATAGAGTTCTCCTATAACAACAGCTACCATGCGAGTATTAAAATGGCACCTTATGAGGCATTATATGGGCGAAAGTGTCGAAGTCCTCTGTGCTGGAACGACAAGAGCGATGTCGTTACACTTGGACCACAGTACCTCTATGAGACCATTGAGGCAATCAAATTAATTCAAGGAAGGATGAAAGTCGCGCAGGATCGACAAAAGTCATACGCCGACTTGAAGCGACAATTCACGGAATATCAGGCTGGAGAGAAGGTGTTACTGAAAGTTTCACCTACTAAAGGAGTAAAAAGGTTTGGGAGGAAAGGAAAATTAAGTCCTCGCTATATAGGACCTTACGAAATTCTAGAAAGAGTCGGAAACCTAGCCTATCGACTAGCCCTACCGATTGAGCTTGATAAAGTACATAACGTGTTCCATATTTCTCAACTCAAACGGTATGTACCTGACGAATCCCATATATTAGAACCAGAGGAGCTCGAAATGGACGATTCGTTGACCTACGAGGAGAGACCAATTTGAATTTTGGACTCAAAGACGCGAGACACGAGGAGAAAATCGGTCAAAATGATCAAAGTACAATGGTCGAACCACAGTCCCGATGAAGCTACATGGGAATTAGAGAGCGATATGATGAGACGTTATCCCGAATTATTTAATTTAGGTTAGTAGGATCGATCTAACCTTTATAGGCCTGACTAAATTATGTGTTTAAATTAGGCATGCTAGAAAAATTCGTTTTAGATAGGGGAAGAGTAAGTAGAAACCATCGAATGGCGAAAGGAGTAGTTTCGAGGACGAAACTATTTTAAGGAGGGAAGACTATAACCCCTCGGGTTTTCCGACAAAGTTAAAGTTCAAGAATAGTGATATAAATTTTTTTTTAAGCTATGAAATTTAAGAGAAGACTGTTCGGTGCTCGAAATAATTTTTTTTTGGATTAGTTATCGATATGCTGCGAACTACGTACCGGTCACGAACCGAGAAAAATCGTAAAGATATAGATTCAGGACGAATTTCCTAGAACTTGGATTATTAAGTATCATATGATTAAGCCTGAATTTCTAGTTAGTTCAAGAAAAATCTTAAATGGACTGTAAGGGATAAATTGTTATGGACTCTGTACCTATATTTCGCGGAATACCGAAAAATTCTAAAAATTGGTGATTTGCGACGAGAATATTTTTAGAATAATTTTGGTATTATAATTTTCCCGAATTAAGTTATAATCCTCCGAACATTCATCTGATTTAAGCATAAACTGGCCAATTAGATTTGTGATCTTCTAAGGACTCCATGGGGTGTTGACATGTGGCAAGCAAATCTAGACTAAGATTGGGCATTTAATGTAGCATTTATGAGGTATGAAGGCTTTGCACTTGTTGATTGATCTTCAAGAACAATATCTACACAAATCACCATCATCTCTCTCTCACTCTCCACTCCATTTTCGAAATATACACACTTAGGAGAAGAAGAAGAAGAAGAAGAAGAAAAATTAGTTGATCTTCCTTTGTGATCAAGAAGCTCCCAAGTGTTTCTTTCCAACCCAAGATACTAAGTGTAGGTAAGACCTTAGACTTTGTTGGATTTAATCATCTCTAGAACTTAAGTGTTAATGTTTAGTGCATGAAAAATATTGTTATTGTGGTGAAGTTTTTAGGGTCTTTGAATTCAAGGAAGGAAACTAGCAACTTCTTGGATTAAAAATCTTCCATTGAGGTAAGGAATCCCTTAAGTTGGCTCAATCACTTGAAGATAGACAAATGCTAGGAAATTATATGGTTAGGAATTTTTATATGAAAATTATGTGCTATGTTATAGATCTAAAAGTTGGCTCAAAAATCTTTAGTTTGATTTTTGGTAAATTTGTTATGCATGTTCGTAGCTATTTTTATGCATGTATATATTGTATGAGGTCCATAAATGCTTATATTTGTGAAAAAGTTGGAAGATCGGGCCGTTACCACCCCGATCTTGCGGCCCAAAGTGGGCAGAAACGGAAGGACGCAACAGTGGACGCGCGTCCACCGCGCGCCCTTCGCGGAACCAACGTTCGGCGCCTCGGCCGAGAGGCTGGACGCCGCACGGACGTGCGCGTCCGTGGGCGCCCAGTTTCGGCGTCGCGCGTCGAACCAGCGGACGTGGT
>CM008332.1:28052685-28063943 GCA_002525835.2 Ipomoea batatas
TTTTTGATAAGCTTTTTGAGAAAATAAACTATACCATTAAAGGTCATTTTGTATGTAATCAGCTATCAAGTAACAACTAATTTACCAAACATCTTTTTACAACTAGCTAATGCTATCAGCTAGTCAAACTCGCTAACTCAATCCGCTAACACCTATATATTTGTCAAACACCCACAATTATCTTACGGAGTATTATATGGTGTGATAACACTTATGTTACCATTCCAAATGGTTGGTTACATGATCGAACTCCGGTAGACGGGACATTGATTCTTTAGACTGAAAAAGATTAAAAATGTATAGAACAGATATTACCCACAAAGTTACAATGCAAGTTTAATTCCTAATAAGACATATCTATTGTCTTTCTTGGTTTGAGTCGTTCAGCTATTACTAAATTAGGTTGATTTGTTGTTTTGTAATTCTTTATCGGCTAGAATGACAAGATGAGGTTTATCCGATGTATACTCAAGTAGTGGCTGTGAGTTTTCCTCGTCACAAAAATAATAATAAATTAGGACATTTTATATTAATTTTTTTTGGACTCAAATTCTAATAATTAGAGAAACTTTCTTAATGTTTGTTGTTTTTTTTTTTGAAAAGTTAATGTTTGTTGTTTTATTTACTAAAATCGGACCAATTTGAAATTTTAATTCTAATATATATATATATATTAAAAACAAGCTCTTTACATTTAATTTGAACTACTCATTGGTTACATTATTTTGTTTTAATACATTGGAAGAAAAAATAAATAAATAAAAGCTACAATTAAATGACTATGAATTTAGCAACCCCATAACGCTATTACCTTCAAAATAAACTTATGAAAGTGAAAGAAAAGATGTTTAGATACGAAATCAAGAAAAAAAGGCCAGAAACCAGCCTATTAGCTCAATATCTATATTTTATGCATTGATATAATAAAACTGAAAAATAAAATTCAACAAGCGTCTGTAGCTCAGTGGATAGAGCGTCTGTTTCCTAAGCAGAAAGTCGTAGGTTCGACCCCTACCTGACGCGAATTTTTGTGGCAATGGCCCAGCATTTTTCAAGTTCATTATTCACGAACCGAATGTCCATTCCGCAACACTTATGGCTTTACAATATTTATTCATTACCATTCCCAAACACTTTTTAGACAGGTTAAACTAAACTTATGAAATTTGCACATTAGTATTCTAAAATTTCGTTTTCGAAAAAAAAAATTTCAAAACTTTCAATTTTAATAAACTAATGCATTTACATTAATAAAGATAAAGTTGTACATCATTCAATCAATCTAAACATTCATGTTAATAAATACAAATTTGAAGTACATATTTTGAGTTACGTTAATCTAATATTTTCCGTAATGTATATTGTCCGACACAAGAAAAATGGGTGAAACTTAGGTATACGATTCAATTGCCAGCTTATATTATGCTTGACAACTGATAATTGAAAAATATATATAGTTGTGGGTTTCAACTATAAATATTAAGAGACAGCAATTAGAAATTCAGTGAACATCTAATAGGCTCAGGCCGGATTTGAAGCAGCCATGAAAATGGGTGGAAAGCTCTCCATACTTCTCCTTCTTGCCATCTTCTTCACCACTTCTACAGCTTCAAGAGATATTTCAGAATTGCCCCACTTTAACAGGTCTTTCACTGTCAAAGCCAACCAGCAGGTAAAAACTGATAAAATCAAGGCAAAATCTCCGACCATCTCACGAATCCTCGTTCATGAGACTGGTCAGATTTTTTATGAGTATTATAATTTTCTTAATAGTTAACTCTTCAACTCATAATATTGTATTTTTATTTTAAAAATTACATTTTTTAATAAAAAATAGTATCAAAATTTTTGTAATAAGTATTATATATATATATATATATATATATATATATATACTTTCTCTAATAATGAGTAACAATTAATCAATTTATTCTTGATTAGTAATACATTTTTTCATAAATAATTGTTCAACCCTAAACATTATATTTTGATCTAAAAGTATTACATTTTGTCATCTAAAATATTACACTTTTTAATAATTAACAAATAATTTATTCATAATTAGTATTGTATTATATTTTTTAGCATAAATATTATCTCTGTTTTAACTTGCCTTGTTAAGGATAAGAATATGTAAAACGTCTCACAAGTCACAAGATACCAACCCTAAAATCAATTATTAATCCTATAAATTATAAAGAAAAAGGAAACCCCATTTTCATGATCCTTTTTTTTTTTTTTGGTTTATTCAGATTGGTGCAGCCAAGTGTTCATACACAGTGGACATCAGAACAAGCTGTTCCTCAGTTAAATACACCAGAGATCAAATCAGCCTTTCATTTGGTGATGCTTATGGCAATGAGGTAAAGCAGCCACCCTATTTTGATGACGAGGAAAACCTGCAACTACTATACGAGAGAGTGGTATATAAATCTCGTCTTTTAACCCTAACAGTCACTATATGAGAGAGTGTGATATATAAATCCGGTCTTGTGATTCTAGCCGTTACTATACGTGAGTGTGACATATAAATCCCGTATTGTGACTCTAGCGGGTTTTTTGTTGTGGTCTTGAAAACATAGGATGTGTAAATATATGCAGGTGTATGTAGCAAGGCTTGATGACCCAGATTCGGATACATTCGAGAGATGCTCCAGGGATACATTCAAGATTAAGGGGCCGTGCATGGATGACGTGTGTTATCTGTATCTGTACAGGGTGGGATCGGACGGCTGGAAACCGCAGACCGTGACTGTGTACATCCCTGCTTACAGGTATGTCACGTTTATATACAACAGATTTATACCCAGAGGAGTGTGGTATGGCTTCAATCACTGCGATTATGCATCCATCTCAACTGTTGCGTAGAGAAGACAGAACTGAGATTGATTACTTATATGTATATGTACTCGAATGGATGGGTTTTTAATAACTCATTGGAATAAGTTTTCGTGTGGTCTATGTTGTTAATTTCAAAATCAGGATTTATTACAATTACATATTTATATCTATCTTTTAATCTTCTTATATTTTCTTTGTTAAGTAGATAAAGTCATTACTTAATTAATTATAATGTCGATATTCGATGCAAATAAAACTTTGTTTTTATAAATATACAGAAGGAATATTACGAATCTATTGATATGCATTAATGTTTAGATTTATGGGCCGGGCATATAAAATAAATATTATAAACATATTATTACATGATGAATGTTATTAAACATAATGTATTTGTTATACATTGTTTAAGTGCATTAACATTTGTTTTTATGAACAAATAAAAGGAAAGTTATAAACATATTATAGAGTGGATGGAAATATATACATCATATTATGCACATTTAGTTTAGTGTGTATGTAGATTAAGGTTTAGGTTTATGAACATATAGAATAAAATATTATTTACATAATACATAGCAATGTTATTAAATATGATGCACTCTAGTTGGCACTTAGGGTCTGTTTGAAAACTCATAAAATGACTTGTTTTAGATTTTCCTGTGTTTGGCAATTTTTATTTTTTTTTTAAAAAAGTCTACTCGTTCTGTCCAATAGAAAAAATGTCCAATTTGATGAGAAATGTTTTCCTAAATTTTTAGTCCTAAGAAATTTTTTCAATTCTTTATTTTTCCGGCTTTCTCTTCTCTATAATCTCACTTCAAGCTAATTTTTAGATTATTATTACCACCACCACTACCATATTTTTGTATTATTATTATTATATAAAAAATAATGTGTTCAACAAAACCAAAAAAAAATTAATTTATTAACTTTCAGCCAAACAAAAAGAAATAATTTTATAACATTCTTAACTTTCAACACACTAATATTAAGTGTTGGCTTTACAATAGTTGATAAATATAATTAACTCAATTTTTACAAAACAATTATTCTATTACCTAATTTACCTTCAAAAGAAACTTATGAAAATAAGGAAAAAAAAGTCTAGATACAATTTTATTTTGGGGGTGTTTGGCAAACAGCTTATAGCTGGTAGCTGGTACTGGTTGGGTTAGCTGATAATTGGTAGCTGATTGTGTTAACTGATTTGACCAGCTGATTGTATCAACTGATTATAGAAAAGTGTTTGGTAAATTAGCTGTTTACTTTTAGCTGATTCGATGTAAAATGACCTATAAGGACATTGTACTAATTTCTTAATTCTTAAATTACTTTTTCAAATTAATATTTAATTATTAATTATTATTATTATTATTATTATTATTATTATTTCTAAACTACAAATTGAAAAGAAAGCAGTAATTTTGAACTGCTTATTTCTAAACTACAAATTGAAAAGAAATTAAAGCAGTAATTTTGAACTGCAAATTGAAGAGAAGGCACTAATTTTGATTTTTTAGCTGCGAATTGAAGAGTGATTGTTGTGCGTACTGCGTAGCGACAATCAACGTGCATAGCAACGACTAGCATAGAACGGTGGATCGGACAAGGCAGTCGCAAAAGGGAGAAGAGGTGGATCGGAGACGGTGGAGAGAAGAGGCGGATCCGAGATGAAGGACCGGAGGAGGCAGTTGCGAAGGTGAGAAGATTTGGATCAGGGGATGGTGGAGAGAAGAGGCAGATCAGAGAAGACAGTCGCGGAGGAAGAAGGATGATGGGAAGGTATGCTCTCGGAGGATTAGGAATTAAGGGATTAAATTGCCATTTACACAATCAGCTATTTAGAAACGCAGCAGTGATCAGCGTTTTGTATTTTAGCTGGTTGAGCCAATCATCTATACCAATAAGTCATTTACCAAACACTCAAAAATAGCTTATTGATTGGTCAATCAGCTATTTTTGGTCAAATAAGCTATTTTTTGGCTGATAAGCCAATAACCAAACACCCCCTTTATTTTTTTAAATTAGGGAAAACAGCTTAGCAGCTCGACATTATACATATGATATGTGTACTTATATTTAAAACGAGAAATAGGAATTGATAAGCGTCTGTAGCTCAGTGGATAGAGCGTTTGTTTCCTAAGCAGAAAGTCGTAGGTTCGACCCCTACCTGACGCGAAATTTTATGGCAACCGGCATTTTTCAAGTTCATTATACACGAACCGTATGTCTATTCCCCAACACTTATGGCTTTACAATATTTGACAAATACGTCTTTCTAGGAGGGATGAATACTATATTATCTTTCAATGGAGGACCCACCCTGTAGACATGAACCTACCACCTCTATGTGCCCAAATGATAAAATAGATACTCTATTGGTTTGAAATTTCTATCCTCTAAAGTTAGTGTAATAAATTCACCAAAATTAACCACCATTTCTTTCTTTCTCTACATTTGTCTCAATATCTCCTTATTCCCAAAACATAATAAAATAACTTTAATTTATGCACTTTTCACCCACAAATTCGACCATCATCTCCAATCAAAATAGCACAAATTACATGTCAATTAAGTCCTTACGCGCAATCCAATAAACTTTGCTACCCTTTTGGACAAGAATACTATTAGTGATTATGAATCTAAACCCAAAACTCAACATAAGATAAGTTGATAGTCATGTGGTTCTCGATCATTGTCATGAAGCCATTTTATTACCACCAAATTCTATTTAAAAAATCACGGTTCATCCAACCGTAGAATGAGAACGTAAAACAAGTTATACTACAACTCCTTTATGCTCACACCGTGTGGTTCTGAATATATATTACTTATTACACAGTCTTATATAAAGAAAGAGAGAAACAAAACAACAAGCGTCTGTAGCTCAGTGGATAGAGCGTCTGTTTCCTAAGCAGAAAGTCGTAGGTTCGACCCCTACCTGACGCGAATAAATTTTCAGCCTCTTAATTTTGCTTTTTGGTACCTTGTTCAAGTGCTGTGTTATTTGTTTAGGCTAAGTTCACTTCTATTTCATTGGAGATTGCATTGTATCCATATTTATAGCACAAAAACACTTGTTAACATCAACCACAATGGTATTCAACTTAATTTTATGGATCCTCACTGTCCAAGGCAATTAAACAAGTAAGCCTTCTCCAACACACAACTAAAAATTTAAAAATAAAAATACCAGAGCACATTTTAATACAAAATTGAAAAGGTATCATCTATTAGGCATCTAAACAAAGACTAGAACAAAAATACAATAATGCACAACATTTTGGTGGCATACAACAACAGTAGATGCATTGCATTATTCAGAACTCTCTCTAGTCATCAAAAGTGCTCATAAATCCACCAATAAAGCCCGCTCCATTGCAGCTGCCACATAGAATGTCCTTCTTACCTCTGCAGATGAAGCACAGATAGAGTTACTGAAAGCGAAGCGGTTATTTTCTTAATTCAATATCACCAGCAGCAGATTATGATTGCGGGAGCAATGAGTGAGTTATAGTGCACGTACCTGCAAAGCCAACATAGTTGCCCGGCTTTGAACTGCCCATTGAAATGGTCGACAGAGTTAACACCGGTGCCTTTGCATTGTGAGCACAATACTGCACCTGATGGATAATTCAATACGAGAAAAATGAAAAATTGAAATAAAGGGTTAGAGATCCAAGCTACATAAGCAAACCAAAAACCCCTCAATTCACTTACCATTTCCCTCGCAATCAGTACATACGATGCTGTTTACTTTAGTGCTTTTATTATCGTCTGTGGCCTGTAAATGGAAAACATAATATGAGTTTTTGGCTAAACACGACAGAACCAACAGAAGAAAAAGGGGGTCTAAGGAATACATATGCAAAAAATGCAGCTGAATAGAAATCAAATCAACAAAGCTAATCTACAATCAACTTCAAATTACTTACAGAGAATTGGTTTAAAGAGCTATGAAGTCTTATACAATCCACATATTTTTCCAAACACGTAAAAGGTAGATTACTCTATCTATGATACTTCTAATAATAAGATTGAATATTCTTTACCAAATATCACAATATCCTTGTTATTTACTTCCCCTGCACAACCAATAGAAATTGGTTCAATTCTTTGGTTCTTGTTGACACTACTGCCACATCATCATTGTGGTATAAATATTCAATGAACTTCACTTGGATCACCATTTCATCATTCAGAAACCCCAGCAACACTCTTTTAAGATTTTGTATAGAAAATTTTCTATACATTGCCTTCAATCAACGATCATGTCCAAGCATAAAGCCTATTCTAGTTGTAGTAGGGTTAGAACTTAGAACAACTCTATATAGCCAACATGCCGCCCCATCAAGCTTATGTATTCACTATGTCTCAAATATACTGTGTAGTCACCAAGAGAACTGCCTGCCTAGGACTTCAAGCAAGCAGACCAATGACTTCTGAGCCTATAAATTTATCATCTTCTTCCTTTAAAATGTTTGGAAAACATAAATTTATCCTCTTCTTCCTTTAAAACGTTTGTAAACCATATTAGAAGCCTAAAAAGGGTGGGAGACATGCTTTGGCTTTGGTTTTGGTTTAAAATAAGCCAAAACAGCTTCTTCTTCTTTCTTTAACATTTGGGAAAACACTTCACACCAGATTTTCTTTATCTAAAATTTATGCACTTTCTTTCCATTTTCGGTAGAGCAAACATGACCTAAATGGCAAAGTCATACTTTGATCCCTCTTCTTACAGTCAAAACTGAGCACAATACTCATTGGTGTTCCCAGTTAACCAAATAGTACTTCTTTGGCCACGGCTTATTGGAGCTTATCCACTCCATAAACCAAAAAGCTGGGGCAAACATTAATCTTTAAAAAACACACAACTTTTGAATAAGAGGACTAAACCTCATGTAAACCAGAAGATTCAAATTGGAGTTTTTCACAAATAAACCCTCTTCTAATAAGTCAGAGAAACTTGAGAAGGCATTAATGGCACTTCTGGAATTCCAAATATCTCCCAACATTAAATAATTTAAACTTTTAACCTAATAAATTCATGTGCAGTGTAACTTTTGACCATCTTTAACATAAGAAGAGTTTTAATAGTCAAATATCCAAATAATTTGTTTCACTTTAAGAACGTTCTTGAGTATTCAACCAAACAGACTGAAAAACTTTTTCAGCAAGTTCTTTCTTAAAAGATCTTATAATTTCAGAGATGCTAGATAAGAATTCTCTCAAGCCTCACAAGCAAGCAGTTGAAGTGTGTAATACCAAATATTAAATGAATACTTAGGTAAAATGTTTAAAATCTTTAACCACACAAATTTGCAAAATAAGCTTTCTCTCCCTTCTTTCTTTCTTTCTTTCCTTTTTATCTTATATGCAATGAATATGGAATCTACCTTCACCTCCAAAGCTCTAATGGTTTGAACTCTAGAGCCACGGCTAATATCAGAGATCCAATCAATCTTTCTTCCAGCATGGGAGCAAGTAACAGCCCCTAAAACCAAAATCAGGAATCCATTTTAACATCAATTTCACTTCAAACTTTAAGAAATTAAAGCCACCATACCCTCTACATCTACATAACTATACATACATAATAAACTGGATTAGAAAATACAAGAATCTTGAAAGGGCATTCCAATCATCCAAAAATATTAGCTTTAGAACAAACCCGTCACAAATTCAACACGGTTCTATACAGAAACATTGGTTTCACAGGAGAGTACCCATTGGCACAATAAACAGCACGGCATATACAGAGAATTAGTATGTAAAAGCAGAGTATAGAAGGAAGATACCAGGTTTGGTAAGGGGTTTATTGAAGGAGGTGAGAGGTGTAAAGCATAAAGAAGACGCCATTTGCTGAGCAGTTCTACTTGGAAAAGATGTTGATAGTAACGAAAAAGCAGCAGTTATAGCCCACTGGCTAGTAGATACTGCGACTAGATAGATAAGGCTATCGGCTACTTTCTTCTCTGGTCACTCATAAACATTTCTTCTCCAAAATTAACTCTAGTAATATTAGCTGATAACTAATTGGAGTAATTAGTTGACAGTTTATTGTATTAGTTGTTTTGAGTAGTTAATAGTATTAGTTAATTCTAGAAAAAGGTGTTTAAATTAATTTATTTTGAGTACGACTACTCTGTTACTTCTCAACCTACTGAAGTACAACAAGTCAAGAGTTGCCTACACTGAGTGGGAGTGTTAATCGGGACACCGGATGCCACTTGACTACAAGGTCTTTGGCAAGTAAAATGACTTATAAGGGCATTAGTTTATTATTAATTAGCTAATTTTAAATTATTTTAAATTTAATATAAACTAAAACATTATTTAATTTCAATTTTGGTCTAGGTGGCAGATCGCTTTTAATCTTTTTTATCATAACATTCACATTTTATCTTAGTATTATTTTGGAATGATCAGTTTTTATCCTTTATCAACAAAAAAGGTTTAAAGAAGTTAAATACAAAGTCATTCTGGTCTTCAGTTACGAATTTTTTTTTCTCAAAAAAATAAACATAAAAACATAGCGAAGTCAACTCACTTTGTATAGAAATGATCGAAATGTCTTTGTATTTAATGACATTTTAAAAATTTTATTGGCGGGGGACCAAAAATCACCATACCACTATAGTACTAGGATCAAATGTGGATGCTCTGATAAAAATGCGGCCTATAAATTTAGAACAAAAAATGAAATTAACTCATAATAATAATAATACTTTTCTTATTATTACTATTATTATTACTACTACTATTGTCGTGGCTCCCTATTTAAGGAACCTCAAGTATTATCAATAGTGGAGGTGATGCTCCTCTATATTAAGGAGTCTTGGCTACACTAATTAGTTCAATTTGCTTAATATATAATAATGGAGGGAGTGATACTCGAATTGCACTATATAAATATATGTTAGGCAAGTGCATCTATCATTTATGAGTATGGAACTATGGATGTGGGAGTAACGAGTGTTGCATCCACAAGGACTACAAATACTAGTACTATATGTTCTATTATGCGGCCTGATTGACTCGGGAAAATAATTGAGAGAAAGAAGAGATAATTGAAGAAATCAAGAACTAAAAGCATGAGACCGAGAAACAAAACCAATTTAGTTTGGAAAATCAATTAATGAGAAAAAAGATATATACTTAGATCTATGCACCCCCTAGGATATCATTGACTATAAACAAGGACGTTAATAACAATTGTTTATACATGAGATCGCGAAACCTTCTAATTTATGCTAATATCTTTCCCAATAGTATTAATAACTAATCATAGATTGATTGACCAAAACTACTTATGAATCAACATTTTCCTTAAGGTGCGAATATAGTGGTCTATCTCCTTGCTAAAGAAGCCATACTCAAGTCCGCTTATTTGGAATGATCTTCCATTCCTCCTTGTGGATGTTCTTTGGAATGATTTGAATTAATCAATGTCTTTTCCTATTAAAAAAAAAAAAGAAAAAAAAAGGATATCTCTATCTCAAAGTTTATGCACCAATCAAGAATCCAATAAATTGGTAATTATTGATTCAAGAACAATCAAGAAACACAATTGAATAAAATGACAAACATTTATAAATTAGTAAGGGATAATTAAGAACATGGTCTCCCATCTAGGGTTCACTATAAATCAAAGCACTACAACGTTTAGCCTCTAAACATGGAGGCAAACACGAAAAAGTTAAAGAAATGATAAAAGAATGATTGAAGCTTGAAAACCCCTTTAATCGATGACGGAATTTTGATTCTAAGCTTCGCCATGAATCCCATGATGTAAATATGCATTCAAAAGAGTGATTGAAGCTTCCAAAGGTGTCTTGTAACGTTTCTTGAAGTTTACGATCGAAAAGTTCTCAAAAAGATCCAAAAAATGAGCTTAAATACTTCATTCATGCGTCATACATTGACCGTGACATGTCCACAAAACATGAATGTGTCATGGACCTATCTACTTCTGCATAGAAAAGGCGCCCATGCGACATGGGCGTGTCACCGTCGTGTCGCTTGCTTGGCGCATCGGACTTCGGGTTTAATTTTAGACATGTTGCATTTCAAATTTGAGAAAACTTTTATCATGAAAAGTTATAGAACACTCACTCAAAAGTTTTTTTTAAAAAAAAAATCTCTTAGTTTTCTATAGCCGCTTGAATCACCTCAACTGGACATCGTATGAGAGAAATATGATTAAAACATTAACAACACGGTGCATATTTTTAACTTTTTTAAAAAAATTCTTCTTTAATAGTATATAAATATTGTATGTTTTGAGTTGTATACTTCTATTAAATTTACTCGTATTTTTTTTAAAGACATATCAAGAAATATTTAAATTTTAAATATGCTCACAAGGATACAATACGTATTCAAAAAAAGATAGGATTAATTTTAAACTTTTT
>CM008332.1:28130431-28145614 GCA_002525835.2 Ipomoea batatas
AGTATAAATTTTTACATCCTGATTCGTGAGGGAGGTCAGTCAGTAAAATCATCTAACACGAATTTATTAATTATTATATTGTCCGTAGGCTGCATGGTAGCTCAATTAGTTACAAAAATAAAATTTATCATAAGAAACTAAAGATCGAGTCTTACCAACAGTAGCGTAAGAGCAATCTCTCAAAATAAGAGGTGCACAAAAGTCTAGCCTCTGTTGATCAGTTGAATCACCATCATTTATCTTCCCGCAATCCTATCAGGTCGGGATGTGGGACACTGGATTGGGCGATTCTACCCTTGTCACAAAGAATTTATCAATTATTAGCCTACCCTATTAATTACAGCATTTGATAGTCAGTATATGTCAACATTAGCAAGTATATGTAGTCGGCCATTGAGTACGTTATAATTTAACAAATTGATTGTATACAGGAAAAAATAAAAAAAAAATAAAAATATTAAGGCAATGCGTCACTAATTTCTGGCCGACTTATTATTACCTACCGATAGGCAATAACTTCTCTTAGCTTTATGGTGATGTCGTTTTCACTTTTCAATAAGGTAGAACGTTGTCCTCACCTAGGATTTAGTTCTTTTATTAGACATAAAATTAAATATTACGGAGTATATTATAATAGCCTATCAATAATAAAGCATATATATGTGGAAAGAATGATTTCAATATTTTCTACTTTAAAAAAGAAAATAGATGACTAATTTTGAAAGAAACAGTCTCTTTTTCAAATTTCTTCCTCTATCATTTGATATAATTAGGTAAGCGACACATAAAAGTTTATGTGCGATTTTTGTAGAAAGCACCAAAATACGATATATTGAAAATTTTCCACACAGACATATATCATATATGTTTGTTTGTGTTTCCGTGTATGTTGTATTCTTATAGATTTTAGTATAATTTACTCTATCAATTAGATTACGAGGGTATTTGGTTCATGAGTTTTGAACCCTACTATAGATTCAAATTCAGTCATCTTATTTGTTTCACTATTTTTTTAATCTTGGAATTGGATTCAAATCATGAAAGAATGAAAAACGTAATTCCCTTATGAAATTTTACTTTTGTTATAAAGAAAAAAGAAAATTCGCTCATGTTTCAAGTCTCTCGCGCCCATGCAAACACTATCTCTAATACACGCACGCACACACATACGAGAACACTTCCTTAGTTCCTTAGCTGAGAACGTGCAAACATGCATGAGTGCACAAAATCTACTGCATGAGTGCACACAATCTACTCCTTGGCATGTCTAAATGGCGGTGGAATTGTGGAAACCTTGGAATAGATTCTGTGCACTCATACCGTTCACACGTTCTCAACTAAGAAAGTATTCTCATTTAAACACAAGCATCTCATTTTGATTATTAAGTATTTTTTATACCGTCTCCATTGAGAATCGATCTCAAGACCTCCCATTTAAGAAAGTCACTACATGCCACAATTTTAGTTTCAATTCGGATTCTGATACTCCAACCAAACGCTTCGGAAGTTCTATTGAAACACAAAAGTCAATACCGTCCCCACTGAGACTCGATCTCATGACCTCTCATTTAAGAGAGTCACTACATACTACAATTTTAGTTTCAATTCGGATTCTGATAGTCCAACGAAACGCTTCGAAAGCATTGATTAAAAGTTATAGATCGATTATTATCTTGTCAAAAAGGTGTAAAGGCAATAAGAGTTTATTTGTCACGTTGGTATTATTTAAATTGGGATACGAATGTTAATGGACTGGCACATATGTTCCATATTCATTCTAGAAGCATACCTCACTTTTTAATCCATTGCCATGTTCTCTTGAAATGAGAAGATCTAATTGACACCTGGACTTACTATGGTGTATGGAAGTAACTATCAAAGCAAAGCCTGATCTTTTTATTTGAATTTATTTTACACGGGAGAAAAAACGTTTAAAATCATAAACGTTTCGCAATTATTATTAAGAGCATATAGTTGAAATATCGGGTCCGTTGTGGACAGGCCTTTCTATATGAATGTGCAGTCATTTACCATTAGATATGTAAGAATACACCAAAATAGTTTCAAAAATACACCAGATTGTGGTGTAGTGCATTTTTGGACATGTTATAGTGCAGTTATGCATACCTAATGGTGCATAACCGCATGTCATACGGTTGTAGTACCCAATGATACAATTCGCACGTCCGTAAAATGGGACAGGGGACAGAGGAGTAACATATAAGGCCTTTTGATCATAAGTTCGCACGGTCTCGCAGGGTAGGTGGTCTCATTTGATCTCTATAAGTGCCTGGGCACACGAGTCAAGCCCTTTCAAGCTCAGTTTAGGATTTGATTTGCACCCACCTCCTGCGCACGAGAGAGAGCCTCTATGCTATACAATTCAATAAACCTTAGAAAGGCTCTTGTATAAATAGTGATGCAAACCCCCTTCCCAAACCAATGTGGAACAAAAGCTTACTTTAAAGCTTTTTCCTTCATTTTTCCAACTCAAATGAGTCAATTTTGAAAACCAATTTTCCATTCACTCATTATTCTTTTTGTGCGTACAATATATCAATCTCTTCGACTAATTACGGATAACACGAATCCACTTTGACCCGACCCAAATCGTAAGTGAACCCTATATATATTTGTACCACAAAATAGCCACTAAAATTGTCATTTTAGAGAATCTAGTTACAACTTACACAACTAAGAATAACTTGGTGCAAATCTTTGAACATTACTTCATGGATTGGTAAACATAAGATGTCTTGTGTGACCAGCAGAGGTGGCCTTTTTTTCCCGTACATATGTTTGTAGTGAGATTCGAGATTCAAACCACCACACTACCGCCTCCGATCATGACCTTTAAGCTAAGCGGTGAACTAATTGCGCTAAGTCCTGGGAGGTAATTTTTTGTGTTTAATACTCCTCTGTCCCATTTTATGCATCAAATTCAGTTAACGAGGCTTGACTGAGTTATTTAAGATTTAATTTTTTTTCATAATATAAGTTTAGAATTAGTATGTAAAATTTATATATTTACAACGTATGTTAAAAGTACTATCAAACACAAAAACATCAAATTTAAAAATTATTAAAAAATACTAATGAAAATAAACAAACAAAAAAAAAGTCGGTTTACCCAATGAATAATAAGTATTACATATAAAATGGGGCATTGGGAGTAGTACTTTTAGTTTAGTTTCTAAATATATAAATTTTATATACTAATACTAAAACTAAACTTAATATTATGAAAAATTGAATTAAAAATAACTTCAGTCAAGTTTCGTTAACTGAATCGACACATCGGAAGGAGTAATAACATAAACTTAATAATACATAAAGTACGAGTAGTCTAACCTCATATATAGCAGCGGAAGAAATAAATTACCTTTGTGATAGTTGGTATCATCTTGTTTGTGTTGCTTTTAAAATGGTAATATTGTTAGGGGAGAGTTAAATGTTTTGCTCTACACTTGACTCAGAACTTTGGATAGCTAGCGTGTTTTGCGTTAATTGAGCAATGAGAGTACGTATCAAGAAAAGTATATATAATATAATATATAATATACCCGATCAATATAAGCATAATATCTGGTTCAAACCAAACAACTCTTAATCATTTAATTTCATCAACCCTCTTAATAAACATATAGTTAAACTTGCAGTCCCCTTGCACCACATAATTAATTAAGACTTAATAAATAACATATTATATGAGCAAATCTTACATGCGTCTGAGTATCGTCGAAGTTCTCCCAATAATGATGATTGAAGAGTTGAAGATAACAAAATTAAGCTCAAGAATGAAAGTTTATATCTCACACAAGAATGTTATTGGGGTTGATAGTTATTGGAAGGTTAGAGCATCTCCAATAGGGGACCTCAGCGTGGTTTTTGAGGAAACTAAACTTATGTGGATGAGAGAGGATGAAGAGAGAGATTATTTGGATGCACACTCCAAGAACCTTGTTTTTGGTAGTGAATTGGACCCCACACAATGCAACAACAGCACAATTTGTGACGTGTGGGGCGCAACACCCCGTCCAGTCGGGCGCGTCTGCACTACACACGCCCATTGGGCCGCCTGGGCGCATTAATATATAGTTTTTTTTTCAGATTTGTTTTATTTGTTTTTTCTTTTTTTTTTTCTCCTTCCCTCTTATCTTTTCTTTCCTAATCACACTTACAAAAATTACAACTATTAGAGATGGCGAGATGCTAGCACTCAAAATTGGCTGGTACAATTGAAGGCGTGGTCCTCTACCTATGTAATGGAAATAAAATAAGTATCAATAAAAAAAATTATTTAAATATTTGTAAAAGAGGGTTAAACGGTTAATAAAATAGTATAAAAATGAATATACATATCGAAAAAGTTTATTTGATTCTTGATTATTACTTCTCATCATTTACAGATCGGTTGTATGTTAGAATCACCTGGCCTCTATATGATTAAGTGGGAAGCTATAGTGAATAATGCTCCTTTATTTGAGCCACCAAAATCGAAGATTAACAATTTTATTTTATCATGAATGCGATCTGAGTCATCATGCTTATTGACTCTCAATTTAAAACAAAAACAGAACATGTATTATGTTTGTGATGCATATCCATCACCAAAAGTTGTGAAATAATATTCGTTATTATTATTATTATCATTATTACAATACTTATAAGCTTTGAAATTAACATTTATTAGACATATTTATGAGTGTTTGAGCTGTTGGATTTGACTTTTTCAGACATGATTGAGAGTATCGGTTCCTTGTATTTGACATTTGAAGCCGCTGCGCTGATGCATTGCCATAATAATTAATTAAACATTGAATGTGCAACTGGATTTTTTGACATTCCAAGAGTATCAATTCCCTGCACGGAAGCATGATGATGCATGGCCAGAATTTGTTTTCCGGCCTACACTTACCCTCCTACTTTACATGCATAAGCTCGATTGAAAAAAAGTTTGGTATACCTTTTTTTAGTATTCATATTTTTTGAGTAGAATATTTTTGTATGGCATCAAACTGAAAATAGCATTAAACACTAACAAATTATATCAGATCGTTTTAAAAATTAATATAATATTATTATTATGAAATATATTTAATATATAATTTATAATTATACTTTTAATTTTGTTTTAGTTTGGATTTGGGTACGATATGGATAAGTTTTATCAGTACTTCATACCTTAACTAAATTTAACAAGTAGTGTATGTAGCTCAATGGCACCTTTGTGATGTACTATTTCAAATAGAAAGTGTTTGAACCCTAGTGGAGACATTGACTCTTTGTGCTTCAATAACTTGAGAAAGCCATGGACCGAGTGTCACCAGTGTAATTTCTCAAAGTGAGTGTATCAATAACTACCCAGAGTAAATTTTTTCATTTTCAGAACACTTCCCTGGCCTCTAAATTGATAGGTCAGTGTTTGTTTTAACAGATCAAACAAACTAAGCTTTAATTGATAAGTCAATTTCCATTTTCCAAACACCCTCTATTCCCTCTAAATCAATAACTTATCACGTGCATGCGCATCTATCAACAATTCAAAATTCGATTCATATTTTAGATTTTAATTTAGATAATCTCTATAATACACACCCCTACTGTCTACTCAATTGATCATTGCCTCATTGGTTTCTAGAGGGCATCATGTTTCTTTTTTATTCTTCTTTCTTTTCTCTCTTGTTCAAAAACACGTAATGAAATTAATTAAATACTTCATAAAAATATCTTATCCTCAACGTGCATTTTCCTTTAATTTATTCCACTAGAGGTCAAAAAGATTCCACAAAGTTTCAGCACACTAACGAGCATGTCAAATTTAGTACCGTACAGATTGATGTATCGATATGTTCGTCGAAACTTTAAATAAAATATTAAAAATACTTTTCAACTTACAACGTCTCAAAAAAATAAAATTTAGAAAGATGTAACCCTTCAAGGTCTTTTCTGACATATTGATGGATACCGCGCAAATGAACCGAAAGTCGTCGGCTATGGCGGGATTCCTAAAAACCTCAGCCGATCGAGGATTCAACGACTTGCTTTTGCATGTTACGTTGTGGGCACCTAATTAAGTGCGACGGAACAAGGATTTCCGTGCAATTATGGCTGCTGATGATTCCATCTTAGTTAGGCTTGATTAGATTTGGGACACCTAGAGTCGAGTTGGTTGGTTTGTTGGTTTAATAGCCACAAAGTTTTAAGCTTGACTTATAAAATTCTCAATTTGAACCAGTCAGCTATATGCCTATATCAATGGTTTGATTGGTCCACAACCTCTCACTTGGACCATGTGAAAATGTAAATTATTTGCACTATTATGTGAAAATGGTTACACTTTTAAGTAATTTTACTTGCACACTTGTACTAGTTACTTGCACTTTTAATACATGTTACTTGCACCAAAGTTTGAGTTATTTACAAAAATATCACCGTTTTTTTTTTAATTACATATAGTCTGTTAGATTTGGATAGATGAACATGTGCAATTGCTTCTCAATGCTCTCCTAGGCATTTGTTCTCACTTAAGCGCGTATATATATATATATTGTTGGGGATATGATACAACAAAAATACTATTTTCAAAAAATTAACAAGCACAAAAAAACTAAAGGTAAGGGTTAGTTCGAATCACGCGAAACATACTATCATTAAAACGTTATTTGCTATCTCGTTTTGGTTTTGGGACCATTGTAGTAGATGTCGTGCATTGATGTACGTAGTAGACTAGTAGTCAAGGAACTCAAATATATAGTTATTGTGCATTTTTTAAGAACTTATTGTGCATTACTAAAAAAATTCGTATATTTTCACATTAAAATGTCTTCTCACCTAAACCGGACCTATATATATTTTACAATTGCCGTTTCATTTTCTCATTTTGTGCCATCTAATCTAAAAGTACATAGAGAGTTTATCTTTTTGTTGTTTGGAAACTAACTTCAGCACTTTTTCTTCTTCTTTTAGTTTGTGGGGGTTGAGTGGGGTGGGAGAAAAACCCAAAATGGTGGCGCTGGCCCGTGCATGCACGGCCGCCGGCCGGTTAGCCCGTTTTACCAATTGATCGACCATCAAAAAAGGGTGTTGCTGATAGTGGCAAATTATATGTATTTTATGAGACATAATCGAATTGAACTTGCGGCGGACGGGCGTAGCGAATGGAGAAAAGGCCAAAAAGGTTTGGCCGTTATACCATGGACCATGGTCGACGTCGTTTCAATAAGTGGGAGAAACGGGCAAACGGCTGTTGCAAATCTCCGTAGCTATACTATAGTTCATTTCAAATGATACTGCATCACATTTATTTTTATATTATAAAATGAATTGAAACTGTAGTTATATCAAAATGTAACTGTAGTTGTGTTGAAATGTAACTGTAGTATATATAAACTGATACTGAATAACAGTTTCACATTGTTGGGTGTATATTGTCTAATGAAACTAACTGTAGTTATATCGAAATGATATTGTAGTTGTGTTGAAATGAAATTCCAGTGTATATAAAAGAAACTGTAGTTGTGTTGAAAGTAAACTAAATAACAGGTTCACATATTTGAGTGTATAATATCGAATGAAACTGCAGTTATATCGAAAAGTTGTGTTGAAATGTAACTGCAGTTGTGTTGAAATGTAACTGCAGTGTATATAAACTGAAAGTGAATGATTCGAAACAGATGCCGTTTCATTCGTCTGTTTTAATTAATCAAAACGACGTTGTTTTGATGCGCGGTCCACGGTAAAATTTGCCAAAAAGGTTGCGCTGGCCTGTGAGCATGCATGGACGTTTTGCCACGTGGCCATCAAAAAGGTGTTGGTGGATGGCCACTTTTAATTATATTGTACCCCATTTTCACCAACCTTATCACATGGCCAAGAGTCCAGGACGATTCTATGTTGATTTATCATGGAATTTTCGTCACCCACGATTTTGCCGAGTACTATGAAATCTCTTGTTCTTTTTTAAAAAATTTAGGAATCTCGATTTTACTATATTAAATATTAATCTTAAGCCTACAAAATTGTCCCTAGAGTTGCTGCAAAAGTAAATCACGAATTACGCAATTAGCCAACTGAAAACATGAGATCTAATCCAGACCGTCTAGCATCCACCACCTCCCGTCATGACGACGAACCAACTACGCTAAGTTCCGAGTGTCAATCTCTTGTTTTTTCTTTTTATACATTACTTCCTATTATTTTAAAAACTAAAATGTAAACCACTAAAGTATGTTTGTCCTTAAATGTGGTGTGCGTTAATTAACTAAAAAACCTAATGAATCTCAATTTCTTTTCTTTTAATTACATAAACATATATGATTAGAATGCACTAATTATTATCCTCTTGAGTCTAACCTTATAATTGTCATTTGCTGCCCAGAGTTGGCATAGCCCTTTCGGCACCCGATGATGTATTCTAAGATTTTCCCCATTTTTAATTTGTTTAATATGATCTTTGTTTTTGGAAAACGATTTTCACAAAACATTCTTTAAGCTGATCTCGATCGATCCACTATCAAGATGTCTTCCCTTTTTTCTTTTTATTTTTTTATATTTTTTTTTGTGACGAGAGAAATTTGCAATCATTATTTTATATATGCACGGGATAAATTTCACTCAGATGTAATAGGAATCAAATCAAATAGAAAAGCTACAGGCATTAGAACGATCATGTATGATAGGCTTAACCGAGAGACTGCTGGCAAAAATCAAAATCTATAATGATCTTCAAATAATGAAAACAATATAATGCTCTACCCACTCGACCACTCTTTAGTCCTTTTGAAACATAAAGATATCTTTTGATGATTTGATTTGCAGTGAAATTATTGTGCTCTTGAACGGATTTAGATTGTTTGAAAGAAATCTTGTAAAAGTATGTAAGATCCACAGGCTTGTGTTGATATACAAAACTAAACTAATAAAATGCATAAAATTAAAGCAATCAATCATGGTAGTTGTGACTTGTGAGTGATGTTTGAATTTTCTTCACTTTTGAGAGAGCTAGCTGTTATGGGATAGATGTTCTTTATTCTTGAGTGCTACTTCGATGAGTTGAAGATGAAATGCATCTAGCTAGTGCACAAAAAAGCTGGAGAAGAACACACGCACTAAAACAAGGGTAAAACAAATTAAACGAAGTTTGAAAAAAAGTCCACCCAAATGATGTGATAATAATCTTTTGAATTGTTTAATTAGTGGTAGTTTTAGTTAATTACGCTTCTTTATATCACAATCTAGCTATTTTTATATTTTACTCTACTAAACTTTAATTGATGTTGTATATATATTGATATTGATGGTTTACTTTTGTTGATAATATGAAAAGAGTAGTATTATTGTTATGGGCACCAGATCCAAATGAGTATGTACAATATCCAAGATAGCAATCTAAAGAATACAAATAATGTTAATAATAAAGGTTATAGCTCTATTAATAAGCTATAAATAATATCATAGCTATTGGTATCAAACCCGGTATTCTTGTAGAAAGTGAAAACCAAGCACCATTGGACTAAGATGATTATAGTAAGCTAATGGATGATGTCTAAAGGGAGACATCAGGCCCTTTATATAGTGCAAATGACCCTCTAGATGCTTGAGAAGTGTACGGCTTTGGTTATTTTTCATTATTGGTCATACATGTGTCCCCCTACTACTTGCCACATTGCCCTTCACGTGAACCTATTGGGAAATTAGTAGCAACGTCAACGAAGGCTGACACTCTTTAAGAAAGAAGAACAAAACAAGCGGGAAATGAAGTTTGTGACGTGTTATAATAACACAGCCTTAAAGTGTTATTTGCCCAATGACGGTGCAGTCAAGAATTCTGGCATGCTTTTGACAGGTTACACAGACTAGCTACACTTAACTTACACCAGCTATAGCGTAGGCGAACCTGACTTTACTCAGACAAGTACGAGAAATGATTGGAAAGTAAAGGAGAAAGAATGATTTTGTGTGTCCTAATGAATAAATGGATCTTCATTTATATGCTATTACACTATTCGTATCTCAGCCATGAAGACCCATGATTCATGATACATCACTCGCTCACAAAGCACACCATCCACTCATTTAGAATGTAGAAAACAACATCCACAAAACGAATGTTGTGCTGTGTGGACAAGAAAATTTAGAAGGAAAGAGTTGGACCAACAAACTCTCAAGAATTTATCCAACCATGAATTACTAAAACCTTCTATTTGAATGATTTTCTAAACACACACACACACATATAGCCTGTCACACCTTTATAAACAAGAATTGAGTAGCTTGGTTGGTAGGTGAGTGTGTTGTTGTGCTTGATGTTGCAAGTTTGAACCTTGCTAGCCGTTTTCCTTTAATATCTTGTATAGTTGTGATAATTTTGATAGTTTAATTGTTACAGGCATTAGCTGATTAGTAGAAATAGATTTATTATATGTGAAAAGGAATCGGGACAATTCTTCTTTAATTTAATTTGTTGTCTTCTTCCTTTATTTTCTAGAGCCTCACTCGCTCAAAGCAATACTATTAGGAGTTTGTCCATATCTTGAATATTAATAGATGGTGCTATAAACGTGCTAAAAAGGTTTCATATTCATAAATCCTGCTAGAATTGTAATGATTGATACTTCCATTGAATCAATATGTGAAAGTATCCTCTATTGTATCATTTGTTTTCACATCACAAAATCCCCAAAAAAATCAAGCTAGATTTGATATTTTATTGAATTAGAAATTATAATGGTTATAAATCCCCTGCCCCTCCTCCCCCGATCAAATTAAAGGAGGTTTCATCCTCTTCATTTAGATTTAGGCAAATGAGAATTTTCATTTGAAAACAACAAAAGATATAGTTTTAGACGAAGACATAGTTCTTACTTTTTTAATCAAAATTAAAGTGAGCTTTATTAATATTTTAAAAGACGAGGGGCAACAAATCCCCATAAATCATACATAAAATCTCCTTGCACAGAAGAAGCCGGAAGACAAGAATTCAAAAAACATAGAAGCAACTAGAGCATCGGCCACCTAATTCGTATCATGATAGACATGGGACAGAGATAATGACCACGAAACCAATAAACCTTTGAATACGACCAGAAGAGATAATCCACTCAGATGGCAATGCAGACTTGACAAAGTGGACCAGAAGAGATAATCCACTCTTGTCTAATTATAAATAATTTCAATAAAGCCAATTGTAATGTCAATTATGAAAATTAAAACTAAAAAGACATGTAGAACGAGGATGATATATATGTTGTGTGTATGCTTGTGCGTATATAAAGCTCATAGCTCTACAGGAGAATTCGTGATGAATAATTTGACGGACTGTCCTTTTTCAAGCTAAATATGAGTATTGTCATATTTAGGAATTGTAGAAAGAATTTTAAAAGTTTAGCTAATACGAATCTGAATTTTGGATAAAGAGAATAAAATGAAAAGGCTATTTAAAATGGTTTGAGAATTTAGATAGCCTTTTAATCGAATCAAATGATCCACTTAAAAGGAACCAAATAGTCTTTGGACTGTGACCTATCGCATGTAGTAGGCTACTCAGCTGTTAGCCTTTTGACTTATATGTTATTCTAAAAGCCTTTTGTTTTAAGTTGCTATTTTTTGGGCTTGGACAATATATTTTTTTAAAAAAACAAACAAATAAAATCTTTGGGGTTTGGGCTACCGCTAAGGCTCTAGTAAGATTGACAATAGTGTATTAGGCCTGGAAAACATTCACACACATATATATGTCAACTAAGTATTTATAAGCACGTTGCGTAAAAGTAATTGTCCAATATTAATACTTTTTTTTAGTACTATTGACTCTGTTACAGTTGACTCCACCGAGGCTCAAATCCACTCTCATCATCCATGTAGGAGTGTTAATCGAGACACCGGATGCCACTTAACCACAAGGTCTTTGGCAGTCCAATATTAATACTTAATATTAAAATAATTCAAAAATAATAAGTCATGCAAACAACATATATAGACACATAATTTATATTAAAATGAGTAATTACTAACTTAATTTTTATGTTTATATTAAGAAGATATATATATATATATATATATATATATATATATATATATATAAAGAATAAAATATCATGAAAATGGTACTTTGTATGAGAAATGAGAATAAACCTTGACCGTTAATTTCAAAAAAAAAAAAAAATAGTGGGAGATCTCGGCTTTGAATTTGAAACAAGAAAGAGATGCAGAAAGTATGGTAGAAAACGAAGAATTATGCCCAGCTTGCTTAACTATACGAGTGATGGAGAAAGGTAGCGTGTGACAAGTGAAAGTTGACAGATTGATAATGTGGTGTGTTGAGCAAATTAAAAAGTTTAAGATAATTTTATGTGGTCTCTTGACCAAGAGAATAAGGTTCAATTTTATCCAGATTGTGAGGTACTCAAACTACTCATAAAATCTTGAAAAGCAAGAGTCCAACAGAAAATGACTAGGATTTTTAGATATATATACAGTTACACGTACCCTTTAGCAATATCAAAAAGACAACAGTCAACATTTTAAAGAAAAAGAAAAAAGGATTAACAAGAAAATAATTTGAGTCTATTCTCAAAAAAAAAAAAAAAAAAAATTGAGTCTTGGGACTGCCGTCAATACAATGAAACTTTTCTTTCAAAAATTACTCCAAATTCTTATAACTTGGTAAGGTTTTGAATCATTCATTATTTTTATTTTATAGGTTAGGTTTCTCAGCTATTACGTTAAACTGATTTTAAACTGATGCTCGATCTCATGACCTCCCATATAAAAGAGTCACTACAAACCATTTGAGCACAAGGTACTTGATCAATATGCTGCTTTTACTAAAAATTGAATTTGTTATCTTGTAATTACCAAGTAAACATCATGAGAAGTATACATTTGCGCATCATTATTAATTGTCATGTTATCATCTCATATTTACTTTGCCACATCATCAATGTCATGTCAAATTTTAACAGCAAGAATTGAATATTGCTTACTAAATATTCAAAAACGTAATAAGTCTCGATTCAAATTATATCTCTAATTTATGTCAGTTTTTCTATTAAATTTTTATATATAGTATGCAATAAAATCGAATGCTATTTTGAGTGTCACCAATTATGTATTGTTTAATGTGCTACTGAAAAAGGAATATCAAAAACACAACACGTGACTACGTTCGAATGGTTAATGAATTATAATTCCCTCTGTTGGTTCGATCTATGTTTAATGCTTTACTCCGTAGTTTTGATACGAAAGCCACCTAACAATTCAAAGAATAATGTTTTAGAGAGGTTGGTGAATTATTCACATTAAAACAGATTTAATCATTACCTACCAACACTTGTCAATTTTAACTTCTCCTTGTCCCATTTTTCTTGTATATTTTGACTCTTGAGGTTTAATTACCACATATATTGACTAGTTGACCCCATTTAAAACTGTATTTTGTTTTATTAAATTCCCATATTTTATTTTTAGAACAAATTATACTTAATTCCCATATATATATAGAGAGAGTTAGGATCATATGAGATCACTTGTTTAGATATGATATAGTAAAATACGAATATATGGGACAAATATATTGTATTTATACTGAAACGGGTACAAGTAGGAATACCCTATACGAAATCGGTCTAGGTGACAGTGGGTCAGAGGTTCATGGTCTCTTTAGCTATTCAGTTGAGGAAAATAGCCAAAAGTCCATCAAGCTGCAATAAATGCGCCTTTTATAGGTGGCCTCAGAGTGGATTCCGACCTGGCAGCATGTGATACGCGTGTCGAGCATGCACCGGTCAATGCATCGGCCCAATCCATGCACGGTTAAGTGCCTAGATTTAGGAGGTTCTTGGTTCGAATCCCCAAGGGACCCGTCGCCAGGTCGAGACATGACATTGACATGTCATCGATGACTGGGAAAAAGGTTCTGGAGGGGTCAAGATATGATTCCTACGTAGAGAATAGATCGGGAGGTCGGTAACGGTAGATCGGGATTTTACCCCTATCAAGGTAAGATCGTGAGATCAGATCTTGTGCATCCATTTAATAATTTAATGGTCTAGATTGATTTAAGATGCTAAGTTGAAGTGTGTGCGGACGGTGATTAAATGTGTGCAAACGGTGATTGATGTACAAGATTTGATCTCAAAATTTTTTTAATGGTCTAGATTGATTATGATTCCAAGTTGAAGGACCCTAACTATAGGAGGTACTCAGATTAATCCCCGCTCGCACCAGACCGATCCAATTAAGGGGCAAAGTGCACGGCCACCCCGCCAACCAAACTGGTTAAATGCCATTTTTAGGATTTAAACCTAAAATTGATCAAATTTAATAAATATACTAGTTTTTTTATAGTGTTTTCAAAAAAAAAATACTAGTTTTTTATTAAAAGAAAAAATTAAAATTGTCGGACCAAAATCGAACATTACTCACCTACTCACAATTTCTGATTTAGTATAATACTTGATACCATAAAACAAATTAGTAAATTTCCTTTTGTGTTCCTCTCGAATAATTTTATATTCATTTTATTAGATATATTGTTTAAAAAATCAAATATAAAAGACATATGAATTGCAATGCAAAATTTACTTTATGTTCATTTGAAAATAACTTAATTATCAATTGCTTATTATTATTATTATTATTATTAGGAAAAATATAATTTATGCCCCTTACAAATATGTCAATTACCAATGTGACAAATGAATTATTAGTTGTATAAATGTTGCTGCTTAATTTTCAAAAGGTGACATATATTGCCCTCCCCTAATAAGAAGAAGGAGAAACATTGTTGTCGGTGGAAAGAGAACAAACGAAGAAAGAAAGTTAGAGGAAAAAAAAACGTGGTCTTTGAACAAGGAAAGTGGCAGGCTACCACACTTACACCAAAAATAATTCAGAAAAAGGGCAATATATGTTACGTTTTGAAAATTGAGGGGCAACAATACACCACTAATAATTTAGAAATAATATTGATTATTAACATATTTGTGAGGGACATAAATTATATTTACTTGTTTTCACTGTTAAATTCTACTTTGGTGAGTGGTGACTGTTAGGTCTTCGAATCTCTACCCTCTCTCAACTCTCAACTCTCAACTCTCAACTCTCACCTACCCTGAGAAAGAACCTCCTTTTTTTGCCTAGTTTACGACGAGGTAACGCAAAGGAGAACTCATAGTTAGT
>CM008332.1:28167779-28179616 GCA_002525835.2 Ipomoea batatas
TTGATAAATATGGAGGGGAATCATTATCCCTTTGTTCCTGCCCCTTCCAAGCAACCCAAATCGTAATATTTTCCGGGGGCAATCGGGAGTAATACCAGGCCGACTGTATACACAAATACCAGCTGAAGGTAGACCCCCCGGCAGGTTGCTGAATGAATTTTAACATGTACTGTCCGTTTGATGACTCCAAGTAATTTCCGGCATAATGCCACTCCATATCTCCAGGGGCAAATGTATCTTTAGCATTAACATGACAGATCAAACCAGCATGACAGATGAAGAAGAAGAAGAAGAAGAAAGCACCAATTCCAACCATTATTTCTAATAGTGGTTTATGATTAAATGGCTAAGCCATCCTATGTATGCATGTGCATTTTATTTTGAACATTATCATCAAATTAAATAGGGGAGAGGACTGGAAAATAATTTAGTTGCCGGTCAACTAGATACACTCCAAATGTATTAAGTCTTCTCCATGCACCTTCCTTTAATTTCTTGTGTGGTCACTTTTGTGTAATAGTCTTTAGAATTTATTGCGCTAGGTCGGCTATTGATATAATTGAATATTGGACCTACTATAGGCTTTGAATGGCAGTGTGAAAGCATCGCAACGGTGGAGAAGAGGTGGAGAAGAGGTTGAAGGAGATGGAGATAGAGTACGTCAAGTGTAGAGTAGAGGAAGGTGGGGTCCACGTGGATCAGCTCTTCTTCCATGACCCTGACGGAATGATGATCGAAATCTGCAACTGCGACAACAATGGTATACCAAATATTGGAATTGAAATTTTCAGTAATTCTATTCAAGCAAACAAAACACAAGAATTTAAATTAATTATCACTTTTTTTTTTGAAAATAATTAATTATATATCACTTTATTCCCACGTTATTCATCTTCCATGGAATTGCAATTCCTTTTTCATCTATTTTCCTCCCTCTAACCAAACGCCTTGATTGCATCTCGGCTACTAAACGTAATAAAACAATAATTTTTTTATCTCTTCCTGTATCACAACACTTCAAAACGTCGTCAGCATTATAACACTAAATAAGCAATTTCTAATAATTTTTTTTTCAAATATTTCGTCAGCAAAAGTATGCATCAAATGATTACAGCATTCAAAGTGAAAAAAAGGAAAAAAAAAAAAAACGGAAAATAAGGAGTATCTGTCTAATGAGAGCAGTGTGTTACAAGACCATATATGGTTGTTATCGACCTTCAATGTCTGAAATTGTGACCATATTAGCCGAGTGAACTTTTGGATTATTATCAACATTATCACATTTTAAGCCAATGACAGTAGAGAAACCAGGTTGTTTAGGAGTAGGTAAGACCGTTGATTCATTACCAAGCACAGATACCACATCTGACATGGTTGGTCTATCTGCTGCACTATCTTGAACACATAACAAACCTATTTGGATACATCTTGTTGCTTCATTTATTGAAACTGGTTTGTCCAGTGCTTGATCTATTAAGTCCAAAATTCTTCCTTCTATCCATACATCCCAAGCCTAATAACAATTTGCAGGTAAAGTTAGGTAGATGTAGACATGTAGTTATTGCTCCAATAATTTAGATAAAGATGTTTGAATAAAAGAATTATAGAAATAGAGTTATGATTGTTTATGCGCTCTATGCATAGAGCAATACTTACATAACCAAGTAAATTTGAAACATGATTTGGATTGTAGAAGTCATTGTTTCTCTTCCCACTCACAATCTCCAGCACCATGACTCCAAAGCTGAAAACATCAGACTTCTCAGAGAAACAACCATTCATTGCATATTCCGGAGACATGTAACCACTGGGTTAGGAGAAAATTATTAGACATGTCAAATAATAGCTAAATATAGATAAACATTTTCATTGACTTACTAAGTCCCAATAATGCTCTTTGTGCTTGCTTGATAAACATTATCTTTAAATATTCTTGCCGTTCCAAAATCTGAAATCTTTGGATGCATGTGAATATCTAGTAAGATGTTACTTGTTTTCAGATCCCTATGAATAATTCTCATTCTTGAATACTTATGGAGGTACAAAAGCCCTTGAGCAATCCCATCAATTATGGAGATACGCTTTCTCCAATCAAGACAATCTTTCTTTCTTTCATCTGTGCAAAAGCAATGATCATATGTTCAATTAAAAGATGCAAGTAAGAGAAAAATTATAGGATGGAAGATGGAAAATGAATACACCATACTAACCAAAAAGAATTGAATCCAAACTTTTATTTGGCAAATACTCGTATATTAATATCCTTTCATCCCCATGAGTGCAACAACCCAGAAGTCTTACAAGATTCCTGTGCTGCAATTTTGAAATCAATAGAACCTCATTTTTGAATTGTTCAATTCCTTGTCCAGACATTTTTGAGAGTCGCTTTGCTGCGATTTCTTGACCATTGGGCAATATTCCCTGAATAGTAACTACTTAGATTAATTCAAAGGGAATATAATTTAACATTTAACCTTTACTTCAAAATTTTGTGCAGTAAAGAGTCACACTACCAATTAATATTGTTCATCAGAGTTAATATATAGAGAGTTAATTTATTGTAGCTTAATAAAGTGCCAAACAAGAAAAATGTCATCATACCTTATATACAGGACCAAATCCTCCTTGACCAAGCTTATTTTCATTAGAAAAGGAATTGGTAGCCGTCTCTATGGTTTTGAAATTGAAGAAAGGTAAGTCCTCATCCTCCTTAGCAGTAAGTTGTTGCCTTGAATGTTCAGTTGGGGCTGTGCCGAAACTTAAAGCTGATTAGGCTATAGCTAGTGTTAAAGACACTAAAGAGTTGATATTAAGAGAGTATATATGTACCTAAGAAGCAAGTGCGGCAACATTTTCTTGGATTCATATACCACACAATGAAAACCACGGCAAGGATCACCAGAAATGATACTGTAAGAGCCGCTATAGTTGGTGTTTTGTTGTGGTGTGACTTTGTCTTTGTCAAAGCCAGGGGGGCAGGTCCGGCAGGATGGTGAGGTGGAGACAATTTGGTTCGATTTGCTTAATACATATATATAGTTGAATGCAGAGCAGTTGTGTGAGTATGCTAATTATACTATTTGAAATGAAAGAGTAAAAATAAAATTATGAGTAAATTAAAAGGGTGAGTGGGCATAGATACCTGGTTTGGCATTGTGGCGAATGTAAAGAGCGTCACCATCAGAGCTGTAGTTGTAGGCAGGGGAAGAAGAAAATTTGCATCCTGTTCCAGCTTCAGCATTGATAGAAGCATAGGCGTTGCAAGAACAATTTTTTGCACACATTTCCTTGCAGTCAGTGATACCAAATGTGAAGTTATACAAATATTGTTCCCATTGTTCAACGAAACCAGTTGTTGAATTGAACCAGCCATTGTCTCCAACACTACAATTGGATTTCTTGACTCTTACGCACCCCTCTGTATCGGAATCAGCCCTTTCATTGTTGTAACAGTCAATAGCTGTGAACATGCTGGATTCACGATAATTATCCGTAATCACACTTACTTCCCCAGATGCATAAATAAGGATATTGGATGAAATGTCATCAACTACTTGATTATTCAAAATAAAGTAGCGTTCGTTGTCATCAGAGAAATAGCTGAAGTTATAATCACCAGGAGAGTCCCGAAGAAACGGAAAGTATTTACCATTCCAGACCCCGTTTTGCCAATAAACAATCCCTCTTCTCATGAGAACTAGCTGCGGCGGCTTAGTATTAGTATTGTTTGGATAAAGAACACCAAAGGTAAAAGCACCTGGAGAAGGGTTTTGGTGGCTTGTCCAAGAAGTGAGAAAACGTTGGTGAGGGCGTGGAGTTTTCAGCCCAAACCAACCCAATTTCATGCCTTGAACCCAATTATTAGTGGGGTAGTCGAAACTCTTGGACTTCGCAAAACTAAGTTGCCATTATCAAGAAGAGTTGCGGTTGTGTTTTTAACGTAAGTAGGTTGTTCAATGTTTACAATGAAATCTTTATCTGCAGCATTTATTTTCAATTGCCCTTCTTCTGACATTAATAAATTTGGAGAGTTATCATCACTTTGGCCCTGCCCCTGACAAGCAACCCAAATCGTAATTTCTTCCGGAGGCCTTTGGAAGTCATACCTGATGTACTGTATACACAAATACCAGCTGAAGGAGGTAGTGCCCTCCTGTAGCTTAATGAATTTTAACGTGTACCATGTGTTTGATGACTCCAAGTCATTTTCGGAATTAAAAACCAGACCTCGACGACGCAGAGTTTCTCCGGGGGCAAGTGTATCTCTAGAGATCAAATCAGCATGCAGCAAGGCATGACAGATGAAGAAGAAGAAGAAGAAGAAGAAGAAGAAAGCACCAAGACTTGAAACGCGGCTACTCATTATTTCTACTACTTATTATCTCATCTGATTTGATCTGCAGGGTGGTTTATGATTTAAATGGTATGTGGATCTGAATAGGCATTTTGTTTTGCACATTATCATCAAATAGGGGAGTAAGTGGACTGGAAAATAATTTAATTTACTTCAATTCCCGGTCAACTAGACTCCAAATGTAAAGTCTTCTCCGTGCAGCTTCCTTTAGAATTGTCACTTTTGTGTAATGGTCTTTTCAATTTATTGCCGTAGCTAGGCCATTCATATAATTGAGTATTCCATTAGTTATTGCTCCAATTTAGATAAAGATGTTTCAATAAAAGAATTCTAAAATAGACTGATCATAGTTTATGGGTCTATACATAGAGCAATGCTGCGCTGACCTAATTAACAAAGTAAATTTGAAACATGATTTGGGTTGTAGAAGTCATTGTTTCTCATCCCTTTCACATTCTCCATTATCATGACGTACTCCAAAGCTAAAAACATCAACTTCTTAGATAAACAACCATTCATTGTATATTCCAAAGATATGTAACTGCTAATTTAGGAGAAAATTATTACCAAATTCTATTCCTAGCTTTTACTCCCTCTAACAAAATATTGATCTTGACATTTTCCTTAGTATCCACACCATGAAGATAATTAATCATTTATTACCACGTCACGATGAATTAAAAGTAAGGAAATAGAAAAATAGAGTACATGGAGTAGAACTCAATTATTAAACATGTCAAATAACAGCTAAATATCTAACGGAAAATTAACTTTTTTCATATGGGTTCTCTCTCTAGGTTTCCTCAGAGAGCTTTTCTCCCTAGCTGTCTAGGGTTTTCTGTCTACTTTCTTACACGCCTCCATATCTTTGGTTCCTTGGTGTTACTGTTTTTTCCACAATTTGCGACTACGTATTCATGGCTGTTAACACGATCGAACAGCGATGGGCGGGTTTGTGCTTGAGGAGAGCGGCGGTCTTGATGCTCCTGAGCCAAATCCGGCGATCGTCCCTTCGCAAAGGTGGGAACTGGTTGGTCGTTTCCTGACTGAACGTATGGTTAAGTTTGAGCGCATGCAGCAACTTTTGGCGTCCGTTTGGATGCCGGTAATGGGAATGAAAGTGATCCCCTTGTTGGTGCAGCCCCACCCTCAGTCGTACGCGTTAATTGACCATTAACACCAATGTGAATAAACAAATTAAAGTTGTCATCATCATGTTCAATAAAAGCAAAAAATCACGACTACTATTAGACACACAGAGACCACATACAATTAATTAATTAATTGAATTAAAGTAAAAAACATGAACCCAACAGACACTGCTAAATTGACACTTTTTTCTCAAAAAGTCATAAAAAAAGTAAAAGTAAAAAATGCGTATGGACCGCCTTTCTGTGTTGTCAGTTGCGTGTGAGAGCATCTTATTAATGGGGTTATTTCGCAGTTTTTGATCAATTTTTTTTTTTTTTTGTAAATATGATTAAGAAAGAGAAAATGAGATGAGATAAAAAAATAAAACTGATATTAAAAAAAAAAAAGATGTGCACTGCACGCGCCCGCATAATAATTCCTATGTTCTCAGTTTTTCATGTCAAAATTTATCAAATCAAATATTCAAATTATACCTCTAAATTCATGCCAAAATCTAGCACACAAGAGGTACAAATTTGACTAGATAGCAACATACTATATTACTATAGTAATAAGTGAGAGTTCATGAAAATAAATACTGTTCATTATATTGATGATAAATGAGCAACGTTACGTTCTGAAGGCAGCGATAAAGACCACGACGATGAAGACTAGCAGCCAAATGTTCAGTTGATGACTTAAAACAATTTCTACTTCGTGTTGATTGAATATAATTGATGAAGTCCTAAGTCTTTTCCTACTGCCAATATTAATCCTTGGTGAAACACTTGGTTGGAGTTGGAGACTTTGGAATGCCCCATGGAACTATACTGAGATTAGATCAGCAACATTAATTTTTATTAATCACTTTTCAATTAATTTCAATATATACCAGATATACAATGGATCCCAAAGTCTCCGAGTTGATAATGATACATGTTTTGTTATTTCTCATATGTTAGTTCTACATCAATACCTTCTTCTAATTGTCCATTGTCATTGTACTAAAGATTTCACCTTTCACCATTCCATTTAGAAAACACCCATCTAACCCAATCATTTTCCTACGGCCTTCTAAAAACCCTAAAGTACCCATAAGCAAACATATAAAATCGTTGAAGTACACAAGGACTGACAATGGTTGTTCTATTAGTTTTTATAACTACGGTGGTACTGGTATTGGAGTTGATACATTCAACAGTATAATCATATCCTTGATTCTATGAAATTGATCCTGATAACCAACATCTATTTTCTTCGGTACAACCCTCACTACTCTTTTCACAATGCAATGCCCACATTAAGTTTCAGTTCAGACTTCAGATTTAATGTGTTTTTTCAATTCTCTTGGTTTAATGGCAGGATTATGAAATTACGAAAGGAATTCTCATACAACTTTCTTTAGAGCTGGAAAAGTGTAACACTCCAAATTTAAAAGATTTTTGGCAAATGTCAAAATGAAGGTCGTAAAATTTTATCAAAATAATTCATTTTCGATCAATATCAATATCTGAATAAGAGTTCCAATGAAACCTTTTAGCAACATCCCTTTATCACAATAATAATTCAAGAAACTATTTTCTTATTACAAGGTCAGTGTTCATATAAAAGGGTAGTCGACACTTTGCTAAACTTCTTGATTTTATACATGACAGAATTGTCCAGCATCAAGATAGCCAATTTGTCTCTGATTGAATTAGATCTTTTGAAATTATCAAGGGTACTAATTAAACGTAATAAAAGAAAAAAATTAAAGAAAGTTTTTCCTTTGTATCACAACACTTTAAAACGTTGTCAGCATTGTAACACTTAATATGCAATTTCTAATAAATTTTTGACAAACATTTCATCAGCAAAAGTAGGTTTAAAATGATTACACCATTCAAAGTGAAAAAAAAAAAAAAAATTAAAAGCAACGAAAAATAAAGAGTGTCTATGTAATGAGGGCAGTGTGATACAAGACCATGGTTGTTATCGACCTTCAATGTCTGAAATTGTGATCATATTAGTAGAGACTTTTGGCTTGTTACCGACATCATCACGTTTTAAACCGATAATAGTAGAGAAACCAGGTTGCTTAGGAGTAAGTAAGACTGTTGATTCATTACCAAGCATAGATATCACTTCTGACATGGTTGGCCTATCTGCTGCATTGTCTTGAACACATAGCAAACCAATTTGAATACATCTTGTTGCTTCATTTATTGAAACTGTTTTTTCCATTGATGGATCTATTAAGTCCAAAATTCTTCCTTCTATCCACATATTCCAAACCTATTAATCATTTGCAGGTAAAGTTATGTATAGGTAGACATGTAGTTATCACTTCAATTTAGATAATGATATTTGGATGAAAGAATTATAGAAATAGACTAATGATTGTTTATGTTGTCTATGCGTAGAGCAATACTTACATAACCAAGTAAATTTGAAACATGATTTGGATTGTAGAAGTCATTGTTTCTCTTTCCACTCACTATCTCCATTACCATGACTCCAAAGCTAAAAACATCTGACTTCTCAGAGAAACAACCGTTCATTGCGTATTCCGGAGACATGTAACCACTGGGTTAGGAGAAAGTTATTAGACATGTCAAATAATAACTAAATATAGATATGAATTGATATAAACGTTGTCATCGACTTACTAAGTCCCAATAATGCTTTTTGTGCTTGCTTGATAAACATTATCATTAAATATTCTAGCCGTCCCAAAATCTGAAATCTTTGGATGCATGTGAATGTCTAATAAGATGTTACTTGTTTTTAGATCCCTATGAATAATTCTCATTCTTGAATACTTATGGAGGTACAAAAGGCCTTGAGCAATCCCATCAATTATAAAGACACGCTTTCTCCAATCAAGACAAACTTTCTTTCTTTCATCTGTGCAAAAACAATGATCATATATTCAATTAAAGGATCCAAGTAACGGAAAAATTATAGGATGGAAGATGGGAAATGAATAAACCATACTAACCAAAAAGAATTGAATCCAAACTTTTATTTGGCAAATACTCGTATATTAATATCCTTTCATCCCCATGAGTGCAACAACCCAAAAGTCTTACAAGATTCCTGTGCTGCAATTTTGAAATCAATAGAACCTCATTTTTGAATTGTTCAATTCCTTGTCCAGATATTTTTGAGAGTCGTTTTGCTGCGATTTCTTGACCATTGGGCAATATTCCCTGAATAGTGACTACTTAGATTAATACAAAGGGAATATGATTTAAAAATTCAACCTTTACCTCAAAATTTTGTGCAATAAAAAGTCACACAACAAATTAATATTGTTCATCAGAGTGTTTTTGTTTCATATTAAATCTGACATTTAATTTATTGTATCTTAAAGTGTCAAACAAAAAAAATGTCATTATACCTTGTATACAGGACCAAATCCTCCTTGACCGAGCTTATTTTCCTTAGAAAAGTTATTGGTAGCCATCTCTATGCTTTTGAAATTGAAGAAAGGTAAGTTATCATCCTCCTTACCAGCAAGTTGCTGCCTTGAATGTTCAGTTGGGGCTGTGCCAAAACTTAAAGCTCTTTAGCCTATAGCCAATAATGTTAAAGACACTAAAGAGTTGATATTAAGAGAATATATATGTACCTATGAAGCAAGTGCGGCAACATTTTCTTGGATTCATATACCACACAATGAAAAGCATGGCAAGGATGACCAGAAATGGTAGTGTGAGAGCAGCTATAGTTGGTGTTTTGTTGTGGTGTGACTTTGTCTTTGTGAAAGGCGGGAGGGCAGGATGGTGAAGTGGAGACAATTTGGTTCGATTTGCTTTATATATATATAGTTGAATGCAGAGCAGAGCAGAGCAGAGCAGTTGTGTGAGTATGGTAATTAATTATACTATTTCAAATGAAAAGAGTAAAAAAAATATTATGAGAGAATTGGCATATATATATATATATATACCTGGTTTGGCATTGTGGCGAATGTAAAGAGCTTCACCGTCAGAGCCATAATGGTAGGCAGGGGAAGAAGAAAATTTGCATCCTGTTCCAGCTTCAGCATTGATAGAAGCATAGGCGTTGCAAGAACAATTTTTTGCACACATTTCCTTGCAGTCAGTGATGCCAAAGGTAGAGTTAAACAAAAATTGTTCCCATTCATCAATGAAGCCAGTTGTTGAATTGAACCAATCATTGTGTCCAGCACTACAATTGGATTTCTTGACTCTTACGCACCCTTCATCCAAATAAGCCGTTTCACTTTCAGTATTGTAACAGTAAATATAGCTGGAGGATGAATATTCAGTATCTCCTTGATATTCCACAGTTACTTCCCCAGATGCATGAATAAGGGTATAGGTTAAATTGAAATGAAGTTGTTGATTCAAAATAAAGTAGCGTTGGTTGTCGTCAGAGAAATAGCTGTAGTTAAGGTTATCGTTTTGAAGAAATTTAAAGTTTGTACCATTCCAAGCCCCGCTTTGCCAATAAACAATCCCTCTTCTCATGAGAACTAGCTGCGGCTGCTTAGTATTGTTTGGATCAACACCAAGGGTAAAAGCACCAGGAGAAGGGTTTTGTTTGCCTATCCAAGAAGTCAGGAAACGTTGGTAAGGTCGTGGAGTTTTGAGCCCAAACCAACCCAATTTCATGCCTGGAAGCCAAGTATTAGTGGGGTAATCGAAACTTTGCCACAACGTACGCCCTCCTGCACTTCGCAAAACTAAGTTGCCATTATCAAGAAGAGTTGCCGTTGTGTTTTTAACATAAGAAGGCTGTTGAATGTTTACAATGAAATCTTTATCAGCATCTATTATCAATTGCCCTTCTTCTAACATGTATAAATCTGGAGGGAAATCACTTTGGCCCTGCCAAGCAACCCAAATCGTAATATCTTCCGGATTCTCTTGGAAGTGATACCTGGCCGACTGTATACACAAATACCAGCTGAAGGTAGAGCCCCCCGGTTGCTGAATGAATTTTAACCTGTACTGTGTGTTCGATGACTCCAAGTAATTTCCGGCATAAAACAACAGACTTGTTCCAGGGGCAAGTGTATCTTTAGCATTAACGTGAGAGATCAAACCAGCATGACAGATGAAGAAGAAGAAGAAGAAGAAGATTTTCCACATTATGATTAAATGGCTAAGCTATGTATGTGGATCTGAATAGGCATGCGGCATATGCATTTTATTTTCCACATTATCATCAAATAGGCATAGGGGAGTGGACTGGAAAATAATTTACTTCCCGGTCAACTATAGTCCAAATGTAAAGTCTTCTCCATGCAGCTTCCTTTAATTTCTTTTTGTGTAATGCTCTTTAGAATTTATAAATTTATTGCCGTAGGTAGGCCATTCATATAATTGAATATTCCACTATAGGAACTACAGTTTATTGGGATGGGGTATTAGAATTAATAAAATGCGGGCCTGCGCATTGCAGAGTGTGAATACGATCAATTTTAATATATCATACTTAATTTTATTTAGTCCATATGGTCTTACTTTATATTTTATTAAAATATATTTGTTTCATAATTTTATATTTTAATATGTAAACAAACCTATTTAAATTTTATGAATATGTCCTTTTTAGTCTTTTTACCTTTATCGGCTTATCAAAAAGCTAATTTTACCAAACACTTTTAAGCATAACAATTAGCTTAACAGCTCTTCAGATAATCATACTTTAGCTACTAAAAGGTAGCCATCTCTATACTTTTAAAATTGAAGAAAGGTAACTCCTCATCCTCCTTAGCTGCAAGTTGTTGCCTTAAATGTTCTTTTGGGGTTGTGCCAAAACTTAAAGTTTTTTTTTTTGTGAATGGAAGGGACGTAAGGTCCCAGGGGATTAATGACATCTACACGTGGCAATACTAGAAATGTCCTGCTGTAGGAGATTGGCCAAGCCGCCAGGGGATCCTCATCAATCACAGTAGTACCCCAAGTAGTAGTCTGCCCCATGTTGACAAGGAAATCAGCACATTTGTTACCCTCCCGAAGGATATGAACAACATTTAAGACATATAACTCACTCATAAGCAGCTTACAGTCCTTGATTAGCATGTTGAGCTTAGAAGGAGAATCCGACTCTTTTAGCAGGGCCTGAACCATAGCCTCCGAATCTGTTTCGGCTATAAGATGGTTGAGTCCACGGTTCTTAGCGATGATGAGGCCTTCCCGGAATTGAAGCCCCACAGTTCGGCCATATAGCTGTTCGTGGAGCCTATAATGGACATGAAACTTAAAGTTGATTACCCTATGGGCATAGTTAAATACAGCAATTTATATCGTGGATCAGGGTGCACAATGCATTGTGCACCCCGTACCAAAATGACACCGTTTTGGTCATTTTAATTAATGGTTTGTTTTTTTGGAAA
>CM008332.1:28196754-28209996 GCA_002525835.2 Ipomoea batatas
GCCTGACGATAATTTATCAGAGTTTTCTACTTTACACATTTTGACTGGATCATTCATTTAATTTTTTACCAATATGATTTCGAATTGAAGCAACAGCATACTCTCATTATCGAAACAAACAACTAATTAGGATAGAGATTGAATTTTTACCATAAATTTATAGCGAATTGTACCAAAAAATAAATTACTCACCAGGCAGGTCCCAGGGCTCGAGTTTACAGATGTCAATTTTGCGAATCACACCGACTTCAGCCTTCGAGCCGTTGATTTTCAGCTTCAGATAGTGAGTGATGAGCTCCTCGTCCGTCGGGTGGAACCTGAACCCCACCGGCAGCGAGCTCAGTGGCGGCAACACCGTCGTCGTCGATCTTTCTAACGGAAGTACGGCCAGAGACGGGGTTGAATGTCTGATTGTTACATTTCATGGCCAGTGCCGGGGTTGAATGTCTGATTGTTACATTTCAGAGACGGTCACCTCTCGAAGGCAGATTTAGGGTTTCCTATGTACATAGCTAGAGAGGTTAAAGAATGAGCGGTTGAACTTTAGACTATAAGTATGAGTAGATGATGTTAGAGAGACTTACCGGAGAGGCGGAGAGGCAGAGACCCTATGGTTGTCGCCTGTCTTGAGGAGCAGTCTCCGGAGATGAGGAGAGTTTGAGGTGAGGAGTGGGAGAGGCAGCCAGGCAGGCAAGGGGCTCAGAATCATTGCCTCTCCGGAGACAAACTTTTAAAATGGATTCCGGAGAGGAAAGGAAAAATGAACCGGGTGAAAGCAGGAATTGCAGTTTCCAGTAAGCCGTGTTATCTTAAATTATAACACGGCTTGCTGGAAGCCATTTTATACAAATACAATTTATTTTTATTTTTTGTTTTTTTTTTTTTGTTGCAAGTAAATCATATGTATTTTTCTTCTTCCCCGATCTCCTATCAAGTAATGATTGGACAAAATATGCTAAAATTATAGTCCCAATAATTAATTGTGATGTTTAATAAATTATAGGATGCATGATTAGATTGAAATTAATAATTTATAATACTAATGATTCATTAAGTAATGATTGACTAATTATTAATTATATTAAAGATTTGTGATTATATAATATAATATAATTTCATAAGTGATTAATAGTAAAAAGGTTAAAAAGATGAGATGTATTATATATTTATATTACCATGGAAGATAGAACATTAGTTTTTATTGGTTATTCAAATTTGGACATTGTGTCGAAGTATGAGTACGAGCTTGACAGTAGTTACATCGTCTCCTAGTAGCTGTTGGCAATGATGTCGCAGCAACAGATGGTTCTCCGTAGTGAAATTGTCGTTGTTCAATGTTTGGACCAAAATTACTGAAATCAACATACGGTTCGTATGTTGCATTCATTATTGGCCTAACATAAACATGTAGCGGGGATCTTGGCACACTAGCACTGATGCGTTAATCGGTCCAGGATGATATGCGGGGGCTTGTCTTGCCATATCTCTAAAACAAATATTTATTTAATTAATCAACCATTACAAATCAATATTAATCGGGTCCTTTTTTGCAAAATATCTAAGATTTGTATTTTATTAGGAAACTCTTTTATTACTATATGGATTAATATTATAATACAACTCTTATAATATAATAATATGGATTAATATCTAAGATTTGCATTGTATTTCATTAGGAAACATTTTTTTGCAAAATATTCCAGTAAACAACTCTGATTTTTTTTTATCCTTCAATGTAACCATTATATTTTAATATGTCAACTATATAAATATAAACAAAATAATCCTATTATTATACTTACCTAATCGGACTACATTATTATAATTATAATAATAATAATAATAATAATAATAATAATAATTATTATTATTATTATTATTATTATTATTATTATTACTACGAATCCAACAACTACTACAACTATAATTATTAATAATTGTTATAACTAATCTAATTTAGATCTTTTCAGTTAGATAGTTCATCTCTCCACTACGAACATCATTCTAATCCCTAACAAAGGCAAAAACATCATTCTAATCCCATTCTTTCTCTTCTAATTTTTTTTTTATCATAAATAAACTTCTGGGTAATGAAAAAATGGGATATTTTTTTCATCTTTTCCATAATCATGTTAAATTCATTGGAAAACTACATCTGAAAGATACATGTCTGAAACCCTCTTCAGTCTGCATAATAAACACCATAGTACTATATATCATCTTAGTCAACTAAACCTGCGACCCTATACTAATTATTATTATAATTATTATTAATTATTATTATAACTAATCTTACTACTACTATTATTATTATAGTACTAACTAACAATTCATCTAAACAAATAATCTTATCAAAATCAATTTGTATATGAGTTCGCAGTCAATGAAACCATATTCAAAACTAAAATAAAAAATATGCTTTGAGCGTAAGATGAAACCAGATTTTAAAAAAAAAAATTCAGATTCAAACCACGGCCTTTCTAAGGCCGTTTTTTGAATATTTGTTATTGGTGTAAATTTAAAAAAAAAATACAGAGTAAAAGAACATACCACTTTCTTTGCTATGAACAATCTCAAAACAGTATATTATTATTTTGAAGGAGGACAATGATTTTTTGTTGGTGTTGCTAAGAATGTTGAACAGATGAGTGGAGAGGAGGAGCTTGGTATTCTGATGAAGAGGGGAGTGAATTAGGATGAAAATGAGAGAGATTGGTATTCTGATGAAGAGGGGAGAGAATTATGGTAAAAATGAGAGTTAAAACCCGTGAAAGTGTTTGAGGGGACTTATCAACTTTTTGACCACCTATTTTTTGACCAATCAACTACACTATTATATTCTCCTACTAAAGCTGTTGTTGTTGTTGAATAGGGGAAAGATTCCTAATATAAGACGCCCTGCAGAGGAAATTTTATTTCTAATATAACACAGCCTCCAAGGAGCCGTGTTACTGTTTATATAACACGGCTCCAGGGAGCCCGTGATTCCCTACTCTGCCCGGTCCACGGATCCCTCCCTGTTTGGAATCCATTTTAAATTTGCTTCCCCGTCGGAGAAAGCTCCCAGGGGCTCAAATGAGTGTTGAAATATGAAATCCTCACATAAAGCCTTAATATAAATATAAATAAATAAATAAATATATATATATATATATATATATATATATATATATATATATAAAATTATATCTGACCAATTGGTGATTCAAAAAAAGACTAATTTAAACAATTTTAAATGACCAAAAAAATTTTCCGACCACACATCAAAAGTGATCGGAATTTCCGACCATTTTCCGTCCAATCTAACTCCGAATTTTTTTTATAAAAAAAATCACTTTTTCAGACCAATTTTGTAGGTGGTCGAAAAATTGAAGATTTTGAGCAGTGAATGGACATCTAATATTTATTCACATCGCTCATAACAGAACCTCTTATCACATGAAATCAGCCCTATATGTGTATGTTAGCGCATATGTATGTTAGCGCATACATATGTGTGTTTCTAATAAATTTTACATAATTTATTCTTTGAAAGATACTACGTAGTTATGTTATTTCTTAAAAAAAATACATTTTTAAAAAATAAAAATTTTAGATAATTCTTCATGTGAAAAATGAATTAAGAAAAATTAAATATTAATGAGAGAGGTACAAAGAACGTTATTTTTGTAAAATAATAAACTTATTAGTAAAAATAAATAAAAATTCGGAAAATGCTATATGGATAGAGTAAAATAATATATTATTTAAAACTCACTTTATTTATAAATTAAATTAAATTATAAATTTTAAAATAAGCTTTGCCAATTAAATTTTTGTAAAAATTTTACCGTATTTCACTCTTTTTACATTTGACAATACTTTAAGCTAAATTCATTTAATAATAATAATAATCTATACTATATATAAAAGTAAAATCCTCCTATTTCATTTTCTCAACCAAACTTTTGTAGTCAATTAATTAAATATTTTATTAGTTAAATAATTAATAAAGCTTATTTGGTTAAAAAAATGTAAAATGAAAATTAACTAATATCTATTAATTCGTAATATTGTTTCTATATTCACGTACCAACACTATTAATAAGATTAAAATCCTCCCCTTCAACTTTCCCGCACAAACTAATATTATTAATTAATTGGTAAAAAAAATTTAATAAAGTTTAATTGGTAAAAAAAATTATTTACCAAATTCTGAGAATAATTAAACCATTATAATTGTGAGAATAATGGAAACAAATCCTGCGTAATTTTATTAGAAAAAAATAATTTATTAATTATTACTTACACAAATAATAATAATTCGAATACTTATCTATGCTACTATTAATAAAAATAAAATCACCCTTTGTGAAATTTCCGTCCAAACAATAGTAAAGATAAAATGGAAAAGAAAAACCGATTTTAGTAATTGATTGAAAATATAAAAAGATCCTAATAGAAAAGGAAACGGAAATTAGACAAATTGGAAAAGGAAAAGAATATTAATAATTGACTGAAAATTATTTAAAACTTAAAAAAATTTATCACACTTTCCTTTTGAAAAATTTAAATTATTTAAACTTTAAAAAAATTAATTAAACATGGGTTGTTAGATTTTTTATATTAATTAAAATTAATTTATTTAAATATGGAGGGGGAGAAAAAAATTAAATGTGATATGGTGAAAAGGTATATATACTTAAGGTATAAAAGTATAATTGCACATATATTAGTGTAATTGACTAATAATTATTACCTAATAATTATTATGGTAATTAAGCTAAACATTGGTCGTTGAATTTATTTTTATAATAATTATAATTAAATTATTCTCATTTTTTCCATATTTATTTTAGTAATAATATAATTACAGAAGTCATATACTCATATTACATAACGATCTTTTAAAGATAATTGTAGACAAACAAGTCATATATTATTCAATTAATTTAGTAATACTTTTGTACTAATCTTATAATCAAATAAATGTATACGTTCAATATTAGAATTTTTTATAATTTCATCTTTATGTTTATTATTTAAATATATAATAAAAAAATTTATCCGTGCATCGCACAGGTAATTGAACAATAATTTACTATAATTCAAGCAAGGAAATACAATCGATCCAACCAATTTCATCAATTGCGCTATATAATATTCGATGTTATTATTTATATAATTGTATATCGATTCAAATATTCTTAAAATATTATAACAAATATATTCCATGCAATGGCACGGACAAAAATACTAGTAGTAGTAATAATAATAATAATAATAATAATAATAATAATAATAATAATAATAATAATAATAATAATAATTAATAACTAAATATTCCGTAGGAGAATGACATTAATATCATTATCTATTTCTAAAATAGTTTTTAAGTTTCACATAAAGTTTGAAAATTCACTTTCTGAGCACTTCAACAAACTATACTTTGCGAATATTTTTTACTTTAATCCGTTACATACAATCTTTTTATTGAAGATATTACACAAAAAATTTATATTTACTAAAATGTAGAGTCAATTCCTTTTTTGGTCCTAGAGTTATGGTGGCAAAAACAATTTTAGTCCTCCTTAAAAAAATCAGACAATTTGTGGACAGAGTTATTTTAACGGGGACAATTTTGGTCCTCCGTCTAATATTCCCGTTAGATGACCGTTTGAGAGGGGGCAACTTTGTCATTTCACGAGAGCTCTCCTTTTTATTTCAACCTGAGAGTTGTGTTCTTCATTGCAGATGTCACGAAGCATATTTGTGCTCTCTTAGGCTGGAATTGAAGTTGGCCACCAGAGTAGAAGCGGAATTCTTCGAAGGAAAATGCAAAGATCTAATGGAGGAAGCTGTAACTCTTCCAATTCTTCGACTACAAGGAGAAAGATATATGGGGAATGGATTTCGATGCAAGTTTGTGAATGTGGTCAAGAAATGATTTTGAGAACATCTTGGACAAATGAGAATCCGGGCAGGAGGTATTGGCACTGTTTAGGGTGCAAGGTTTGTTGAAATTTTATTTTTTTGTAAAGTTTTGAAGGTTACTGGAAATTTATTTTCTGTTTTTGGTTTGATGATTCAGGGTTTACTGTTAATTGGTTGGAAAAAACATGAACTTTTTTTTTGAATTTGTTCAATTTTGTCAGGATGGATTCGTGGCTTGGTACGATCCCCCAATTTGCACTAGGTCAAAGATGATTATACCAGGCCTATTGAAGAGAATCAACAAAAATGAAGAAGAAATATCTAATTTAAAATGCAGGTTGAGAAGATGGGAAGATAGTGAATTGGAGGGTAATCATATGAGTAGAAGATGTAGGACCATAATCATGATGGTTATAGTTGCCCTTATTGTACTGGTAATTGGCTATTGTTCAATGGGTGTATCTGTAGGGAAGAATGTGTATATGTTGCCCTAGTTGTTGTTTGGATTGGTAATGTCAATGTTTGGTAGTGAACAATGTATTGTTATGATTTATCAATGGAAGGTTTTGGTATTTGGATTGGCAATGGTAGTGTCATTGTGTTATGTAAGCTAAAACCAAAAGAAAGACACCTACATTGCATAGTAAAAACATAACCAAACAAGTTTAATAAGGCTGCCAATAATAACCATTCAATAATAAGGCTGCTACAATGTCATTGTGCAAAGTTGTCCAAAAAAAACCACAAGTTACCAAGTAAGGTTGATGAATACTATCATAAGTAGTAGCAAAATAACCAGACCACAAATATCAACCCTACCATACTATAAAGTAACAAAAAACAGCAGTCCACAAGGATCAGCCATGCCATACATATACATTAGCACAAAAAAAAACATCAGTGATTCATATTCAGTCAATTTCAACAGGTTTGTCCATGGTGTTGGTGAACCTTGACTGCAGTGTTGTTCTTGATCTTGTCAAAGGTCCCTTCCTAACATGTAATTTCTTCCTTGATGTCAAGCCCAATCTAGATCTTTTTGGAGGTCCAGGACAAATTTCTTGGTTAGGTAATGGTCCCATTTCTTCTTGTTGAGTGCAGTCAAGACCAAGATCTGGTTGTGTAATACAGATTTCTTCATGTTGGGTTGTAACAATAGGTTCAGGTCCATCATACATTGCTGCCACCTCTGATGCTTGATTCCAGAAGTCAAGATTGTCTTCTGCTGCAACAGGAGGTACAAAACTTGATTCAGCTTGTGTAGAACTGGCTTGAGGTGCAGAACTGGCTTGAGGTGTAGACTTAGGTACAACAGATTTAGGCTTCCTATTCCTTTTTCTGGGGTTGAGCTACATGACAAGAAAAAAAAGATTAATGTATTTCCAACATAATAAATATATGCATACATCAAATGTATATTATACTATTACCGTTTTTTGTCTTGCAATAGGATCTTCAGGGCATGTTCTAGAGTTATGCCCAGTCTTATTGCATTTCCTGCAATGCTTGACTAGCAAGCTAGGGTTCACATGTGTCCCATCCACAGTTAGCTCATCTCTGCCCCTGGTTCTCAATTTTTTTGGTCTTCCAGGCTTGCTTGTGTAGAGTGGAGGCAATGGTGGTTCCTTGTTTGACCTTGGCCATTCTGAAGGACCAGCTAGTGGATTATCCTACCTCCATAGGTATTCAAGTAGTTGCTTATTGAGTAACAAGGGTACACATAATGATGCACAGGTCCTTTTCCATGTTTCATCCAAATGGCACACACAACATGTTTACAAGGTATCCCAGTTAAGTCCCACCTCCTACAACTACAACTACCCCTCAACAAATCCACAGTTTGTTGCTCTAACCCATCTAACCCTACCATGCACCTTATCTCAAAAAAAGATTGTCATCACTTTGAGTCCCTAAACATCCAGCAGCAGCCCTCTCAACCAAGGCAATGTTTTTCAAAATTGCAGGACAGAATGGTCCCTTCCAGTTCATAGCTTTTTTTTTACTTTCAAATATTTTTGCCATAAGTAACTTCCTAATAGTTTCTACACAAGAAATTAGTGGTTCTGCCCTAGCATCTAATATCATGGCATTGAAACTTTCAGATATATTGTTCACAAGTGCATCATAAATAGGAGTAGAGCTGAAATGGGACCTTGACCATTCTGAAGGGTGTTTCTCTGCTAGCCAATTGTATGCATCCACATCTAACCTCTTGATTTCCTCCATAGCATCAGTGAAAGAGTTCACAGTGGTTGCCTTGGCTGCTGCTCATAGTGCATCCTTCATTGCCTTGCCCACAAAACCTGCCAGCTTCATGTTGCCATGGAGATGCCTAACACAAAATCGATGTGTAGCATAGGGCAGTACATCTTCAAAAGCAGGCAGTAGACCTTTCTGTTTATCTGAAAAAATATATACAAGTTAGAACACAGTTAATAACAATATAAGCACAATTGAAATAAGTTCGTTACCTGAGATAAAGGTTAGTTGTTGTTGTGCTTCTGGTGAGATTTGTAGGTCCTTCTTAAGCAAGTGCAAGAACCAACTCCATGACTTTTTGTCTCTCCTTCTACAATGGCATAAGTATTTCATTTCAATTATAATTTCTATTTTGATGTTTGAACAAAATGCTTATTAAAAAATCTTATAATTTTTATTATATGCAAATTAAAAATTGACACGTTTAAAGCAAACGCCTATTACCATTTACCAGTATTATTGACAAGTTTGTTTTAATATATATTTTGAGCAAATATCAATTTTGGTCCGACGACTATTAGTAAAATGACAATTTTAATCCACATGTTTAATTTCTACTAATTTTGGTCCCACGACTATTGTTTTAATACCAAATTTCATCCACGACTACTGTTTTAGTGCCAAAATTCATCGTGACGGTCACCCATCCGTTTAAAATTTGTCGAAATCTAAAATTTTTAAATGTATTTTCATCATTTTGAACTCAATATCCCAATTTGAGCATTAATAAAGAGATTTAAGCCCTAAGATCGATCATAATTCACAGTTCTCATCCTCAAATTAAGGTAAAATGAGGAGAAAACTACGAATTTTGATCGATTTTAGGACTTAAATCCATTTATTCATGCTCAAATTGGCTATTAAGTTAAAAATTATGAAAATACCCTTAACAATTTTAGATTTTTGTATGTTTTTAACGGATATGTGACCGGCGCAATAAATTTTAACACTAAAATAGTAGTCGTGGATGAAAATTGATACTAAAACAATAATCGTGGGACTAAAATTGGTAGAAATTAAATATGTGGACCAAAATTATCATTTTGATAATAGTCGTGGGACCAAAAGTGATATTTGCTCTATATTTTTTTCCAACTATCCAACTTGCACTAGTTAAAAAGCAAACAGCGCCTCAAATCCTCAATGGTGTGATGAATTCATTGACCATTTGACTATATTAGGTTGTAGCACTGATCAAGTGGTTTAATCAGCACTTGTCCATGAGATTATGAGAAGAAATGTTCAACGCTAACCCAACCTACATTTAGCATAGAATATTCCAACCTCACGGCTGATTCGTAGAGACGTAGACATCATTTGAAAGAAGAGATCAAAATTCAAAACTTCACAGTTTGGAGATTATGCCTAAAATTGATAAATCTTTTGTACACATTGACATTTGACTATGACTATTAAATTAACGTGATTTGTATCTTTTCAAATAGTCTTTCGAGTTTGGATCGGGACTTGAAAGCCCTTGGGATTAGAAATTCAACTTCTTGGGAGAAGAATATTCCAACCTAGTTGGCAGCTGTCGTGCTATTAAAATATAGGAGTATTTGTATGGTTTTTGCGGGGTTGTTAGTGCAAGTTTTCAATTATTTGGGACTTGAGTATTACTGGCAGAAAACCAAGGGGTGGAGTTGAAATTATGCCTGCCTAGTTGAATATTCAATATTGGTGATCCAAGTCAAGTCTTTTAAAGTCTGCAACTCTGCAAATCTTCTTCAATTTTTCTTCCCATACCATACCTGCAAACTGCAAATCCTCAATGGGGAAGTTCTGCTGCTGCGGCTCACAGCCTCACAAGATGACGAAGGAGGAGGGCCTGACATGAAATTGATCCTCACCATAGTTACTCCACCAAGATTCAGAGGTGTAATTGTTTATCGCTGTTAGTTGTATTTCTTTCTGCATTACGATCTTTCCCCTTCTGCAAATTGCTTCTTTTTTCTTTTTCTTTTTCTTTTGCTTTTTTTTTTTTGTTGCATCTTGATATGGGTATTCATGGCCTACTTAAACACACCTCATATCAATGCTGGTTTGCCTGAAAATGTAAAGAGCAACAGAGTTGTGTTTGATGGAGTTTTTTCCCAAAATGGTCCCTCGACTATTGCTCATTCTCAATTTTGCATTTCGACTTTCAATTGCACCTAATGTGGTCCCTCGACTTTCAAAAACTCACCCAATTTGGTCCTCCGTTACATATTCCGTCAAATCAGTGTTAAAATGGAGGGCATTTTCGTCCATTTACCTATTGTTAGCCTAATAAACATTGAAAAATAGTTGAGGGACCCTTTTGAGAATAGTCAAGGGACCATTTTAGGAAAAACTATTTTATTTATTTCATTTTTGTCTATTTTCATTTTTTAGACACTATAAAATTAGAATTTCTATACATTTTTTTCTTACAAATATAAATAGTTAAAATCGCGCAACCTCAAAATTTTTAACTTTTTTTACAGACTTTTCCCCTCTAAATATACAAACTATTCCTATGAAGTTTTACAATAAGTTTCGTAAATTTCATAAATACTCATATACTTTCTTTTTTTTTTTTTAATGTTCATAGACAATCAATCACTATGTATCACATTAAATATTACTTTTACCATTGGACCGAAAGGTAAATTTTCTAGTAAACTTCTCAGGTGAGCCGAAAAGTAAAATCTCGCCAATGTTTATTGCAATATTTTATGTATTTGATTTCGAAGTAATTATTAAATTTTATATTAATTTACATTATTTAAGATATTGTATGACATCTTTTATATGTTTTCCTTTTCTTATTTTTTTTAATAATTATTAATTATTAAGGTAAGTATAATTTATTTTGTAATGTGGACACATTATTTTTAATAATTTTGATTTAATTAAATTATACCTTAATTATAAAAATCCTACCTAATAATTTTAGTATATTACACGAGACACAATAATTATTATAAATAATGTTTAATAATTGTCAATTTGTATTCAACAATAAAATTTATAGTTAATTTTTAAGTCAATCATAAAATCTTTTGTGTTGTGGGCACATTATTTTTAATTATTTGAGTTTAATAATATTATATCTTATTTATAAAAAAATCCAAAGTAATATATTTAGTACTACGGATGTGACTAAGAATTATTTTAATCGGTGCTTAAAAAATGAGTATTTATAAAATTTACGAAACTTATTGTAAGTCTGCATAGGAATAGTTTGTATATTTAGATAGAGGGAAAAAGTCTGTAAAAAAGTTAAAAACTTTTAGGATGGATTGCACGATTTTAACTATTTATATTTGTAAGAAAAAAAAATGTATAGAAATTCTTATTTTATAGAGTCTAAAAAATGAAAATAAACAAAAATAAAATAAATAAAATAGTTTTTTCCCAAAATGGTTCCTTGACTATTCTCAAAATGGTCCCTCAACTATTTCTCAATGTTTATTAGGCTAACAATAGGTAAATGGACGAAAATGCCCTCCATTTTAACACTGATTTGACGGAATATGTAATGGAGGACCAAATTGGGTGAGTTTTTGAAAGTCGATGGACCACATTAGGTGCAATTGAAAGTCGAAATGTAAAATTGAGAATGAGCAATAGTCGAGGGACCATTTTGAAAAAAAACTCTGTTTGATGTTAATAAAACATACTCTCTGTCCCATTTTACCTGTCCTACTTACTATTCATTGGTCAAACCAACTATTTCTTCTTTGTTTATTTTCTTTAGTAATTTTTACTCATTTTTAAATTTGATTTTTTGTGTCTAATAATACTTTTAGTGTAGTTTTTAAATATATAAATTTTGTATATTAATACCAAACTTAATATTATGAAAAATTGGATTAAAAATAACTTCAGTCCAGCCTCGTTAACCGAATCAGACACATAAAATGGGACGGAGGTAGTACATCTTTTTCCTTCCATTTGAATCATATGTATTCCTTTTCTTTTAGTACATTAAAAGTGAGTGTTTAGAGAGTGTTAGGTTGGAGCAATAAATAGAATGGTAACAATGAAAGCTAAAGATGAGATTAGAATCATCCACACTTCTCAACCATATTTCCATTCCTTTCTCGCCGGCGTTGATTACCCAGAATCAGTTGAATCTCTCAGGAGAGCAGCAGCAGTTGAGCCTTCCTTTTTCTCTTTTAGCATACAGCCAGGGAAACATTGACCTTGTTTAGTAAAATAATTAGAACTAATTTTGACTTATTTAATAGTACGGAGTAACATTTACCTTGTTTAATTAAATAGTTAGAGTATCAGCTAATTTTAACTTGTGGTCTAGTGGCATCTAGTTTCTCGGTTAACACTCTCACATGAATGATGGGTCTCGGTAGAGACAACTGTTGACTCTTTGTGCTTCATTAAATTGAGAAATTAGCTATGAACAGATACTACATTGTAAAAGAGTCAGTAGTAATAAAAAAAACTTATTTAGCTACTGTTAGTTATTTGACTTAGTTAAAATAAACAATATAAATATTTGGTTAATCAACTTTTAACCGAAGTAGCAGCTGCGGATAGGCGGTGGTACTGTGGTAGGCTGGTAGCGAGCTGGTCTTCCTCCCTGGCGAACTGTTGCGGTGGCCGGCAACTCTCATCCTCATCACGCAGCCACTCAACATCTGCTCGTCACCTGCCTCCATCTCAAGTTCACTATTCTGTCAGCAGTAGTGGAAAATAAGAGAAAGTGGGGGAATAGAGTGAAAAGCAAAGGAAGGGTGATGGTGGAGTGAGAAAAGTAGGGGTGGGCATTTCGGTTTTCGGTTCGGTTTTTTCGGTTTCGGTTTCGGTTTCGGTTTTTCGGTTTTTTTAAAAATCGAACCATTCGGTTTAACATTAGAGTTCGGTTCGGTTTCGGTTCGGTTTGAAACGGTTCGGTTTCGGTTCGGAGTTAATTCGGTTCGGTTTCGGTTCGGTTTACGGCCCCCGAATTTCAATATTTCCTACGCAACAAGGCGGCCGAGGGCGCCCGACATAACGAGAAACCGTAATAACTATGTATGAAACATCACATAACCCATATCCAAAGTCTAATATCTAAATATTAAATACCGACATAACAAATTAAAA
>CM008332.1:28243691-28255494 GCA_002525835.2 Ipomoea batatas
GTGCGATTTTCCCTAAAATTACATAAAATATTTATTCTAGTTATTAAAAAATATTTAATTTAACATAAAATGTCTCCCTAGATATTTGATATGAATACAAGTTTTGGATTCTTTATTTTTCTGTTTCTCTCTTTCCTTTTTAAATTAGTTTTTGAATTATTATTACTACTATCACCACCACCACCATAACAATGTTCATTTTCAAAATAAAAAATAAAAAATGAACCAAACGAAAAAAAATACATACTCTTCGCCTGCAATGTTGCCATTCACAATTTTCACAATAGTTGTATTATTGACATCCACCTGGTAAGGTGGATCCGTATCCACTGAATGTTCACAAATTGAATTGTAAACATTCAATATGTAAAATTATATATTTTGAATTCGGGTTTATAGAATAATTTGCCTAATTTTCATTTGCCTCCTAAAACGTGAAAAACCCAATACTAACTTAGGGCCTATGAGCACCTATCTAGTCGTTATACGGTGGACCATGGTACACAATGCATTATGTACCATGGTCACAAAACGACGTAGTTCCATTAAGTAGGAGAAACGGTTGTCGTAAGTCGTAACAAAGGTCCGTACAGGATAGTACAGTTCATCTCAAAAGATATTGCCTCACATTTGTTTTTATATTATCAAATGAAATTGTAGTTATATCGAAATGAAACTGTAATTGTGTTAAAAGGAAACTGCAGTGTATATAAAATGGAACTGAATAACAGTTTCACATTTTTGAGTGTATAGTGTCCAATGAAATTGTAGTTATATCGAAATGATATTATAGTTGTGTTGAACAGAAACTGCAGTGTATTACAAAAGAAACTGTAGTTGTATTGAAATGAAATTGAATAACAATTTCACATATTTGAGTGTATAATGTCGAATGAAATTACAAATATAAGAAAAATGAACTATAGTTGTGTTGAAAGGTAATTGCAGTGTATATAAACTAAAAGTTAACTGCGCGGAACGGAGGCTGTTTCAGCCGTTTGTTTTCATTAATCAAAATAGCGTCGTTTTGATGCATGGTCCAGAGTAAAATTTGCGGCACCTATCTATTCGAGTATTAGTCTATTTTTGGGAGAAGAGTATTCACAGGGCGTTTGGTTGGTAGGAGGAAATTAAGAGAGAAAAGAATTGTAATTCGGTGAGAATTGCAATTCGATGGATAAAGTAGGAATTGAAATTACCGTGCTTGGTATGTAGGAATAAGAGTATAAGGAATTGAAAGGTAAGAAGCCACAGAATGCTTAAAATGCCTTTATGTTGTAGTAGTAGCAGTAGTAGTAGTAATAATAATAATAATAATAATAATAATAATAATAATTTAAAAAATTATAATAATAATAAGTATAATAATAGTAATAAAAATAACAATAATAATTCTTTTAATAATAATAATAATAATTTTCAAAATAATAACAATAAGTATAATAATAATAATAATTTCAATTTTTTTTAAAATAAAAAAGATAAAAAAATGGGAGGATGGACAAAATGATCTTTACACCAATTATAATTTCCCATTCTCTCCGTCGAATTACAATTCATGGGGTACCCTATGCAATTCTACAAAATTACAATTCCAAATTCATTAAATTGTAATTCGATTATACCTAGACTACCTTCAACCAAACAAGCCATAATTTAGTCTATTTTCTTTGGGGGAAGAGTATTTAGTCTATTTTCTTTTTGTTCAAATCACTTTTTTCGGGGGACAAAATTGACAGCAGATAAAATAGAGAGCAGTAAAATGCTGAAGAGAGAGCAAGGCAAACAAAGCGGAGGCCCCGGTGGCTCCGCCCCTCCGCCGGCGAAGAGAGGCCGCCCAGTCGGCAGTGGAAGCAACCAAGCCGCTGCAGCCGCAGCTGCCGCTGCCGCAGCTGCTGCTGGAGCTACTGATCCGGCTGCTCCCCCAACGCTCGCCGGTCCTTCTCTCCAAGTTCATTCCGCCTTCGTTGGTTAGTGCCATTGGAGCCACACTTTATCGTATATACTCTCGTACACTGCCTGTAGTTCTAGAATTTTAACCGCTTTTTTTCACTTCCATAGGCGAATCTAAGATGAAAACCTACTTTATCGCATACGCTCACATACAGTACCGGTTGTTGTAGAATTTGAAGTTTTGAACCACTGTCTTCACTTTCATAGGTGAATCAAGCTAGGAGTTTTTTGGATTGAAACCTAGTTCAGTAATCTCTCTATCAAAAAAAAAAAAAAACTTGAATCAAAACCAGTTCAACTTAATTATATACAGTTTCAGTTGAATTAAAACCTAGATCAGTAATCTCTCTCTCGAGGTTCATTGCTTTGTGTGCTTGTTCTGAGTGCAAAACTGAAGTGATCAGACCAGACAAAAATAAAGTTTTGTGCTTTTTAACCTGTGAAACTCTATTGCATTCTTCAATCTATGACTTTAGTGCATCTCTTGACAGCAGCAACTTTGTTAATTGAAAATAGTTTTAAAGTGTAAATATTTAGTCCTACAACTTTAACACCATTGACAGTTTATTTCACTCCACGAGTATGTCAAATTTATCCTATGACTATCATTTTCTTTCCAATTTCGGTCCTTCCAGCCATAAAACCAATTAAAACTCATTGGAGCTTCACTTTTTCAAGGGTATTTTGGACCATCACCTCAGCTAACCTACTTTCCCTCCAAATGCCACACTCAATATGAGAATTGGATTCCCTACTCCCACTATGTCATGTGCCGCGACCCATATCCAAACCAGAATCAAATTTCACATTCCCATTATGCTGCTTAGCTTACCATAGCCCCAACCCGAAATGGATTCCCCAGTCCCATGATGTTAAGTGCTAGAGCCAGTGCAAAAAGAGCCCCACTGGCATGAACCTACTGAATTTCAAAAATCATACAAGAGCTAATCTTCAGCTGGAAGGTGCATCAGACTTGGGGCCCGGTTCTGCAGCTAAAAACCTCGTCATGAGCCAGGTTAAGATCCTTAAACATGGAGAGCAATTTACTGTCTCAGATTTTGGACACAATGATGACATCATCATGCAAATCTTCTCTTCTCCTGGATCAGGTGGCGGTCACTGGAATTTGCAGGAATTTCTGGTTCTCTGTTCTATTGAAGAGCTGGGACTGAAGCTGGAGGCCGTGCAAAAGCAAATTAAGTTGCCGGATTTGTCTGCATTTTTTATTTCACCTCTGCCTAATTCGAAATTCTTTTGAATATTGTATACAGTGCAATGCCTAGTTCTTAGTGATGTGTGGGATTTGGAGGGAAAATAGGTTAGTTGCAGTGATGGACCAAAATTCCCTTAAAAATGTGAAGCTCCGATGAGTTTTAATCGGTTTTATGGCCAGAATGACCAAAATTGGAAAGAAAATTATAGTCATTAGATGAAATTTGACAAGAATGATACTCGTGGACTAGAACTGTGAATGGTGTTAAAGTCGCAGGACCAAAATTGGTATTTATTTTTAAATATGGAGTATATGAAAAGTATGAGATGACTATTTTATTGCAAGTTGTCAAAGTTAGGTCCTTAGGTGGTAAATTCATTATTTGGCTCCAGACTATTACCTGTTTTCCTAAATTGTTTGTACTTATTTTCCTAGAGCTGAACTATAAAAGGATTGTTCTGGCTCTTCAAAGTGGAATAAGGAGGGAGCTGGCATGGGCATTCAATACTCTCACATTTCTTTCATTCAAGGACAAAGATGAAATTCGCACCCCTCTTGCCAAAATTCCTGGGTTGCTTGATGCTTTACTTTGCATTGTAAGTCTTGTATCTAAAATACTATGTGCACTGTACAACTAACCATCCAAAACAACCCCCCCTCAGCCAAGTGTGGGGCTTAAAAAATGTATGTGCATACTGATGGGTGTGATATTAACAGATAGACGAGTGGCGTGACATAGCCTTACCAAGGGTGCTTGTGAAAGCACCTAGGGTGAGACTCTTGGGTGCTAATTCTTTTGTTACTGGATTTGGAAATGAATATGAGGCCTTGGGGTCAAAGGATTCTGTTCCTCAACCTAGGTAACTTTTTCATGATTGTGCTTAATTCTTAAAATCTTAATTTTGAGTATATAAGATGCACTTTGTGGAGTAGCTATGTCATCCAGTTGATCCTTAAACTGTAGCTCTGGATCTGGATCTTCCAACAAAGAGACATCTGGTCAAAAGACTGCTGCCAAAACTCGTCCTTCTGGTTGGTGGTATGAAGAAGATGGCCTATTTAGCTTGGATGAGGAAGGACGGGCTGAAAAGCAACAATTGGCTGTTGTTGCATCTAATGTTATTCGCAATTTCTCTTTCATGGCAGATAATGAAATTATCATTGCTCAACATCGACATTGCATGGAAACCCTCTTTCAGTGTCTTGAGGATTATGTTCTAGGTGAGAGCATGTGTTGAACCTCCACTGTTGCATGCTTTTTTGTATTGTGAATGTTTGACCAGTGATTCATCATGCGATTTTTGGTTTGATATGACTAAGGTGGTGTTTGGTTGGGGACTTTTGTACCCTATTATGGGTTTTGATAACCATTACCATGTTTGCTTGCCTACTTTTGTTATTCTACTATTGGATTTAAATCATTTAATAATTACAAAGCCCATTACCCTTTTACTCCCCTACTTTTGAACAATGGAATCAAAAATAAGGGGAAAAATGAAATAAATAAAAAAATCATTGTCCATACATTAAATATTGAATTTTAATATATATACGCATATATGTATCATGTATGTGTATATATGTGTATTATATATTTTATGTATTTATTTATTTTTATTTAAATTAATATTATTAATTAATTTATTTTGATTCCAATTCATATTTATTACCAAACAAAGAGACTCCTTCTACTCAAACCCATTACCATTACCAAATATTTGATTCCCATTACCATTCCGATTCCAATGTTCGAACCAAACGCTCCCTAAGATTATTTCTACTCTTTAAAATTATTCCAATGCTTTTGAGACTTCTGATGTTAACAGAGGATGAGGAGCTTGTCACAAATGTCCTTGAGACTATTGTCAATGTAGCCCATTTGCTAGATCTTCGAATCTTTAGTTCATCAAAGCCTTCTGTACTCAACATGAGGTACACACATTTTACTATGTTTTATATTATTCTGATATTGGTTCTGATCTAATTCTTTTGGTTACTTGATGCAGGGAGAAACGTGCTGTCCAGGCTATAATGGGCATGCTGGGATCTGCTGTCAGAACCTGGCATTGTGGGGCTGCAGAACTAATTGGCCGTCTGATTTTAAATCCTGATAATGAACCATTCCTTCTTCCGTTTGCTTTACAGGTTGCTTTATTATTCATCACTTAAGCTCAATTGTGAATGCTTTCAAAATGCAATGATAATGAATCGACAAGATGTGCAGATATATAATCGATTAGTTGATATGATGAGCCTACAAGCAAATGATGCTCAGGCTGCTGCCGTGGGTGCATTGTACAACCTTGTGGAAGTAGATATGGACTGCCGACTGAAGCTTGCCAGTGAACGATGGTGAGATGAATTTAAGACATTCTTACATATGCAGCTTAAGATTTGTATTTAAGCATAATGATCACATCCGTTTCTTTGAACTCTAGGGCAATTGATCGATTGTTGAAAGTGATTAAGTTGCCACACCCAATCTCAGAAGTTTGCAGGAAAGCAGCCTTGATTTTGGAGTGCCTTGTGACAGAGCCACAGAACAAACCCCTTCTGCTTATATATGAAACCGCATTCACTGAGATGCTTTTTGCTGATGGGAAGCATTCTGATATATTTGCTAGGATATTGTCTGAACTAACATCTCGATCAGGAAAAGCACCATTTGCTAGGGGTATTTGGGGCATGTAAGTACATATATTATGCTTTCTGTGCTGACATTCTGCTTAACTTAGCTTTATGCATAGATCAGATGGCTCACATAGTCACATGGTCGCATGTTTTCAAGACCCCATTATGTTAAATCTCTATGCCTTTCCTTATAGCAGATTGCATAAGATTAAGCTACTGTAAATCATAAGAAGAAAAACCCAGGATTTGTATTTGTATTTTTCGAACAGAAGTCGGTAGCTATATTAATTCTTGTCCATCCTATTTGTTAACATAGCTATTACTAGAATGTGATTATTTCTGCGTTGCATATGATGTTGCAGTGTTAGTTACTCTAAGAGCATCCTTGATCTGATCTGTTCAAAGGATTCTTATACTTAGCTAGATTTATCATTCTAAGAGCATTCCAAACACTGCTATTGCACACCAAATTTGCTTCAGATTGTGAGGAACTGAACTGCAATCTTTCAATTGCTGTGGTCCTATCTGTGAAAATTGGAGATTTTTCTGGAAAAATAGGAAATTGGACAATTAGAAAATTAGAAAAATGACTTGAAAACTAAAATCAATCCTTGGACCTGGGCATGTTAAAGTTCATCTTTTTTTCACAATTTCCCAAAAAAAAAAGAAAAAGGAAATAGTGCTTAAAAGACATGTTTTATGTTTTTCATTTCTGTGGGTACTAAGCTTTTAATTTACTTTCTTTGTATAAGAAATCTTTTAAGTACAAGACAACTTTGCATCAATACATCATCAATGGTGAAAAATATAAGAAAATTGAGTTTCTAGATATGTTTTTTGGGATCAAATTATTGGTTTTGTTGTTAAGTAAGGCACAAGTTGATGAAAAACACTTGATAGGTAACTTTTATGAATATATTATATTGAGTGACACTCTTGTGAGACTGTCTCAGTGTCTCACAAATTTTTTTTTTGAAACGGGAAGATTTAAGATTGAAATTTAATACTTATACTAAAAATATTTAACACTGATGATCAAGAATAAAGTGATTTTTATTTAAGGAAAAATGTAACACTTTTAAATCAAAATGTAAAAGTATTACATTTTTCCTAAAAAATATTACTTTCCCTTATAAATTATAAGTAACAAACACTTTATTCTGATTAGTAGTGCATTTTCATCTTGACCCGATTTGTCTCTTCTTACGGATCCTTCCACACAAGTTCTTACGGATCCTTCCACACAAGTCTCAGCATATGCATTGCCTTTTCCCCTAATTACTAAAATAAGTAACCTCAATGTGTTCATATAACATTTCACCTCTATGCTGTAAAGTTAGAGTCTAGACCTGCTTGAGAACAGGTTCTAACAAGCAAGACGAACAGAATAACATGTAAAAACAAAACATGGTCTAAGGAGTCCATCCACAACTAATGCACATTTGTCTTGTTTTTTGAAAACCATTGGAAACTTAGTATTCATCCACTAGAAGAGCATTACAAAGAAAAGGAGGAGGGTTATCAAACCACTCCATTCAATCAGGTTTAGAAAGGAATTCCCTAACAAATTTATGGACCATCCCATTCGTTGACCTTTATAGTCACGTCTAGAATTTGATTAAGTGAATAATATGAACTATGAAGAACTAGAATATCAAAAGAAGAGTAATCACTTCGTGCATTCAATTTCTGGACAGTGAGGAGAGAATTTGTTTCAAACTTGACCTTTGTATAACTATGTTGCTTGATCTAACTCAAAGCTTCCCTCACAGCCATAGCCTCTGCCTTTCTAGGCGAGAGCAAGTCATGCTTAGACATACAAACTGTTGCAATGAAGTGTCCCTGCTTGTCTCGAACTATTCAGCCAAAATNAAATTTCTAAAATAAGATATTATAATTAAGTTCAAAAAGTTCTGAGCCTTTACTTACGACACGTATTATACTAATGTCCCGTCTAATGCACTTTCATTATGCTTCAAATAATCCTAGATGTAGAACTACTGTTGCAATAGATATATAGACATTTTATTCACTTATTAGAGTTTATGCACCAAATATGATATAAATATAAGTTAGGAAACAATGTTCTTTGCATTAATAGTTAAATCAATTTTAATATTTCATAAAGGTCCTGTTTGGTAAATGGCTGTTAGCTGATTGGGTTGGCTGTTTGGGTTAGAAGGTATGATTTGTTGATAACATTGGCTGATTGTAGAAAGTTGTTTGATAAATTAGCTGTTAGCTGATGACTGTTTGGTATAATTTTTTTTTCTCAAAAAGCTAATTGAAAAGGCTGCTTTGAGTAGCCTTTTGAATTTTAGCATTTTGGAGTTATAAAAAGCTTATTATTTACCAACTAATAGTGGTCAAATAAGTCAAAATTGGCTGATAGGCTAATTATTTACCAAACAGGGCCAAAAGTTTATATTCAATGGTAATCAAAACTTCAAAAGACAACCTGATTTGATAGTTAATAATATATTACTCCGTAATAATTTTTTTGAAGCGAATATATTAATAAATTTAATACACATAAAGTTATGGCTACTTGCACGAAGCAACGACCAAACAATAACCAATGAAGGAAAGTATAACACTATAAGGGTTTCAAATTGAGATAAGCAAAAAGATGAGGTTAGATAAGACAGGTATGGAGGTTGAAGAAGAGACTTGTAGAAAAGGGAAAAGAAATCTGGTGGTTCATTCATATAAAATTGCATAAAGAACATAGATTCACGCTCATGACTTCTCAGTCCTCACTACTCACGCTCACCACTCACAAAGTTGATGCTTCATAGTTGACGAGGCGTGAAGAATTGAAAATGTCACCTAGTTGCTGGTTCGTCGCACCCTCGCCACTTCGCAATCGCCAACCCTCTAGCCTAAGTCTTCGATCAATCGTCGTATTCAAGTCTACCAATTATAATGTAATAACATACATCTATATATTTTNAAAAAAGAAGAAGCATGTGATTCTGTACAAAGCAAAAGTAGTGGTGATATCCACTATAGTTGGCCTGTTCTTTTTTTTTTTTAATTTTATAAATTTCATTTTTTTTCCTTCTTCACTGACTAAGACAAACAGGTATGCTAAGTAATCTATTATATTAATATTAATATTCCCTCATTGTTAAGTAAATGAAGGACAAACTTTAATTTCAGTGGAGAGTAGTATATAAATACTAAATGTTCTCTCATGTTTTTTGTGTACCAGATTGGCAAAGCACTCATTAAGAGAATATGAAAAAGATTACAAATTCAACTACTATTGGTTCAAAGAGGAAGCATGATGAGCAAGACAAAGGTAATGCATTTACTCACATCTATTTCATACTTCTTACAATTGTAATAAGTTTACGAAATCTAGATACATCAACCCTAGGTTACAAAATTCTGTTCAATACAATGAATAAACATTTCCACAGAGTTTATTCTGTTCAATACAATAAATAAACATTTGCATTGTTCTAGATGTATAAATAAGAACCAATGAAGGCATAAAACAATAAAATATGTTATTAAGCAGATTAGCTATTTTTAGGATAGATCCATACATAGTTCACCTTGCATCATTGTTTATATTAATAGGCTGATTCATCCTTAATCTTGGATATATTTAAGGATATAAGTAATTTTAAAGAAGAATAATTAAGATTAACAACCTGGGTGTTTCCAGAGCGTCTGAACGAAAATAGAAAAATTAAAAATCTTGACGAACCCTCCAAATAGAGTCACATGGCAATATGGCATATTGGTTCGTGTTCTTCCATTAAGTTGTACACCCAATTTTTTGTTGATTTTTTCTTATCATCCCGAGTCAAACATATAAATGCATTTTTTTTTGAATGCTACTGACTCTATTACAGCCCACCACCTCCCGTATACAGGGAAGGGTTTGATGCCACTGGACCACAAGGCCCTTGGCAAACATATAAATGCATAAAACAAGAACTACCCAGTTTTTCGGCTGCTGCACAACATGTCTATCTTCCCATTCATCTTTTTAAATTCTCAAGGAGAAAGAACTCAACATAGCACATGGCTCCATAAAACAAATTATTATTATTATTATTATTATTATTTATTAAGATACCACATGCACATATTTGTATAAATAAATATACACACTTAAAAACACATAATTATTTAAATATATTGAATACATTGTAATCTACATTATATAATTCAATATACTTTGATTATTATATTAATTGAATAAATTTATAACTAAGTTCTCTATAATTCAAGTATTATATGGATTGGTGTTAAGATATTCTTTTTAATTTCAACAAATTATATGAATTATTGGTTTTTTTCGTTTTTTGTTTCAGAAAATAAACAAATGACATGTAATGAAAATATTAGAATGTCATCCATTAATAATTTGTATGCAAAAACATGTATGTTGTATATTCTAAAATTTATATTATACACCTTTAACCGTTCTTCTAAAAATGCTGATTTTTTTCCATTTCTAATTAAAAGTGTTTCGCCTTCAAAAAAAAAAAAAAGTCTTTCAAAAAAAAAAAATTAGTCAAAAGATACAAATGTGTACACATGAACTCCACTATCTTTCTGCTGTTACCCATCATTTGCGTCTCCCAATTCATCTTTTTTAGTTCTCAATGACAAAGAATAAAACATGGCACATGGCTCCATTGTAATAAAATATTAAGGAGTATTNAATTTTCATTCACCTATAATTGATTAATTATCCATATATATTTATGGTAATATGGTAATATTGTTAATATTAATTGGTGATTGGTGATATATTCATAATTTATACTATATATTTTTAAACATATATATTATTCATAATCAAATCAAATCATGTTTTGTTATGTTTAAGATATTGCATTATCTACCATTCATACCTATTAAGTATCGTTTAAAAATTAGAAAAAATATATTCTAATCTAGCTATATGTATAAAATATATTATTTTATATCACTATATTATAATTATAATTATAATATTATAATATCATAATATTATTTTGTAACATCCATATTATTATTTTGTAACCTCCATTATATTATAATATTATAATATATTTTCATATATTTTATACGTATAGATTAGAATATATTTTGAAATGACATTTAAAAATTAGGAAAAAATATATTCTAATCTATATGTATAAAATACATAAATACATATGTTACATGAACACTACAGAAGGTCAAACTTATTTAATATATAATAATAATAATATTTTTTGTATATACGAATTGATATTCATGTTAACGAAAAATAATTAGTTTAGTGTAATTGACTAATAATAATTGCATAATAATTATTATGGTAATTAAGCTAAATATTGGTCGTTCAATTTATTTTTATACTATGTAATAATTCAAGTTAAATTATTTCTCATTTTTTCATATTTATTTTTGTAATAATATAATTACTTAAGTTATACGGAGTATTAAATATTGATTTTTTAAAGATAATTGTAAACAAACAAGTCATATATTATTCAATTAATTGAGTGATACTTTTTGCACTAATCTTATAATCAAATAAATGTACATGTTCAATATTAGATTTTTAAAAATAATTTAATCTTTAATTTTATTATCTAAATAAATAATAAAAAAAAAATCAGTGAATCGCACGGTAATTGGACAATTATTTGCTCTAATTCAAGCAAAGAAAACATAAAAAAAACATAATCAATCCAACGAATTTCATCAATTGCGCTATATAATATTCGATGTTATAATTTATATAATTGTATATCGATCCAAATATTCTTAAATTATTATAACAAATTCTTTCCGTGCAACGCACAGGCGAAAATACTAGTTCTACTAAACCAAATATTATGTAGTAAGCCAAAAACTTGGTGGTCAAGCGGCATGATTGTCGCTCTCCCAAATGAGAGGTCCCATATTCGAACCACAGTGAGAATATTGACTCTTTGTGCTTCAATAGGTTGAGAAAGTGGGTAATACTATTCCTATCCCTAATACAATTGTAAATTCAAATAAAATTCGTAA
>CM008332.1:28263566-28275180 GCA_002525835.2 Ipomoea batatas
CCACATGTTTAATTCCTACCAACTTTCGTCCATGACTATTGTTGTAATACCTAATACCAATTTTCATCCATGACTATTGTTTTAATTCCAAAATTTATCACGTTGGTTACCCATCTGTTTAAGATGTGCTGAAATTCGTAATTCTCCTCCTCATTTTAATGGTGTTTTCATCCTTTTTAATTTAAGATCCCAATTTGAGCATGAATAAATGGATTTAAGTCCTAAGATCGATATTAATTCGCAATTCTCCTCTTCATCATACGTTAATTTGAAAAGGGCAAAAATACCCTTAAAAATTTTAGATTTCGGCATGTCTTAAACGGTGACCAATGTGATGAATTTTGACACTAAAATAATAGTTGTGGATAAAAAATGATAGGAATTAAACATGTGAATCAAAACTGTTATCTAAAAACATAATAAGTGTGAATGAAGGTTATACCCTTCATTTATGTTCGTTTTTTCTGTTAATTTTTTTTTGTACATTATGCTATAAAAGTTGTACTTTACAATATATTAAATAAACATACCCCTAACGTTATAACTTCTGTTATCTTTTCCACTATTGCTAACATGCACAAGCATCCAATATATATTTTCTTATTGTCTTCAATAATAATAATATATATACACATTATATATTTGAGTTATATGTTAGTTATTTTCTAAAATATAAATATAATTAAAATTTACAAAAGTATTTTACNTTTAATCTTCTTCAATAAAGAAGCAAGAAAACCACTGAACATCAGAAGCTGCTATTCCACTTGCAGAACTAAATCATAATACTTTTAAAATATAAAAATGAAATCCAATAAACCCTGCAGAACCAACCACTTCTCTCTAATTAGAGACAGCACCTTTCCATAGTTTCCATCATTCTGAACCCTGATTTTAGAGCACCCCTATCAGAGGTTCATATGGAGTTATTGTCAGAAGAATAGCCAACTTGGCATGAGAGAGGTGAAGAAAGAGAAGAGAAATGAAGCTTCTGCAAATAAGGGGATTATAGCACAGTAAAACTGACACAATAGAATTCACAGCATGGGCTGCTGTGCGCGTTCCGTGCACAGCAGCCTCCCATGCGACGCGCCCGCATGGGGCGTCAGGTGCGCCTGACATCTAACATATTTATTATTATTTTTTTTAATTTTGATTTGTTTTATTTATTTTTTCCTCCCCAACTCATTTTCTCTTTCCTAATCACACTTACAAAAACTCTTAAAAAACCGCAAAAAAACTCCATTGATAAGGATGCTCTTAAGTGGCATGTCAATAGATGGACTATTTCAGAAATTACCAGTCTTTCTTAAAAGGATAAGCACCCACCCCGCCCCCAGAAGATGCCCAAGTGTCCTTATAAACCCCACCTGTTAATTTCTGTCAAATCTCTGTACCAATTGTTAAGAGATCTCTGTTTTTTCTTTTTGTAAGTAGATCTCCATTTTATTTTAATGTATAGAGGATCCTTGAATACAAACAAAAGGAAAAGCACCCAATAGTTGATCATAGCCTTGGTTCTAAACCTGAAATCCTCATGTAAACTGTTTGCACATTTCTCTGGTAGGTTTTATTGGGTTCAAACCTATGTCCCCACTTCCCACCACCCTGGAAGCATATAATTTACCGTTATACAAACCAATTATGGTTAATGGAAGCAAAACCATATCTACTTCAAACTAGAATAGTCAGTGAAAGCAGAGATACCTTCATGTTTCCACAGATATCACACCTACGAAGACATTAAGGGGAGAGGAAAAGAAGAGAAGTTCATAAAACCGAAAGGTAAGTACTTGGTAAAAAACCTAGACACAAAGTTAAGGCTTTTGAAGAATGCAGTGCATGAACCCATGCAAGAAGGGTCTGGGCGAACTTTCAAGAGTAAAAGTGCACAAAAGTTATGAGGGCTCCATCACTTTAAGTGCAAAGTGCAAAGAGAAGTGCGGCTGCTTGCTTTTTCAAAGATGGTGCAAAACAATTTTTAATAGCTTGGTTATGCATATATAATTCATAACGATGTGTTCATGGTTGATTATGCAGAGGTATTTTTATGCACAACGATGCTGCAAATCCATATTTCCATGCCAATAAACTGAACAGGGTGCATTGATAGGCTTCACTTTGGTTCCATAGCCCTACCTCAGATCACGATTCTTAAATGGTTCAGATGTTTATATTGTTTTGGTACTGGCTTCAATACTTTCAATTTTGTAGGGCCAGAGAACCTGGAGTAACAGGAGAATTTAAACGGTAGGAAAAGAGGGGCAAGCTAATCACTGAAGTTCAGGAAAAAAACACCAAAAATTATTGTAGCAAAAGACTTAACACGAAAGTCACATTGAATCAGAGTCCAGGAATCAGAAGGTGAAATTGGGGGGTTGGGAGGGGACAATTAATCAATGGAGAAACAGCCAAAAAAACAAGAACCACTCTGCTCATTACCATACCTATTACCTAGTTCAGATTTAATCACTGTAGCATAATAACAGAATGCGATTTGGTAGTTTGGCCAGCATCTCTTTTTGTTTCCAAGATAGGGTAAGAAAACACCATTTCATAGTGAAATCATTTAGGGTTCCTATTTCCTAATAATCTTTCCAGTTCCTCATTGAATTATATGTGTCATACCTTACAAAAAACCACGATTTCTACCTATCCGTCAGCTCCAAATGCCTCTAATAAACAGCACCCTTAATAAATATTAAATAACCTGTTCTCTTTACTAGCCCTCTCAATAAAATGAAAGGGCCAACCCAATTAGGCAAATATGCATGTTTCTTACATGGTACACACATCCACTTTCAATATTTTATCAATCAATTCACATTCGTATGTCTTTTTTCTCTTCTTGTTACTTATAATTAAACTTCAATCATTGGTGACACACCAAAGCCTACAACAAAATCGTTGACTAATTCAACTGTTTTAAACAGATAAACTAGCACATCCATTTCTTGCAAGGATTACTGAATTTAGCAACTTCCAACTGAAACTAGTAGAGCGTATGCAAAGAACTCATAGTAAAACGTAATTAAAAAAAAAATAACACATAAGAAAATATAGCATATCCTAGGGTATAAGAGAGTTGATTGATTGGACCTTGTTCTCCATGGACTGCATCAAAGGAGAATCGATTTGGCGGAAACCATTCTGGTCGGAAGTTGCTCGGGTACAGAAAGTCCGACGGCGAAGAAGTGAAGGAGCCGCCATCGCGCCGATTGGGGGAAGGAGCTTCTCCGACGCGAGCGTGCGTACTGCTAGGAGTTTAGTCGTCACTGGAACTGAAAATCGGAGGATACTGCTTGAAAAGCGGAAGCGGGAGGCACAGAAGATGGCCATGTTGGGCCTTGTAAGCAACGATTTTGCCATTGTTAGCTAGATGATGGACTGCTTCTTAGCAATAGCTGCGCTGCCTTACCGGAGAACCAGATGAGGAAGAAATGAATGTGGTTACCTCGTGCTTGTTATATTGTTATGGTTTAATTTCATGTTCTATTCTAAATTGATACTCCTTAAATGCCAATCTTACTTTTAGTTATTTTTTTAAAAAAATATTTCTTTAGGAGTAGTGTGGTATAATCTATCATCCGGTAACAAAATATTTAAATAACATCAAATACAAGACATTTTGGTCTATACATTTTTAAGTGTTAAGTGTTTTTTTTTATCATAAATTTGAGTGTCATTTTATTTTTAGTTTTTTTTTTAAAATTTTTTTTATATCATAAATTTGAGTGCCATTTTATTTTTAGTTTTTTTTTTTAAAAAAAAATATTCCTATTAGTCCAAACATTATTCTGGCATGATCATTTTTTGCAAAAATTTAAAAAGTGCAATTGAAAAAATCAAAACTCTACTTCATTACAAACTAATGTTAAGGATATATGTGGTTAATGTTGTATTTGTTCTAATTATACTCCTTTAGAATAGGTATTTTAGACTAGTTGTTACAACTCCCTAGCTATTAACTCTCCTTTGTATACTATATATACCTGGTAGCTTTACTTCAATAAAATACAATTCATTTCCTCACATGGTATCAAGAGCCATACTCTCCTAAGAGATTTTTTTTTTCCTTTTCTCCTTTCCTTCCCTTACGCCACTTTGTTAGTTCATGGCTTCCCAATCGGCTGTGACCACTACTGATGTTATCCAGCTTAATGCTCCGTCCAATTTACCAATCAAACTCACCCCTACCAATTTCCCGGTTTGGCGCCGCCAAGTCCAATCCATGTTAATTGGATTCAATCTCCTTGGCTATATCAATGGTTCTGTTAAAGAACCAGCCAAGTTCAGTGATACTGCCGAAACCATCCAAAACCCTGCCCATTTAACTTGGTACAGGCAGGACTAGATAATTACTAATGCTTTACTAGGGAGTTGTTCGGACACTATCCAACCTCTCATTTCTTCTGCTTCAACAGCGTATGATGCCTGGAAACGTCTCGTTGCCAGCTATGCTAGTGCCTCTCGAGGACGGATCATTTCCCTCAAGGCCAAGCTCACTAGAAACCCGAAAGGTGATCGGTCGGTTACGACCTTCTTAAATGACATGCGGTCCATAGCCGACGATCTCGCCTTGGCTCAATGCCCAGTTTCGGAAGAGGACATGGTTGTGTACATCCTCACACAACTTGGAGACGAATACAATCCTATTACTTCAGCTATTCGTATCCGTGACAATCCCATCTCTTTGGGCGAATTGGCTAACGTTCTCACGGATCATGAACGCCACTTGAAAGAAACGGACGATGTTCGGCAGTCCCTATTGGCCATTGCGAATGTCACCCAACGTAGTCCCTCGGCTTCCCAGAACACTAATCAGTATTCATCCAACCGGAGGTTTCGCAACAACAACAATTCGAATGGACATAAAAGGCCAAATTGGCCGCAAAATGGCAACAACCGGTCCAGTGTTGTATGCCAGTTCTGCAATTTTGCTGGCCATGAAGCCCGTGTTTGTCGCAAATTGGCTCGGTTCTTAAAGGATAATAACGTTTTTCCTATGCAGGCAACGCCATCCAATCAATCACCAACAGCCAACTCCGCAGTTGGGTCAACCTCACCGTGGTTGTTTGACAGTGGGGCATCTCACCATGCCACTCCAAATATGGCTCCTCTACAAACCTTTTCAGAGTACAAGGGTCCCGATGAGATACGCCTGGGTGACGGTAATTCCTTAAAAATCTCTCATATTGGTCAGTCTGTTATTCCCGCTTCTTCTTCTTCGCTCACTCTTCAAAACGTTCTCCATGTCCCACAATTGCACACTAATTTAGTGTCTGTGTCTCAGTTGTGCAAAACTAATCATGTGTCGGTTGAATTTTTTCACTTGTATTTTGTCGTGAAGAATCTTCGAACGGGGATGTCGCTTCTGCGGGGGACAAACGTTAATGGAGTATACTACGGACCCCTCTCAAGTCAGCCCACTATTAATTCCATAAATCTGTCCAGTATGTCGCAATGGCACCATCGCCTTGGGCATCCATCCAGTAAGGTGTTACATCTTGTGCTGCAACACTACAGTGTTCCCATTTCTATGTCATTATTAAATAAATTTTATTGTCAATCGTGCAATGTATACAAGAGTCACAAGTTACCGTTTGCCAAGAGCACTCTTGTTAGTACTAAACCACGGTTTCATGCCGACTACATACTGGTCTCATGCATTTCAAACAGCAACCTATCTAATCAATCGACTCCCAACACCGGTTTTAGGTAACAAATCTCCTTACCACATTCTATTTAATCGGTTACTAAACTATGATAAACTGCAACCTTTTGGTTGTTTGTGTTTCCCCTGGCTACGCCCTTATCATACAAAGAAACTCGAACCAAGGTCGTTACTGTGTATCTTTTTGGGTTATTCGAACACCCAGTCAGCTTATAAGTGCCTAGATTTTGTCTCAAATCGGGTCTATATATCAAGGCATGTACGTTTTGTTCCTCACGTGTTTCCTTCCAAAGAGTTGAAGGTTGAGTCAAAATGCCTTAATGGGGATCACTCCCCTACTTGGTCGCAAATTCTGTTCAAACAACCATCACCCCCTATTGAGCCGACATCTTCAGACTCGTCTTTCTCTTCGCATGTCACTCCTGTTTCATCGCCAGCCGTGTCAGTCTCGCCAGAAGTTCCTCAGACGCAATCTGTTTCGACGTCTAGGCAATCAGATGACCACAACACGGCGGCTGGCGTTGACTCCTCGCATATGGCGTCACAGTCACCGTCCCTCCCTCCGAGTAGTTCGTCGCCCACTGTTACTACAAATATCTATCCACCATCAACCTCTGAACCTGCGTCTACCGAGCCCGTGTCATCCTCTGACCAAAGCCAGTCACAAACTGGGTTGCGGCGTTCTACCAGACCACGCCGGCCTAATCCCAGGTACTCTGATTATGTTATCAATCTAACCACAGCCCACCCCTTGCCTTCGACTATAGAGCCTTCTACCGTCGCCCAGGCTCTCAAGGATGCTAGGTGGAGGAAAGCAATGGACGAAGAGTTCGAAGCTTTGCACCATAACAATACATGGAAACTAGTGCCGCGTGGAGCTGGGGTTCCGATCGGTTGCAAATGGGTCTACCGTGTCAAACGAAAACCGGATGGCTCCGTTGATCGGTACAAGGCACGCCTTGTAGCTAAAGGCTTTCTACAGACAGCAGGTCGAGACTACTTCGAAACTTACAGCTCGGTTATGAAACCGGTCACTATCCGGTTGGTCCTAACTATTGCGTTAAGTAACCGCTGGGGTTTGCGCCAGTTGGACATTAACAACGCCTTCTTGCATGGCACACTTCATGAGGAGGTTTATATGGAGCAGCCGCCGGGATATGTTGATCCGCTTTACCCCACTCATGTTTGCAGGTTAACCAAGGCTCTATATGGCCTTAAACAAGCCCCACGGGCCTGGTACCAGGAGCTCTCGCTATTTTTGCAGCGTTGTGGGTTCACTAAGTCCCAAACAGATGCTTCCCTGTTCATTTATTCGTCTCATGGTGTGACTGTTTATTTCTTAGTCTATGTAGATGATATTCTGTTGACAGGTAATAATGTCACATGGCTAGATCGGTTTGTGAAGACTTTGTCAGTCCGGTTTGCTTTGAAGGATCTCGGTCCACTTCATCATTTCTTGGGTGTCAAGGTTATCTCAACGACTGGTGGTATGTTCCTGTCACAAAGCCAGTATATAACTGATATACTCAAACAGTTCAAAATGGATGGTGCAAAAGATGTTTCAACACCACTGGCTATTTCAGACAAGCTAGTTCCCCTACAGTCACCTGGTTCTGTGACGGATGCCACGCAATTTCGTCGCCTGCTAGGCCTCATGCAGTACTTGGTAATCACCCGCCCAGATGTGGCCTTTGCGGTTAGTCGACTCTCACAATTCATGCATGCGCCGTCGGAGCAACACTGGCAAGCTGCTAAGCGCCTGCTTCGTTATCTCAAAGGGACTGTTTGTCATGGCTTGTTTCTCCGTGTTGGTCAGCCGTTGTCGCTACGTGTCTACACCGACTTGGATTGGGGTGGATGCAACACTGCGGGCCGCTCGACCACGGCTTACTTAGTGTATCTGGGCACCAACCTTATTTCATGGAAGTCTTCAAGGCAGAAGTCTGTTTCGCGTTCGTCCACAGAAGAGGAGTACCAGGCCTTGGCCAATGCAGCAGCGGAGGTCCTTTGGATTAAGAATTTGCTTCATGAGCTCAACTTAACTCTAGCGCAATCTCCCGTTCTTCTGTGTGATAACCTCAGCGCCACTTACGTCTGTAAAAATCCAGTATTTCACTCTCGTATGAAACACTTGGCGTTGGACTACTTTTTTGTACGAGAATTGGTTACGAGTGGTACGTTGGTTGTTTGCCATATTCCTTCCTCCGCGCAGCTAGCTGATCTTCTCACTAAGCCGTTAGGCCGTCACTTATTTCTTCATTTTCGCTCCAAGATTGGAGTCTCCGACGGATCCTCAATCTTGTGGGGGCGTGTTAAGGATATATGTGGTTGATGTTGTATTTGTTCTAATTATACTCCTTTAGAATAGGTATTTTAGACTAGTTGTTACAACTCCCTAGCTATTAACTCTCCTTTGTATACTATATATACCTGGTAGCTTTACTTCAATAAAATACAATTCATTTCCTCACAACTAAGTCTAGTGCATAAGTCTACTTCATAAAAATTCACAATACTTGTGGTTTTATTACCAAGAAGTAAAAATGAGTATTTTAAGTGATTAATAGCATCATTTTTAATATCATTTAAACATATTTGTTGACAGAGGACAAAAAGTGGTAATGTCACAATAATGTTAGGGCCCACATGGATGTTTTGGGCAAATTATGCTATGGACCCGGGTCCACCTTGCAAATTTAAAACTCTATGTTCACAATTTTAGGACTCTATATTCAAAATTTTATATCTCAATATACAAAATTACATTACTCAATATTCATAATTTTTGAACTCTATATTCACAATGTTATATACATTCAAAAATTGTGTTATACTATTGAATATAGAGTTCTAAAATTGTGAATATAGACTTGGATCCACCTTGCAAGGTGGACGTCCATGGCATAACAACCGGATGTTTTGAAAAAAAAAAGACTAAAAATGAAATGACATATAAATCTATGACAAAAGAAAAAAACAGACACAACACTCAGAACTAAATAGACCAAAAATGCTCTTGTATTTAATGTCATTTAAATGATATTGATGAAGGAGAACAAAAAATCGTCATGTCACAATAATACAAGGACCAAACATGAATATTTTGAAAAAGAATGACTAAAAGTAGACCGATACCTATAAATCTAAGACAAAAAATGATTATTTACCCATCTTCCGCTACAACCTACATGACTACATTTTCATTTACCATTCTACGAGTAGGTTTTTTTTTTTTTTTTTTTTTTTCCTATTTTCTATTGCTTATCTTTAGAACATAGACAAAAACTTATGACCTCCCATATGGGGGAGGTCACTACATTCCATCTGAGCACAAAGTGTTTGGCGTAGCAATGTTATTTAATAATGTTAATTATTAAGCACACCTCCAACTCAAAACACTATAACGAATATTCTCAATATATTCTCAAATTTTAGTCTAAAATTAATATTTTTAATATATTCTTGCACCAAATTTTATTTATACTAGTATTTTCTTCGTTTGATGCACAATCTAAAATCCGTTTTTAAAAGAATGCAGAGTCTAAAATCTAACAATGCTAATGCAAAACAATAGTAAAAAAAAATTGGTTATGTAGTAGCCATAATATAATTTGAGATATTTTACTTTGATTTACGGGAAAGTCGCTAGCTGCAGTTAGAATGTGTGCTCTAGGTGAAACCTACCTTTTGATCCTAATCCATAAAGGATCACAAAGAGTCAAACGAACATATTTGAGTTGACTGACTCAAATCAAGAAGGACAATAGATAACTCTTACGAGGAATTGTACTTAGAACCTTTGGTTATGAGATTATCAAACCAGGTGCATAAAGTGCTTTCAATCCTTCTTTCCTCTCATGAAATGGGTAATAAACTTCGCCGTCAGGTCGTGAAAAGAATTTATAAAATTACCCTTCAGGTTAGTGAACCATCGTTGAGCCTGCCTCGCTAGGGTGGAGAAAAAAACCATATACATTGTCGCTTTGGAAGACCCTACTAGCATCATGGTGGTCTGGTAGGCCATGATATGCTCCTGAGGGTCTTCTGAGCCATTGAAACGCTTGACGTTCAGAGGTTTGAAGTTGGGAGGAAGGGGTTCCTTCATTATGCTTTGGGTGAACGATGGGGTCACTGCGATTTTAGGTATCTCTAGAGGTCATCCCATTCTTTCCACTTGAGTAACTCGGTGATCTTAGCATCCACCTTCTTGGTCCAGCCATAGGGTGGGGCTACTCTCATTTGGGAGGGGAGGTCACTAGATTCCATCTGAGCACAAAGTGTTTGGCGTAGCAATGTTATTTAATAATGTTAATTATTAAGCACACCTCCAACTCAAAACACTATAACGAATATTCTCAATATATTCTCAAATTTTAGTCCAAAAATAATATTTTTAATATATTCTTACACCAAATTTTATTTATACTAGTATTTTCTTCGTTTGATGCACAATCTAAAATCCGTTTTTAAAAGAATGCAGAGTCTAAAATCTAACAATGCTAATGCAAAACAATAGTAAAAAAAATTGGTTATGTAGTAGCCATAATATAATTTGAGATATTTTACTTTGATTTACGGGAAAGTCGCTAGCTGCAGTTAGAATGTGTGCTCTAGGTGAAACCTACCTTGTGATCCTAATCCATAAAGGATCACAAAGAGTCAAACGAACATATTTGAGTTGACTGACTCAAATCAAGAAGGACAATAGATAACTCTTACGAGGAATTGTACTTAGAACCTTTGGTTATGAGATTATCAAACCAGGTGCATCAAGTGCTTTCAATCCTTCTTTCCTCTCATGAAATGGGTAATAAACTTCGCCGTCAGGTCGTGAAAAGAATTTATAAAATTACCCTTCAGGTTGGTGAACCATCGTTGAGCCTGCCTCGCTAGGGTGGAGAAAAAAACCATATACATTGTCGCTTTGGAAGACCCTACTAGCATCATGGTGGTCTGGTAGGCCATGATATGCTCCTGAGGGTCTTCTGAGCCATTGAAACGCTTGACGTTCAGAGGTTTGAAGTTGGGAGGAAAGGGTTCCTTCATTATGCTTTGGGTGAACGATGGGGTCACTGCGATTTTAGGTATCTCTAGAGGTCATCCCATTCTTTCCACTTGAGTAACTCGGTGATCTTAGCATCCACCTTCTTGGTCCAGCCATAGGGTGGGGCTACTCTCATTTGGGAGGGGCCCACGAATCCATTACGAGCACCCTCTGCCATCGAGGTGTGATACCAGGGCGTAGGGCCGCGAGGTTTCATCTTTGAAGTCCGTTCATGGAGTTGGCGACTCTGTGACGTACAGGGCCAGCCTCCACCTCCGGTGGGGTAGAATAGGCTACCTTAGTTCCTCATCCGGTTCTTGCCATTCTAACGGGGATACCTCCGCCTCTAAAGAGAGGTTTCAGAGGCAGAGCAGAGTCTCGCATTTCCCCAGTGACCCTACAGTGTGAGTTAAAGCTTTGCGACTCGGCCATTTTGACATACTTGGGCCCGTACAAGAACTGATAGAGACTAGGACGGTTTTATCGGGACCAGGTCTACCATAAACCTGGTATAATAATATTGAACGAAGTAGGAAACTAGTACTATTATTAATTGGGGTGTGAGGCTGAATAGAATGCTTACAAAGCCCAAAGGTACCAGCCCAAATAATAAATAAATAAATAAATAATAGGAGGACTAGTGAATATAAATACAATAAAAAAGGAAATGAGCGACTAATAAATAAATAGAAAAGAATAACCCAACTAAGTTACCACTAAGACTTGAACCCAAGCACACCAACATGAAAGATAATACCTGACCACTAAGCTATGAAGTAGATTGTGTTTTAAAGGATGCCTTATATGGACTAGACCCCCCTTTTATACTGTTGCTGGGGCTAGAGGTGGCCAAATCCCGGGCCTGGGCCGGTCCCGGGCCGGTCCGGGCCTGGGTC
>CM008332.1:28530197-28544109 GCA_002525835.2 Ipomoea batatas
AAAACAATAAACTAGTAAAATTAAGACAGGAAATTTGCACTAGGCTGACGGTGGTAGCAGCGGCGAAGATGACGATTGACGACGAGAGCTCGATTTACGTTGGAGGCCTCCCGTACAGTGCTACCGAAGAAACTCTCCGGCAAGTCTTCAATATATACGGTTCAGTCGTCGACGTCAAGGTCCCCCCACTCTCTTTGCTCTCCTCTATACACTCACGCGCATACGCTTAGCCTTATTCTTAGGGTTTAATTTTAAATTCTATTGAATTAACTATAATTATCTTTTAATTTTCCTTTCAAATTCACACTTTTCATCGTCAAAGGCAATGTTCTAAATCCACTGGTCTTTATTTCTGTATTTCATCAGCTGCAATTTCCTTTACATTTCAATTGGCTGAAATGGTTAGTGTTGGTATTAGGGAAGACGGTGAAGCTTGAAAGTCTGAGTTTACTATCTGCTTGGCTGTTATTTGATTGAACTGTGAAACTCAGGTTCTGTTCTTACTGTTATAGTAAGAAGTCTGGTTGTCTGATGCTTATAGTAAAGTAAACTAAGCTGTTAGCTATAAAAGTATATCTATAATCCAGCTACTATGGAATTTATTCAATTTCTTTGTATAAATGAATTAGCTTATTACTTTAATTGTGGTAGTACTGAGTAGTAGTTATTCAAGAGCCAATTCGGTTTATTACTGTGATTGGTTTAAAACCATTTCTGGAGAGTGGCTTGGTGCATATTTTGTGTTTTTGGTTGTAAAAACCATGTATGATCTGTTTGTCTTCCATAACTCTTTCTGTTTATTTAATATTTATACACAAGATATATCCTGTTAACTGCATTTTACGTCTTTGATTTCCAGATAATTAATGACCATAATGTTAGGGGAAAGTGTTATGGATTCGTCACCTTTGGAAATCCTCGATCTGCCCAACAGGCTATCAATGATATGGATGGAAAGGTATATCTTTATGTCTGTTTGACTGCTGATTATTTCTTAATATTTTAATTATTGTTGGTTTATCTGAGTAAATTTTTTTTTTTTTTTAAATATTATTTCTCTTCAATTCATTCATAGACCATTGATGGAAGGTCTGTAAGAGTAAATGAAGTCAAGACCAGAGGTGGCAGGCCAAATTTTGGTCCTCAGAGTTTTCATCATCACACTAAGAGAGGGTTGGATAGTGATAAAGACGGCTGGGACATAGAAGGTGATTATGATTATGATAGACTTAGGGATGGACATAAGGATCGGTCTCGAGACCGCACTCATAACAGTAGAGGATACCAACGAATACATAATCAGGACCGAGAAAGAGATTATAATGTGGATAGAGATAGATCTCAAGACTACAGAAGAGACATGGTGGATTTTCAACGAGAATATCAAAGTAATCATGGTGCCAGCTCTGAAAGATACAGAGATCAACGTAGAAAGAGGCAAAAGTATGATGATAATCATGAAAACAGAGACAGGGATCTAATTTCGAAGTTACCTAATGGGTATGATACCCTTTTGTACATTTGTATTGGTGCAACTGATTATCACAATAATACGTGGTGTTTTTTTTTTTTCACAAAGTTATAGGAGCTTTTGGCAAATTTATTTGTAAAAAATTTAGAATAAAGTATCTTATTTTTATAACTAAATTTTAAGCTGGTCTAATTTAGGTCACCGCAATAATAGAGATCAGTCGGCTGAATCAAGTGAAAATGATCATGATCAGGTATGTTTATTGTAGTTTCAAACAGCTTCCTGCTTTTACTATGTGCAGTTTAGCATACTTAGGTAATTAATATATATTCGTACCTTTATTCAGGCTGAAAAACAACTGGAGGTTTCAAATAGAATGCTTGAAGAACTTCAACATGAGGTATATGTTCACTTAGTGCTTATACTGGAGAGATTTTTGAAGTGCTTCAACTTAATCCTTACATGAAGTGCTTATTTGAGCTGATATGGATAGCTTCCTGAATGAATCTGTAGTCTAACATCATGCTACTGATGGTTAAGATTGCTAGTCCTAGAAATGATTGAACCAATTAAGTACAAGGGTTTGATTTTGATTTTATTTGGCTCCATCTATGTATGTTATCCTTGATTATGTGTATCCTGTTTGGCCTTTTCTATGAGAAGGGAATACCAGAACTAAAACAAAATAGTTTTCTTGCAACTCAGTTTGAAGTTAACCTTTAATGCTTTTCCAGGTACCTCAGATAGAGGAAAGGGTGCAGGAAAAGATGAAGCTGGTATCGGAGTTACAGGAAAAACTCCAGGTTGAGATTTGTTGCTGTAATGTTGTGATTTCTGCTTGTCTTGCATTTCTTCCACTATTTCATTACAGTTCATTTAGTTCTCTAAGCATGCTTTTAAATATAGACTGCATGCATCTTTTGCTTCCATCATAATGTTTGGTGACTACAGAAACTGGAGGATTCACTTAAGGCTGTAAAGAAGCTTAGGTCACAGAGACAGCTGCAAATGTCTAAGGTAATTCCACATATATGGTTTGTTATTCACTGGTGCACATAGAGAACTCTCATTCTTTGCTATCTACAGTTGTACAAAAGTTTTCTCCATGTAAGAGATAGTGGTGAAAGACTTAAAGCTTCTGAACAGGAGCTGCAGGTAGAGACTCTATCTTTTCATAAATGAGATACTAGTAATTTACAGCCTTACTGCATTAATATCCTTTGTTAATTTTAAAAAATGACTTTTTTTTCAAACACAATGTGTATCCATTCTTCATGAAATTCTTCTCTCTTGTGCTAATGAAAATATCATCTCTCATGAAAGGTAAGACAATACTAAAATAGTGAAAGAATGTTTGCTTCTATTTTGTGTGTGGTTTGAAGCTGGCTTAGAACCAAAATGTTTCATATATTTATGTCATGTTACATGGCCAAATAATGAACTTTCACTCTGATTATTGGAGCATGTATGATGTATTCATTTCCAAGATAATTGATGTAAGTTTCTTTCTTATAGTCACTGGTCCACTCAACAATGCTGGAAATGGACTGTGACGATGGTCTGGGTATGAAGGATGTATCCTGAGGATTGGCGATCCCTGAGGGGTCTGAGAATTCAAATTGCTTGATGTTTGTTTGCAACTCTCTATCCCTCATGTTCCATGGAAACTGCATGACTTCTTGTATATGCATGTCTCTGAATATGACCAAGGTAATCCTTTTTTTTTTTTTTTTCAGTCCGTTTTTGTAATATCAAAACTTTTAGTTAGTCTGTAAGACTGCAATGCTATTTGCTACATATACATATTACTGAATGGATCAAAGATGATGTATGCAGTTGACAGTTGTACGTGCAGAACGATTAATATGAAAAGTGTTGTTTTACTTGTATATCATGTTAGTGATGTTACAAGCCTTTTAGTCCTGGCATTTTTTGTTATTTTCTATACTGATCATTATTGGACACCGGTGACATGTCAGGTGTGTGAACAGATTGATATGTATTGAGATTTCAGTTTGTCTTTATTTTCCGATTGTTTTGAGCTGAATCTGGAGTTGTCAAAGATCATTGCCACACTTGTCGAATCAATTTAGCACCAATGGCACTGCATATCTTCAGAGAACTTACTTTTCTGAAGAAATCGTTCCAAGTTTCATAGATTGGTGTAATTTCACATTTATTACACTATGTTGCAAATGCTGCTAGTATCTTGAACTTACATGCATGATTCCACAGGTGCTCTTTGAATGTGCAACTAGTAGTTGATACTATCCGATCCATACAGATTAATCTTGAATTGTATGCATTTTCTTGCACTTGCAGGGTTGCAGTACGAATTGTATGCATTTGGTTGGTTATAAGTTTTTGGAAAAAGGGTCAAATATGCCCTTGATCTTTCGGAAAAAAGGTCAAATAAGCCTTTAAGTTTTATATGAGAAAGCAATTAGACCGAAAAACTTTAAAAAGTTGTAATTTAACTTATCATTTTAGTGCATTTGGGTCTAATCTAATACTCTCTTCGTCCAATTTTAGTTGTTTTACTTTCCTTTTTTAGTTTGTCCCAAAATAGTGTTTTCTTTCTAAAATTGAACATAACTATCATTCTATATTTCTCAATTTATCCTTTTTATTTTTTCAAATTTCTAGACAATTAATGAGGTAAATACAATTGTATTTTATACAAATTACACATACTTTTGTGGGGCAAAATTGAACAGTTGGTAACATTTGTTTTGTTGTACTCTTGCTCGCATTGTTTCCTCTTTGACGGCAAAGGTCCTGTGCAATACTAGGGAAGCTGTTCTTTTCATTCTCTCTTTCCTTTCGTCTTGGGGTTCAGCCTTAAAGCATGTCTATCGGGAGGCTAACCAGGTGGCTGATGCTCTTGCCACGGAAGGTGTTAGCAGTAACTCGCCCAATATTTTTTGCTCTTTTAATTCTTAACTTGTAAAGGTCAAACTGGTTTTTCATAATGATCTTTGAGGTTTCGCATCTCACCGACTTATTCATTGTCAATAATAGTTGCTTTGCTTTAAAAAAAAGGGGAAATAATTTCTTGTAGATATCAGGAGAATCAATATAAGAGTTTCACATATAAATTATAATTAGACTAAACAATGCTTGAACCGAAAAAAAGAAAAAGAAAAAGGAAAAAACTTTAAAAACAAATTAAATGAGGTTAGATATGAATACANATGAAGAGATATTCTGTATATGACAAATAAAATAAAGTCATCTTTCAGATGGATCATTTAGAGAAAAAAAAAAAGAGACTTGGGTTACAAAGAAAACAAAGTTACCTTTCAGATTGTCAACATACTCACAAGCCAGAGTATCAATTTTACAGTAGCACAGAGCACACTAGACATACCAAAGTGGCAATAAACGGGATTGATTCTTACTCCATATAAATACGGCACACGGTATGTTGTTGAAAGATCCTTGAAAGATACATTCGATTTAAATCCTTATTTTTTTTTAGGAAAAAAATTAAAAAAAAAAATAAAAAATACAGATTTTAAAACAATAAAAATATTTGATTTCATTCACAGGTTTCTGTTTCTAAGAAGTATAGTTAGCTTTATGTTTTGAATGGTGTATTACAACCAAAAAATTATATAAACTTGAAACTATTTGGTTTGACAATTAAGTTTTACAGAAAATGGAACTTCACAGTAGCACAGATCAAGTACTGCTATATAAAATAAAGTAATGGTTTGAGCACTTCAAAAACTAGATTGAATGTTATAATTTGAACATCTATATATGAATTAGATGCTGAAATTCATGAAATATCTTATTATAAGTTTATAAATTTACCACCATGGTGGTCTGATTCCGCTAAAGATGCAAAGGTAGATTAATTTATTTTGCATGAATAAGTTACAGAAGAAACCAACCCAATGAATAGCTTAAAGGCGATGTTACCTACTTTAATCAAAGTATAACCTCCAACTGTTAGCACAAATAGACAACATCCTATCTATAATAAAGCAAAATCCTTTGGTGAAAATTTCTCGCCCAAGAGTTGTGGATAAACGACACCGTATTACTGAAATCAAATTTGCGCGAAAGGATTTTGCTATGCTGAAAAAGAATCGGGTATACGAGGAGTCTTTTTTGGGAATTAGACTCCTTAATGTTTTATACTTCATATCTATTAAATAGTTTACAATGGAGTCTGATCAATATTTAAAATCTGCGGCTATTCGTTTGCTTCCATGAATGTTATTATGATCTTTGGTTCCCGATTCATTACCATTGACAGGCTATATATATGTGTTTATACTATCAGTTACACACAACAGTCATTAGCAGTGCAGATACTACTATTCAACATTCTGAAAATATGGCGCCTTTGTTCATCACTGCCAATGAGCTTTCACCAATGCGGCTGAAATGTGCAATCAAATTGCGGTGCGTTCGAACCTATTTGATCCCTGATCGTATTGCGCGAATGCCTTTTCCATAATAAAGAGGTAATGTTATGAGTATGTTTGTTACTGCAATTGTTTTTTATCGTTTTAGTTTATGGTTTAGGTTTGTTTAACAGTTACGTATTACTTCTTATAACATAAAATATATTAAATCACGGTATGAATCTTAGATAATTATATAAGGTCAATACCTGAATTTGATAAACCATGGCCTCTTATTCTGGTAAGACCATGGGCACTCATGTCTTTGGTTCATGTACTATTGTTTGTAACAAATACCTGCAAAGTAATAACAGATTGTATGAGCCTTTACAAATAGTTACTGTATTGAGGTAACAAAACATTACTTTTGCAGGGTAGTTTCGTTCATGGGCATATTCCAGGCAATTGTCTCAAAAAATTTGACCAAGTACACTCTGACCAAGTGGACTCACTGAACTTTATCATAAGTTCCCTGTCACACGTTTTATAGGTGTAGAATGTCGTTATAGCCAAGTTTGCAGGGTAGTTTCGTTCATGGGCATATTCCAGGCATTTGTGGTTCACTGATTTGTGAATGTATTCCTACTGAAATTACATAGAAAAAAATGGATTGCATACTCATTTAGTACTGTATTTATACTCAAAATAAATGGTTTATGCAGTAATCTCAATCTATAGACGCTGAATTTAGGCTATAGACATGCGAGGCAATGAGAATGCCAACTATGTACTTGGAGATCACGTTAGGCTATAGAACGAAATAAAGTTGTAATCCCAATCTTCAACACAAAAACCCTATATTGAAAATTTGTGGCTGTTTCTAGGAGCTCTTAAATTCAATTCATAGTAATAGGCTATAGACCTGCGATGAACATGAAAATGCAAAATTATACAGTATTGGCGATGAAATTGCCCAAACCACGAATGTGTACACATCCCAATCTTCAACCCAGAAAAGCTTTGAGATAAATGCATATCAAGGTGAAATAACTTATCTAGATCGACCGAAATGGATTCTGCCATCGCTTTGGAAACCAGCTTTGGAGCTAAATCAGACAATAAACCTTCGATGTCGCTTCGTATGCATTTTGTGAGTACGTGCATATACAGATCAACAAAATCGGGGGTGAAATTGAATACTACAACCCTAAGTTAGCTCATGTCAAGCAAAACCTAGCTAAGAGAGGAGAAAATAGAGGTAGGTGTGAGTTTAGTGGATTTGCCGGTAGGTGTGATTGTAGTGGAGTTGCCGGTCGGTGTGAGAGGAAGAACACCAATTTATATTGCTGGGCCGGGTCTTGCTTCCTGATTTGGATTAGGATTAGTGTACTAGGCTATTTGGACTATTATTGAATAGTGTATTCAGGTTTTAGACTTTTGGACTCATGTGGTGGTAATAGCTTAGCCCAATAAACTTATATTTATATGTCCATACATCTACATATATATGTTATTAATTGATAACTCATTAGATCTTTGTTATATATATTTTTTTACTTATTATATTTGTTGTGTATGTTTTATAGATAGGATTATACATCAAACATTTACATTTTAAGATTTGTGGTTTATTTTCTTACATTCTTATTAATGCTTTCCACCAAACTTTGTGATTTTGTTTTAAACATTTTTTCAAAATCTTGCTATAATAGGACTATCAACACAAGTTCATCGATTGTTTATATGCTCCCACCTTGATGTACACCAATATTCAATATATATATATATAATATAAATATTTGTGATTGTAATATACTCAATTAGTAGTACAAATTTCGTATTACTGAATAGTTTGGTTTGTTCTTAGAGAATGAGAATGAGAATCAAGGTCAAATTTGTCAAAGAAATCAACCCAGATACCAGCGTTCAAGATTATAAAATAATAAACAATTCACTGGCGTGTTCCAGTCATCGTTGTCAGTACCGTTGCGTGTAATTAACAATGGTATGTGTTGATAGTTGTTTTCCGATTATTTATATATATGTTCTATGATTTATATTGTGTATTTTTAATTAGGAATCAATTGTGGGACGTGTACTGTTAGTAACAGTACAAACAATTCAACTTTAGCTCATATGCGTACAACATTATTTACTTCTCAATCAACAGGTATTCATTATAAATATATTAGCTATTGATTGCTTATAAACGCATTATATAAAGGTGGAATAATGATCTAATCAACGTATGCAATCATTTCAAATAGTGGTGGACACTAATCAGAACCGTGCACATGGCACACAAGGTCATTCAAAAACATTCCAAAACATAAATGAAAGAAGCAAAGGTATTACCAATACAAAAAATGCAACAAAGAATACACGCACAAGATAACAAACCAAAGAAAAACAACCTATTTCCGGTAAGTATTGTAATCCTTTTGTTATTTTATATCGTTTTTAATTATGTATAGTTTTAATCATTTTGTTGCTAACCAATGTTGCAAAAATCGCGCCTAGGCGCTAGGCGGCGCTCGGCCGCGTTGAGGAAGGCAAAAATCGGCCTCCTTGGCGGCCGGGCGCCTAGCCGGCCTGGGCCGCCTAGGCCACCGGCCGACTNATAATTTCAGGTGCGGCCGTGCTGTCACACGCAACTCAATGTTACGAAATACACCACTCAATGTTAAGAAACACAACACAATGAACCACAATGAAACACACCACAATGTTAAGAAACACACCATAGTGCATATTTGTGCGGTGTATAGTATTTCTTAACATTGAGTGGTGTGAACCGCACGGGAGAGCACGGTCGCACCTGATCATGACTATATATATATATATATATATATATTATGAAAATAAAAAATAAATTAAAAAGCAAGCAAGTCAGAAATATTATCCAAACTATATCTCATCAGTATAATAATAATAATAATAATAATAATAATAATAATAATAATAATAATAATAATAATAATAATAATAATAATAATAATATATTATTATTATTATTATTATTATTATTATTATTATTATTATTATTATGAGTTATTTCCATTTTTGGTCCTAGTGTTATTGAAGCATTGCCCATTTTAATTAGTCCACTTCATTAACTTTTGCCACATTGTGACCAGTCTTATTTAGTCATTGCTACTTTTAATCCACCGTTAAAATTTTCGTCAAATTATCGTCCAAAATAAGGGTATTTTTGGTCTTTTCATGCTTTGGTCATCTCCTTAACCCTTTGCCGTGATTTTCCTTACACATTTTCATCCATTGAAGAGGTCCGGCAAAAGCCATGTGAGCCACATTACAAAGCCATGGCTTTCGCCGGACCTTTTTATGTGATGAAAATCTGTAAGGAAAACCACTACAAAAGGTAAAGGAGATGACCAAAGCGGGAAAATATCAAAATATCCCTGTTTTGGACGGTTATTTGACGAAAATTTTAATGGTGGACTAAAAGTGGCAATGACTAAATAAGATTGGCCGCAATGTGACAAAAATTAATGAAGTTGACTAAAATTCGCAATGCCCCAATAACCGTATGACCAAAAATAAAATGACTCTATTATTATTATCAGCAGCAAAATTACAGGTAATTTTTTTTGGGTGTACAAATTACAGGTAATTGATACCAAAAAAATTATATCACCATTCTTAAAAGGTCAACAGAAATTAAATTTGCTAAATGTTCTAAGACTAGTCTAAGCATGCACAATAAATTAAGCATTCATAACCTTTGAAGCTCCTAGCTAATAACTAAATGGTAATCAATAGAGCTTCTCGTTATCCGTGCATCGCACGGGTAAATTCAATTGATGGTGTCTAAGATTATTATCAGCAGCAAAATAATCTTCAAAAATTCTAATTATCCATTGAAGCAATAGGTACAAACTTGCACCCCAAAATGAGGAAGAAGAAGAAGATACACTGTTAGTATATCTTCATTGCCCCATAAAAAACATCCAAACAATAAATCTCTCATTAATTGTTAGTGTCAACTGTCAAGAGTTTAGAGCAGCAAAACAATGAAGTAATTGTATATCATAAAGTATTATATACAGAGTAATATAATCTAATAAGTTTGCTTATTTTGGAGACTATGTTGGACTGATTTAAATTAGCTTGTTGCTGTTCGGATGATCTGGAATAGAGATGAGCCGATGACAACAAAAACAAAGAACCCAAGCAAGATGGGTCCTATGGGTGATGTTGCTTTCGGGGACAGATCCTCGCTTGGTGATGTTTTTCTCAAACTTCTCCACCTTCCTGGTAGCAAGACGCCTTGATGTTGGCATTGTTTAATGGAAGATCCGGTGGGCGTAATACAATTAGGACGGAAAACTTCGGAGAATTTTCGTGTCAGCTGAGTACCTGCGATTCTCCGGTGTCTTCTCTCGCTCCGATCGTTTATAATTGTCGTGATATTTTTAACGACAGTTAATTAAGTATCTATATCTATATCTATATCTATATCTATATCTATATCTATATCTATATATATATATATATATATATATATATATAATAACAAAAGTGCCTAGCAAGAGTTTCCCCCCAAAACTTAGGGCTATTTTTGTAATATTAACAGTTGGACAAAAATGTCATTTTACAAGTATTTACACCTATAAATACACCTATGTAACTATGCTTATGATCTTAATTCATCCTTTCTAATTTCTCATGAGTCACCTCCTAAGCAATATTTTTCTTCTCCAAATCAATTTTCATCTTCTCCATTTGCAGATGACCTTGAACTTCTAAACAATCTTCATTTTTTCAGCATTGATCGCACAAATCCCTCTAAGAGTATTCATCTTCTCCCGTGCAATCTTCATCTTCTCCATTTGTAGATGGCATTGAACTTCAAAGCAATCTTCATCATCTCAGCACTGATCACACAAATCATTCCAAGTAATATTCATCATTTCTAATGCAATCTTCATCTTTTACATTTGCAAATGGCTTTAAACATCAAAGCAATCTTCATCATCTCAGCACTGATCGCACAAATCATTCCAAGTAATATTCATCTTTTCCAATGCAATCTTCAGCTTTTACATTTGCAAATGGCTTTAAACTTCAAAGTAATCTTCATCTTCTCAACACGTAATGATCGCATAAATCCATAACTATTCTTGAACAGTACGAAAAACAACACAATATTGTTATTGAAAACACAACTATTTCAGCAGTTTTGATGAATCACAACATAATGTTCTCAGTTGTAAATTTAAATTACAAATAAAAATTTCTCCTATTAAAAGGTAGAGAAAAATGAGATTAAAACAAAAAAAAAACAAAAAAAAAGTATAATTTGTTTATTAATAATTTTCAGACTTAAGATTATTACACTAACAATTATATTTATTATTCTAATTAAGCTAATAATTATACCTATTACTATACCTCTATTACTATTTTCATAATTTAACGAATTAATTGGATAGATTTAAATATAATTAAGGAATAATTATTTTGCTTATTAAATACTACTAACTCTATTACAATGCAGTATCTGTTCATAACTAATTGAATATGTTTTAAAATGAATATGTTTTGCTTATTAAAGAATTAATTGAATATGTTTTAAAATGATTGAATCCTGGCAAATAAATTTTTTTAAAAATCATACAATTATTAAATTAATTGTAATTATAATAATAATAACTATTCTAATTATTGAATTAAAGAATTAATTGTAATAAAGCAAATAATGATCCATACTTCATATTACACTATTAATTATAATTATTATTCTAATTAAGTTAATAATTATAGATATTACTATACATATATTACTATATATATATATATATATATATANCAACACTTTTAAAGAAGGCAGAGTGTACTTGGTGAAAGGTTTCTTGGCTATAACGACATTCTACACCTATAAAACGTGTGACAGGGAACTTATGATAAAGTTCAGTGAGTCCACTGAGGTCCGGGAATATAAACATATCAATTTTCCCAGAACTATGTTCCGACTTAAGCCATTTTCTGAACTTAAAGATCCAGAAAAGTTTGATGATAAAATTCTAATTGGTAAGCAGTTTTTAATGTTTAATTTATTTTTTGTATCTCAGAAACAGTTACACGAAACTTACTACAAGTTTGAGACTAAATACTTGAACTATTACTTGACTATTAAGATATAATAGTTAGGCTGGTGGTGGTACATGCTCCAAAAGAAAAATTCATTGCAGTCAAAGCTTCAAGGCTCATCGATTTTGTGTTAGAGGATGACAAGTGAGACCATAACTTTAATAATGAGTTAATATATTTGGACTTTCATTAGCAAACTAAACTATTTTTTGTCATGTTTTGTTTCACTAATCATGATTAATAGGCAGGAGCAGTTAAGGTGTACGGTATGGGATAAGCACGTGACAAAATTTGAACCATGGTATAACAAAAACTGTACTGGCCCTGTTATTGTGCTAATACAATTGTGCAGGCTTAAAAGGGACATCAGGGGTAATACTCAGACCTTATACTTAAATGCTTCAAAATAATTACTTACCTGTAAGTACGCAGTAACAAAATCTCATACCATATAGATGGAGATGTGAAGCTGTCGAGCTCATATGATGCTACCCAAATCTGGATAAATGAGGATAAACCTGAATTCATACAGTTTAAGGAAAGGTGAATATATAAATATAGGGTTTGATTTGTCAATACATTGTTAACTACTATCTATAGTTTAATATACAAAATTGTACCTTCAAAATGATGTAATTGTTTTTTTAGTTTAACTGATCTGGAAACTCCATTAAGGAGTATCTACACAATGGAATTTCAAAAGCGTGGTCTTCCACATGCACACATATTATTGTTCTTAGCAAAGAATGAAATCAATAGCTCACCGAACTACATGGATGACATCATATCTGCTGAAATTCCTTGCAAGGACTCTGACAAAGAATACTANAATGAGGATAAACCTGAATTCATACAGTTTAAGGAAAGGTGAATATATAAATATAGGGTTTGATTTGTCAATACATTGTTAACTACTATCTATACTTTAATATACAAAATTGTACCTTCAAAATGATGTAATTGTTTTTTTAGTTTAACTGATTTGGAAACTCCATTAAGGAGTATCAACACAAACTCAAGCCTATCACAAAATCACTCTGTTGATACCTTCACCAGTGGTTCAATGGTAGTTAGCAAACTTTCTGAGATCTATACAATAAAACAGGTATGAAAGACATTCAATATGATGTCAGTTGTATGCAGTTATTTACTGTGATTGTTTATTAATGGGTGATTGTTTAAGTACAGTATGGAGAATACTGGGTGGTTGCAAAAATTGTTGACATTGACCGAGAAAAGGGATGGTGTTATACCGCATGCCCAAAAAAGGGATGCAATAAGAAACTTGAACTTGATAGCAATGGCTTTTTGGCATGTGAGAAGTGTGGGCCTCGTGATGGGGAAGAAATTTTGCGCTATAGGGTGAAGGTACGAGTCGTGGACCGGGATGGAAATGCTCCATTCCTGCTCTGGGATAGAGNTTAATATATTTGGACTTCCATTAGCAAAGTAAACTGTTTTTTGTCATGTTTTGTTTCACTAATCCTATCTATCTTTTTTTAACAGTTCTTGAGAATTATTATATGTATAATAAAGATTCAATAAATGTCACAAATTATGCAGGTTTTCCCACCTGAAATATTGGCACTGAAAGGTTCGTCAATGGCATTCCGGATCGCAATACGAAAGCAGCAGTTCCACAATATGCATAACGCCTTTGGGGTCATGCATATTCTTAACGATCCGGCCTTGGTGGATGCCCACTGTCCTGAACTACTAGAGGATTCTGAAAATGAAGATAATGACAAGCAACTATTAGATGCAGAAGATGATGAAGAGGTCATTTTATGGAATTTTATGTAAATCTTTAATTTACATACTTATATGTCATTGGCAACTAATTCTTCTTAATGTTGTATTACGGTAAAATAGGAGTTTGTTTCCGACGACGAAGTGCAAAGCCCTATCACTCAACAAGATTCTGCAAAGGATTTTACTCAAAGTGGAAGTGGACCTGTTAAGAGAAATG
>CM008332.1:28577541-28596137 GCA_002525835.2 Ipomoea batatas
CCTGTGAGTGATATGTGTTTATATAGATCACAGATGCTATATATATTACATGCATACTGACAACATTTTGCACGAGCTAATCAAAATATTTCTTAGAGCAACCAAGCATTTAAGTGATAAAGAGACAATTAAACGTAATATAATCACAATTTGTCATATTGTATGTTGCATGGGCTAGCTCCCGTGCTTCCCGGAGCGAGCGAGAATTAGTCGGGTGAATCTGGACCGTTATACGGACGTAGAAAGACCAGGAACACCTCGTGGATTTACCAAAAAAAAATTATTGCATGCTGCAATTACCTTTTGGCCTTGAAATGTATCATTTTTTTTATCTTTTTTGTAGTGTAAACATTATATATTCAGCGCAACCGTATTAGCGAATTTTTTTTTGGAGTTTTTGCAGGTAAGAAAAAACTGAGGAGTGGTTTTTGGCTAATGGGGAGAGTGGATTTTTGCCAAAATTTTCTCTTGCAAGACATTGGTTTTTGACCGGAAAAAGAAAGAAAGAAAAAGTTAGATGCGCGCTTATATCGCCCGTCTAGACCCAGGGGGAGCGTGTTCCACACACGCGCGTTGGGGCGCTTCAATTCAACTGTCGGCCACTCTTAAATGAATCTTTGTTCTATTTTTTATTTTATTTGGCCAACTTCATTTTATTATTATTATTATTTTTTAAAGTTCTTCTTGTTTAATTTTGTTTTTAAATTTTTAAAATTTGAACAAAAATTTATGCAATATAAATGTAGTATATATAATTTTGATACCATATTATGAGAATTGAAATTTTATAATTATAAACTTATTTTAATGTTGACATGTTTAATTTAAATATAATATAAAATAATAATTGCAATTCGATTTTTTATAATGATAATAAACAAAGAAATAATTAAAATATAGTGCAGTAAAATGGTGAGTCACAAAAAACTGAAAACAAACCTAAAACTAATGGGGAGAATGATTTTTGTGATTGAGTTAGATAGTGAATGATGGGACTCACAAAAAACTGAGAAAAATCCTAACTATTGATCTGGTGGTAAACGATTGACATTGACTTGTATGAATTACTTAAGTTGATATCGACATATAGCCTAAAAGTAGACAAAAATACTTCATATACTTCCAAAATCATACTCCCAACTTTTACTTCACTTGTGTTCAAATTTGAACGAAGGAAGAAAAAAAAAAGAATGGATAAACATTATGACCCCCTACTAAATTAAGCAATCAAGGCATGCCATGTTATAGGGAGTAGAAAATGAGAGTATGATATGAGAGTTCATGTAGAATTACTCAAAAGTAAATGAACCTCATTATATCATTACGAAAATCTACCCAATTTATTAAAGATTTGAAAGGAAAGAAAAGAAAAATGACATATAATAAGTTCGTATCTCTAACATTGTACATCTATAATACGATATACAAGTCTTAATTAATAGTAGGAAAAAAAGTTAAACCCAATGGGGTAGCTCAAGTGGCAAGTGAGCTCTCTTTGTGGGGAGAAATTTCGGGAGAACTCGGGTTTAATCCCCACAGGTGACGATTCCCCTTGGGTCAGCTCCCGTGCCTCTCGGAGCGAACGTGGGTGGTGGACCCTGGACCGTTAAACGGACGGAATCCTGTAACACCACCCCGGACCGTTAAACGGACGGAGAGAAAGATCCTGTAACTTTACCAGAAAAAAAGTGGGATAGGTGAGGTCACACTAGTTGTCCAGAGTTTTGTAGATGTGCCCATAATGTAGTCTTCACCATTGAAAAGCATTAATGCTTTCATAAATGAAACTACTCCTTACTTCCCTTTCCATCCCATATTAGTTTTGCATTACGTCATGCCCCCTCTCCCTTTTATCCATCTCCATACTCCACCCTTAGCTTTAATTTAATTCTCATCTTTCTTTTTTACATATATGTGCTAAATGCTTGCCCATATTATATTATTGAAGATTGAAGATTTAAAAAGGTCTGGAACTTTGCATGTGTTAGCCTCCACTCTATCTCATATTGTTTTTTACATCTTTATGTTTACCTACCCTCATTTAATCACTTGCAGAAGAAAATTAAACTCTTTTTTTTTTCTTTTCTTTTCATAGTTTAGTATTTTTGTTATTGTTTAATGAATGAAGATCACATTAAAAATATTCTTAGTATATCATAATCTTAGTGTTTTTTTTTTAATGAACAAATTAGTTGATATAATAGCAACTAATAGGTTTAATCAAATTATATATATAATGAAAAAAATTATTTATACCCATCTCTTGTAAGCCAATTATAAATGTCACTCCTTAATTCTAAGTGATATAAATTTGTGTGTTAAGGCACATTATATCGTTCGGTTCCAGTTTCGAACCGACGGTTCACAATTCTGAAAAATGACAAATCGGAACCAGAACCTTTTAGGAAGGTTTTGATTCTTATTCTGGAATCGGTGGTTCCGGTTAGAACCGCCGGTTCGAACCGGATTTATTTTTATTTTTTTATTTTTATAAATTTTATTCTTAATTTTTAAAATAATCTAAAGAAAAAATTGTAATTTATGCCATTCACAAACATGACAATTATCAATGTCACTCCTGAATTATTAATGGTGTAAATGTTGTCCCTCGATTTTCAAAACGTGACATATAAGGCCATAAGGGGACAATTTGGTCAATCCACATCCAGATAACTAACATTCTTGATCAATAAGTAATTTTTTTTTTAGTACTACTGACTCCGTTACAATGTAGTATCTGTGCATAGCTACTTTCTCAACCTAATGAAGCACAAAGAGTAAATAGTAGTGTTAACTAGGACACCGGATGCCACTAGACCACAAGGTCTTTGGCTGATCAATAAGTAATTAAATTCTCATCAATTTTAAAAGGAATAAGGGTCTACAATTTGGTCATCCAATTCAAAAAACTACAAAGGGGTCCCTGAACAATCGCAAACCATGCAATTAATCTAGAAATACAAAAGTTATAGATAATTTTCTTATCTTCTTATAGAGTTTTCAATATTCTCAATCTGATCGAGTTCGTATAAGTGAGATATGACCAAATACTGATGCATGTGCAAATTGTTTTCAGATTAGGAAAATGACATGTATAAACTCATTTAGTTTGACAAGTGACATCCAAATCATGACTATTGGGTTTTTAGCCAGGTTTAGACCTCATATTCTTCAATTAAAACTTCCTTCTGAAATTATCATAAATCTTACTCCAAGAGAAACTATCTTTCTAATATATGAATATATCATCCATGTTAGGCTTTATTTGGCTTGGTCAATGTCCTAATTAACCATCATCTCTCATATTACTCCAATATGATATGGTAGTAATGCAAATTTATGGAGGGTTATCACATCCCTTGAATTTTAAATAATTATGTAAAATAATCATCTCATATTAAATTATTAATTATTATATAAATCTTGAACCAAATGCTCCCTTAATATATTTGAAATAAAAATTTATTATTATTATTATTATTATTAATTATTATTATAAATTTAAACTTATTTGTACATTTTATGAACTACAAGTCTACAAATAGCCATTAATATCCTTTGAGAATAAATATTTTCCAATAAAATTGTAAGAATATAATGGAAAATAATAAAATTGGAAAAATTAATGCCCTTATAAATAAATAAATAATCATCTAGAATCTACAGAACAGTAATAACACTATGGAGTGCAGGTAACAACATCATAGAGTATAACAATATAAAGTACACTCAAACTTTGAAGTTCAAGTAATAACAGTATGGAGTGCACTTAACAATATCATAAAGTGCAAAAATATAAAGTACACATGAACAACAATATTAACTGCATCTAACATTATCATTAATTTTACCGAATATGAAAGTAAAATCACTTGAACTCTAGTGTAAAAGGCTGAACTTTATAGTGATATATTTACACCTTTTAATTACTTGCACACTTACACATGCTACTGGCACTTCAAACCAATGTGGGACAAAAGCTACAAAAGTTTTTTCACATGCAATTTCCATCTCAAATGGGTCTACTTTGAGAATCAATTATTTATTTACCCATTATCCATTTTGAGCGTATAATATATCAATCTCTTCGTCTAACTACGAAGAACCAGAATCTACTTTGACCCGACCCAAATCAGAAGTGGACCTCACATATATTTGTACCACAAAATGGCCACTTAAAATGTCATTTTGTGCTAAAAAAATCCAACAATCCCCTACAAGAATGAAAAATTGATTTTGGGGATGAGGAAAAACAATACGAATGTGCTCAACAGTTAATTCCTGCATAGCAGAGGTAGGTGTTACCCTTTGAACCTTGCCTTGTGAAGATATGTTTACTCTACTGGCTGTTCGGTAGAACTTGATGTCTTTGAACCGACTGCCGTTTGTGTAAACGATGACATAATCCACATAGGAACCTCCCAACATATGTTCTGTTCTCATGGGTGTGCCCTTTGTGGGCATGGGTCACCTTTATAGTTCTGCGAGAGTTTCTAAAGAATTGAGCTCAATCAATTCTCCTTTGAAGCGACCCCACTTCTCTCTCACATAGGTAATTCTTTCACGAGCATCCCGCATATTCACATATGTCAACCGACGTTCGAATCATTAAAGTATCAAATGTGCTAGCCTCATTCGGGAGCCACTGTTCTAACGATGAATGGTAGGGAGTCTGAGACCCCCACAGTGACACGCTTCGTTTCATTTTATGCTAAAAATTCCAATAGAAACCACAAAAATTGTGATGTGTTCATAGAGAGACTGTTCACTAGGGGGTATTCACTAGCCGAAGGCTTGAAATCCAAACACAAAGGTTATGATTCAGTTTCCAAATTGATAATGGCTATTAAGGATCATATATATACTACTCAGGGGCTTGGGATCCCTTAGGAGTGTATACAGAGGTGATAGTTCAATTTCTAACCCTTTAGTTTGATCTATTCCAATAAAATAGGGCGTGGATTATTAGAGTACTTAAAAAGTTAAATGAAAGTACGTAGCATTAGCATATTTATTCCCATTACTCATTAGCCCGCCGGTACACTAGAAGCACAATTAAAACTTCCTTGTTAGATTCGAAAAAAATATTTGAGAAGAAATGAAATTGAAATGGAAAAAAATTATTAAGAAAATTAATTACATTGTTTGGTTGATGAAATAAAATTACTGAGAGTATTGATTTCATTGTTTAGTTGAGTTTGACAAAATAAAGAATAATGAGTATAAACACTAATATATCGCTATACTACAACAACAACAATAATAGGGTAATTAAAAAAGTTCTAGATGGAAAATCTTTCCTACTAATTTTTTATGAAAAAACATTTTCCATAAAAAATAAAATATCAAGGAGGGATGAGTGAATTTTTTTTTTCTCATTCTTAAGAAAAACATTTTTCAGTATAAAAAGATTATCATGAACTAAACGGAAAAAAAAAGTCTAATTTTCCTCAATATTTAAGGACCAATCAAACACCTCCTTAAAAGTAGCTAGGCTGATAAATGGATTTGGTTAAAGTCCAATAACTTAGTAATGTGTTATGTGTAAGCCAGTGCAATCCATTCACGATAGAGTAACGTACACACTACAATGAAACAAGAGATCATGAATGACCTCATTTAATAAAAGAGGATAGCATTAATGAATCTCATTATTTTTGTCCCCCATAACTCTTTGTTGGATCAAATTTGCAATTCCTTTTTAACACCATACCTTACCAGCTTAGACTTTTTTTTTTTTGTTTTTTTTTAGCCTGAAAAGTTATAGACAATACATCTTGTTGTAATTGGGCATGCTTCAACTTTTGGCATTAATAGTATGATGAATATTCATAAAGTCAATTAATGGAATCTTGGCCATTCATTTGGTGAAGTGGATGAGAGGCTTCTCCAACCCTACTTACATAATATAAATTTAGAGTGTGGGGTCTTGTAATTGTTAGTTCTCTATAAATTGTAATAATGAGGGATATCATTAGTGTTACTTATGTACTTTGAATATTACACATATAATATATTGTGATTATATGAGTTTGTTATTTGACAATTATAATCATCGTGTTAATTGAACTATATATATACGTAGTAGTTTGTGCTTTGGTTGCTCTACAACCAATTCCAATTACTTCAAATATGACTAATATCCTATCTGGATATAAAGTCTAGGTGACAATTTTTGAAAGCCAAGTTCAATCATCGTCACCTCCACAGGGACTTCAATTCATAGTCACTAGATAGGATATCAATAATATTTGAAGCAAGTGGAATTGGTCGTAGAGCAATCAAAATGCAAATCACTACCTATAGCCAACTATGGAAGAGACAAAAAATTAGTAGGAAAGTTTTTCCATCTAGAACTTTTTTAATTACCCTGTTGTTGTTGTACGTTGTTGTGTAGGAATATATTAGTCTTTATACTCATTATTCTTTATCATTTCGAACTCAACTAAACAATGAAATCAATACTCCCATTTATTTTTTTCATCAACCAAACAATGTAATTAATTTTCTTAATAATTTTTTCCATCAAATTTCAATTTCATATTTTCTCAAATATTTTTCGCGAATCTAACAAGGAAGTTTTAATTGTGCTTCTAGTGTACCGGCGGGCTAATGAGAATATATATGCTAATGCTACTTTCATTTAACTTTCCAGGTACTCTAATAATCCATGCCGTATTTTATTGGGATAGACTAAAGTGCCATTTGATTCAAATCATCCTAAGAGGATCAAATCTTTGAAGTAGTCAAGTTTTAATTATTATGAGTCAATCAAATACTAGAATTCTTTACTTAATTTCCGCACACCAACATCACATCACCCACCAAACCCTTCTCGTTCACATCTCTAAACATGTCAGATACTGATCTGTGGAACGTGGAATAGTAAAGTATCACATTTTGATCCGTTAAAGCTTAAATATCAAAACGACGTTGTTTTGATTCAGGTTCGCGTAATATCCCATTTCCATAACTAAATTTTATTACAAAAATCACTAATAATATTCCAGAAGCATAAACATTAACTCAAAAGAAAATGGGTGTTACCGCCACGCTCTCAACTATTTCTCCTATACCCAAACGCTAAGGCTAAAAATTACAACTTTAAATAACAATCCAAGTCCAACTTAATACAATAAGTGGAACAAATAATACAATAATTTATTTCTTAAATATCAAATTTTCTAGGGTGTCTATTCTTAAATAGACTTAACACGTTCTCAATTTGAATCTTTATTCAGGTTCACCTGTAAAAATCATTTCACACAAAAATAAAGTGTAGATAAAATTCGCATAAGCTAAGTTTCATTTCAACCTGTAAAATATAAGGTTAGATATCTATACTTTCAAAATACTACACTCTTTTCCATAACTATTTATATAATAGCATTTTCGTAATAATAATATATGTACATACGTGGAGAATACTTTAAGTCCAATTTCCTATATACACAATGATAATAAATACTCGTATCAGAAATCCATAGTTAGAAACTGAACTATCACCTATGTAGTAGTATATGATCCCTAGTAACCATTATCAATTTGGAAGCTGAATCATTAACTTTGTGCACATACCTATTGGATTCCAAGCCTCCGAGCAATGAATAGCCCCTAGTGAACAGTCTCTCTACTGAACACCTCACAATTTTTGTGGTTTCATCAAATCGTATCTTTTCTTCAAGATATACACCTTCCAAAAATATATAACTTTTTCAATATGGGTAATTTTCCCAACATAATCATTTATCCAATATATAGATAATTTCTCAAGTCATAATACATCCAATATATGGATACTTTCTCCTAACATAATTAATTTCCTCCACAAATGATCATATATACATATTTTCCAGAATAAATATAATCCACAAATGATCATATATATATGGTACATAATTGTAGGTGCACATATAGTAACCATACGCACAGATCATAAAAATATATTTATGTTGTAATTTGGCCTTAAAGTTAGCTCAGTTTCCGCGTGATAGTTGTACGGTAACGTGTCGATTATACGTATGAAAAATATTGCAAAATGGAATGGAAGAGTAGAGAGAAAAGTATAACACAAGTTGTAGAGAACAATAACATAAGATCTTCAAGATCAATTTCATTAAGCCTTCACTATCAATTTATACCAATCCACACAACCTTTCATATCCTTAACATAAACAATGTAATAAGTAGAAGGCAAATGAAGAGTCTCAAATTTAATGGCCATCAATAAAGTATTTATAAATTATAACTGTCCCCCTTGGCCATTAAATAACTATACTCATGCCTCATTAAAAACCTCGCTAGAAAAACCTAATGGGAAAAACCTAGACGAGGAAAAGAGTACACGAAGTAGGTTAAACAATTGTGTTGCACCGGTTGCCTCATTACAAACCTTAGCCTAAGAAAACCCTGTGGAAAAAACTTAGTCAAGGAAAAAAGGGTACAATGATATGCTTTCGGCGCAGCATAATCTTCAGGATTTCAAAAGTCTTCTAAACTGTCTATTCCAGTGCAGCTAGAGATTATCACTCCCCCTGAAGATAACAATCTTCCAAGTCTATTCGCCCCACTGAAGACAACAATCTTCAAAGCCTACGCATCCCAATTTTATGAACACATTTCTCAAAAGTTGATGTAGGCAAGGCCTTAGAGAACATATCTGCCAAATTGTTCACTAGGGTGAAATTTTTCAACAACTTGAGAATGAACCAATGTCCCAATATACGAAACAAAGTTTGCAGCATTTTCTCCGATTGGCCTATATATTACACTCATCAAGCTGAATTGGAAGTTCTTCATTATTAGCGCGCCTTGGGAAAATTGTAATTTTTGCCCCTCTATAATATGCCAATTATCAATGTCACCCCTGAATTGTTAGTGGTGTAAATGTTTCCCCTCAATTTTTCAAAAATGGTGCATATATTGCCCCTCCTGTACCGACAGGAGGGACAATATTTTCACCACGGGAGGGGCAATATATGTACTGTTTTTAAAAATTGAGGGGCAATATTTTATACCACTAATAATTCAGGGGTGACATTGATAATTGACATATTATGGAGGGGTATAAATTACAATTTTCCCTTATTAGCCTTTTTTTTTTTCAATTTTATGCATCTTGTAGGCCATCTTTTTTTTATGTCACTACAAGAAAAATGCTCATAGACAACGGTTAAAATTTCTGTTGTTGAAGCCGGTGTTGTTGTAAGTCCCGCACAAAGACAACGGTTTTTAACCGTTGTCTTTTTTAGAAAGGACAACGGTTAACAACTGTTGTCTATTGAGTGTTGTTGCAACCGGTGTTGTTGAAAGTAACGCACATAAACAATGGTTATTAAAAACTCGTCGTCTTATTAAATGACGTAATATACCATTTCTGTAGTAGTGCCAATCTCTCTTAGAAAGTTTTCATCAATTACCATTGGGTTTGAACAAGCTAAATAAAGGATGTGAAAGTATTTTATTGTTAAATAGTTTCCTATATACCATATTATTTTAGATGATCGAAATATCAACAAGACTAAACACTTTGACCACTAACATTTCTAAACAAATTCCTTAAGAATAGGACATAATATCAAATTACCACAAGAATATTGACCGAATTTATTCAATGTTCCCTCTCTTAAACTAATTAGTTTATACTTTAGACATATTTTCTATGTCTTCAAACTGAATCTTCAATTGTGCAAACTCCAAATAGCTTCCTCAAATTCTGAAATGTTGCTAGAATTAAAGCATGTGCTCTATTTCAACTAAAAGCCTAAGCTGATTCCAAGCGCAACACGTGGAAGTCTCTTTTTGAGGGTGGATTCGAACTCATGATCTTTTGAGTAGCTTTGATACCAAATTAAAGCATGTGTTCCATTCAACTAAAAGCCTAAGCTGATAGTTGGACTGCACATGTTATATTTATGCTCACAGCTAGTTTGAGAGGCTTAGTGAACAAAACAACCTGGTTTTAGTGAACAGATGAAATATTTTTTTTTTAATATTCATAAACATTATTTATCTTTATAATTAAAAATAATATTACATTGATAAGTCATGGTGCGATATACATTATACTTTTTTTTTTGTTGAGAAATTTCATTTTAACAGTAATAAAGTCGCAAGAATTTCAGTAATACTTGATTGATGAACCAATTAATTCACAAGCTTATCTTATCAAGCCACAATATGCAGAAATATATATAAAAGTTTAAATAGAACTCAAATAGGCAAATGTATATATAGTGAATAAAAAGATCATTATATTATATTTATCAAAGTACAATGAAGAGATCACAAATATTTCATTCAATCCAAAATATTTAATTTAACTTGGCACATCGCTTGGGTCTATGAGATTGACAAAATGCTGGTCAAAGTACCCATCGTACAATGCGCTTTCGATGGACTGTGAAAAAAAAAAATTAAAGTTAGATTGTATGATGTAATGAGATTACCTTCTTGTGGTCCTTCGCCTGCTAGGACCATAAGATAGGATTTATCTTGAGGTTTACCTTCTTGTTACATCCGAATTCGGATCAGCAAACATATTTAACTTATAGGAGGTTGATGAAGCAAAGCAATGATCCAAGCGAGAAGTAACTATAAATCCTTTGGTGGCACTTGGGTGTGGCAATGCACTTACCATTTGTTGTTTGAAATCTGAAACAAAAAATTAAAATGTCACATTGAAATTAATTTAATTTATTGAATAAAAATATTTTGTGATAAAAATGGGAGCATGCCTTGTAGCAGAGCCATATCACTTGGGCTAACACACAAATGATTCTTAATGGGGTAGTACAAATCCATCGAGAATGTATTTCGCACCTATTAAGAAGCCACAAATTAAAATTATCAAAAAATAAAATTAATATTAAGCATGTAAATACACCAAAAAATTAAGTGGAGCTAACCTGAAATGAATCGAATGTTGAACGGAAAATAAATAGAGGGGATTTCACATACTGTACCAAATTTTTTGGTTTGAAGCACTGCATAAATTCGAAGTTACATAACATTGGAAAATATATATTTTTTATTTGATTAAATGTTAACAATAATATATATGCGTGAGTGGTTGTGAACTCTCTCGTCCCTTAAGAGAGGTTGAGAGCTCGAACTCGAAATCCTAACCATGCCAGCAATTATAATCATATCGATATAGATTTGAGAACCACATTAATCAAACATACCATATGTATTTTCTTATAAAATTTTTGCCCGAAAACCTAACCATGCCAGCAATTATAATCATATAGATTTGAGAACCACATTAATCAAACATACCATATGTATTTTCTTATAAAATTTCTGTATTATAACAATTAGTCTTACACGACAAGAAAGAGAGTAAAATTTTTGTATTATAACAATTAGTCTTACACAACAAGAAAGAGAGAACTATCTGAAAGGCATTAACAATTAGTCTTACACGACAAGAAAGAGAGTAAAATTTCTGTATTATAACAATTAGTCTTACACGACAAGAAAGAGAGAACTATCTGAAAGGCATTTTACTCTAACGCCTTTTGGAAATCAACTGGTAAAGTGATGACATTGTATCAACACGCCTAATCCACCTGGTGAACCGCCCGCAAAAATGACCTATTATCAAACAAATGAAAAGTTTTACATAATCCAAAGACACCACATTAATATTTGATGAAGATATTGTTATTGAAATCACTAGAGGAATGAAATAAAAAAACAATCTCAAACTAGATTGATTAGATGAGAGAAAGAGTGGCGTGAGACAGGTCCTTCATCTCATGCCACCCCCCTTTTGAGACCATGGAGGAGGGGGGAAGGGGGTGGCCAGCAGCCACCCCGATGTTTTTTTTTTTTTTTAAATTTTATTATTAAAAATTATTTAAAATGCCAATTCACCTTCCACGTAAGCATGAAACATGATGAAATGGATGGTAACTTGCTATCAGATGAGATTGCATACATTTGAGGTGTTTAGTGGTTTAATTACACTTTGTTTTTTTGTTCAATTGCCTAATTACATTTTCAGGTTACGTTCAGTGACCAATTTCTACCTTATTTCTATTAATTTTTATTTCTATTTGTATCAAACATTTTTAGAATACATATTAAGCTCTCTGCCGCTTCTATTTTATTAATGAGTCATTTCCATTTTTGGTCCTACTGTTATTGGGGCATTGTCAATTTTAGTCCACTTCATTAATTTTTGCCACATTACGACCAGTCTTATTTAGTTCTTGCCACTTTTAGTCCATCGTTAAAATTTTCGTCAAATAACCGTCCAAAATAGAGATATTTTGGTATTTTCATGCTTTGATAATCTCCTTTACCCTTTGCAGTGGTCTTCCTTACACATTTTCATCCAATGAAGAGGTCCGACGAAAGCCATGACTTTGTAATGTGGCTCACATGGCTTCTGCTGGACCTCTTGATTGGATGAAAATGTGTAAGAAAACCACTGCAAAGGGTCAAGGAGATGACCAAAACATGAAAAGACCAAAAATAACCATGTTTTGGACGACTATTTGACGAAATTTTTAACGGTGGACCAAAAGTGGCAAGGACTAAATAAGACTGTCCATAATATGGCAAAAATTAATGAAGTGGACTAAAATTGACAATGCCGCAATAACAGTAGGACCAAAAATGGAAATGACTCTTTATTAATTGGTTATATTTGACATTATTTCCACGACAGTTTGAGGGTTTAAAAACTTGAAGGCATTAGTGAATGGTTGAATTTAATGGTGTTAATTATTATTTTTAATTAATTAATTAATTATATCTTTATTTAAAATACAAGAATTAAATTAAACAAATTAAAATTATATAATAGAGTGACGTCATCCATGGTATAATTCCACATTTCCACCTATAAGAAAGAAAAAGATGAGTGTTGCCTAATAGGAAAAAATATGTCATAATATAAAATATATATTTTATTTGTGTATTGTAGAGAGTTAAACAAATTTTACCTTATTACTAGCAATAGTTAGCTAGCAACATACAAAACAATATTTGGTCCTAATAAGTTTAATTTCTATTAACAATCTTGCTTAAGAAAGTGACATTTCACTAGTTTTACGCAATCCATTTTTGACCATAAAAATACAGGCGGCCAACTATCATCTGGATAATAAAAATTGCTCTGAATACAATCTCCCATTTTTTTAATCATTGCTTTAACAGTTTCTTCAGGAATATCGGTAGGGAATGGAGATTGAGGTATAGTTTGTGTAGAAACTAATAAAGGGAAAGCAATTATAAGCACAAACAAGACATCAATGAAATTATAACTCATCTTTTTATTACTTCTATTTTCTCCTTACAAAGTGGGTTCTCTTAAACGTATGCTTATATGTCAATGTGTATATATAATGCAAAAGAATACAGACAATTAATTGAACAAGTCCTTAATAAATAACATAATAACTGAAATTATTAGACAATTAAATTAAATGATTCGCCAAACCATTATTAATTGCCTAGTACATTTGTTAGAAGCTAAAATGGATTTGTTACGTTACTATAATACGTTAATTAATTTGTAGTAATTAATGAAAATTTGTTGAAATTGATAGTGATAAAACTGCGTATATATAATACAATATAATTGTTATACCATGATCATGTCTACTTTGTATTTGTGGACTCTGGCCAAAAGAATAGTCAAATTATAAATTATATATACCTATTACAATTATGATAATTGATATTATATAGTTTTTGTTTATTTAAATATACATAATATGTTAACTGGCGATAAATATATTTTAACTGATGAAAGGTTGAGATGCATACCGGGTCAGGTTTTTCAACATCTCCCGTGAATGACCCTTCATCATAATACCGGATAACAACTCGATTCCACTTATAAAAATAAGTGTTATATGCATTTGTACCGAAAAACTTTATAAATTCGAGAGTTGTTATGTTGAGACTAGAACCCAAGTCACCGGCAGCACGGTCCGGACATCTCTTAACAGAGAAATCAGGAGTAAAATATGCATCATTACTCATACACCACCCCCCCCCCCTCCGAGAAATAAAAATCAAAATAACAGAATTAAACTTTCATTTAATATATATATATATATATATATATAGAGAGAGAGAGAGAGAGAGAGAGAGAGTGTGAGTGTGTGTGAGAGAGAACAAGAAAACTGAGAAAAGAATTTGGTTATTAGTACAATTTTCTCTTTTGAGAACTCAAGGTAAATGAGCCAATTACTCGCGTCTTCACCTTTTCCTGGAGAGAAATGATAGGCTGGTGGACTCCCATCCAAACAAACTACAACATTTTATAATAATCAAATATATTAAATTACTTAAAAATAATACAAATTTTTAGTGAATTATAGTTTTAAATTGTATATGATTTACCAGCGCCTTTCGCAATGGCGCTACGAATAATAATTTTTGGAATAAGAGTAGCACTCGGAGGATTAAGTGTGGGGATAGGATGGAAGTTTACATATTGCGGACATGTAACCAAAGAAAAAATAAGTAATAAACATATCCAATCACTTGACCTTGTTGAGATAATAGTCATTCTGCACATTAAACAATAACAAATTTATTTAAAAAAAAAACGATAAAAAATTTCGATAAAGTATGATGAAGAGATGGAGAGAGATCTAACAGGAGGGTGAATTTAGATAGACTTCAGAGAGGAATTTAGATGGATAACACATAAATATTTGCTCATGATGAAAGGCACACAGTACCACTTTACCACTATATTATCCGGCCTGTAATATTTTTTTTTTTTTTTTTGGTAAAGAATGATTAGCACCATTATAAAATGAGATGTGTAGAAAATTTTAGTTGTAATAAAACTTTTCATAAAATTTAGAAAAAATTGATATGTAAAAATTATTAAATTTATATTAATAAAAAAATAATAATGACAAAAAACATGTAATAATTTTTTTAGTACAAATATGTAATATTTTAATTTATTATAACCTAATTTAATAACTGACATTTTTTATATTTTGTATTAAAATGCATATTACTTATTAGTTTATAAAAAATATTAATATTAATAAAATTTTCTTTATTCATTGCTAATGTTAATTTATTTTATTTGAATAAATTGAGTCATGTGTATTTAATATAAACTTAAAAATTTTATTTGTTAAAAAATCTGAATAAATTAAAATATTAAAATTTAATCTTCATTTTTATTTTTTTAACAACATAGATTAAATTATTTATTGTATTAATATATTATTTTTTGTATTAAACTTCTTAATACAACTAAAATTTTTGCAAACCACATTTTATAATAATATTTAATTTTCTTTAGCATGCAACAGACATTAGCTTGCACCAAAAGATCATATCAAAGAAATTAAACCAATATAATATAATCTTACAAGAAATTTTAGCCTAAAACCAAGAATATAATATAATATAACAGACAAGCTTCAGAGATCGAAAAAGTTAGATAAGTTAGACAAAAAATCTTAGAAGTGATTTTAGTTTAAAATGATTTTTAAAGAATAACGCAACTTTCTAAAGTTCCTTTATTTTGAAATAAAAATATTGAAAGCATATTTAAGTGTACTGTATGTAAATTGTTTTGTGATGAGGGTTTAAAGTCAAATGAATATAATTAGTAAAATTTTCATCACACCCCATAGAAAATGATTGTTCTGTCCATACAATAAATTTAGTTCATTCTCTCTTATCCTTTCAAAATTATAATTAAAAAAAAAATCCTAAATGTGAACTACTACCCTCATTCACATTAGTATTTGGAAATTGAAGTGTAGTTTGATTACCACTATTTTCTTTTTCACGTGATAGTTTATGTCTATTCAAATCCCAAACACTACTTGTGTTTTTTTATTTATTTTTATGGTTTATTATTAATTGGTGTGATATACTTTATACTCTTTTCTTTTTCTTTTTCTTTTTTTTTTTTTGGTTGAGAATTTTCATTTTATGATTAATAAAGTCACCAGAATTCCAGTAATACTTGATTGAACCAATTAATTCACGAGCTTATCTGATCAAGCCACAATATGCAGAAATATATATAAACGTTTAAATAAAACTCAACTGTATATAGTGAATAAAAAGATCATTATATTATATTTATCAAAGTACAATGAAGAGATCACAAATATTTCATTCAATCTAACATATTTAATTTGGCACATTGCTTGGCTCTATGAGATTGACAGGATCTAGGTCAAAGTACCAATCATAGAATGCCCTTTCTTAATATTCATAAACATTAATCATTTAATTTGTATAATATGGCACGTTGCTTGGGTCTATGAGATTGACAGAACGTTGGTCAAAGTACCAATCGTAGAATGCGCTCTCGATGGTCTGACAAAAAAAGAAGAAGTTAGATTATATGTCATAATGTATACGTTACCTCCATGTGGTCCTTCGTCCACTAGAACCAAAAGATCGATAGGGTTTATTTTAAAAATAAAAAAATCATTAATACAGGACTTTATTTTGTTACCGTTGAATTCTGATCTGCAAGCATTTTCGTCTTATAGTAGTTTAAAGCAAAGCCATGACCAAAGCGAGAAGTAACTATAAATCCTTTGGTGGCACTTGAGTCTGGCAATGCACTTATTATTTGTTCTCTGAAATCTGAAAAAAAAAATGTCACATTGAAATTAATTTAATTTATTGAATAAAAATATTTTGTGATAAAAATGGGAACATGCCTTGTAGCAGGGCCATATCACTTGGGCAAACAGACGAGTGATTCTTAATGGCATTGTACAAGTCCATCGAGAAAGTATTCCGCACCTATTAAGAAGCCACAAATTAAAATTACCAAAAAATAAAATTAATATTAAGCATATAAATGCACAAATAAATTAAGTGGAGCTAACCTGAAATGAATCGAATGCTGAACGGACAATAAATAGGGGCGATTTCACATACTGCACCAAATTTTTTGGTTGGAAGCACTGCATAAATTCAAAGTTACATAACTTGGAAGATTTTTTTTTTATTAAATATTAAGAATAATATATATTTATGAGTGGTTGTGCACTCTCTCATTCTTTAAGAGAGATTGAGAGCTCCAACTTGAAAAACTAATCATATATGTATAAATAATTTTGTGTTTAGAAATATGCTTATTTAATCTTATACCTCAAATGGACTCATTTTTGAAGTGCACTCTACGGGCAATGCCTTGTTTGGTTGCTAAATAAAATTCAAAATCAATTTCTTGTCAGAAATGAAAAATGTTAAATATAAACACACAAAGGCTAGGAGAGAAAGAGGAGAGAATTATTACATGCAGAGCAACCAGATCGCTAAAAATAGCTTTAAAGAATTTTGCGTGCTTGGGATCTTTCCTGTTAAGATAATCATATAGTTTTGAAAACCACATTAATCAAACATACCATATGTATTTTCTTACAAAATTTATGTATTATAACAATTAGTCTTACACAATAAGAAAGAGAGAGCTATCTGAAAGGCATTTTACTCTAACGCCTTTTGAAAATCGACTGGTAAAATTATCACAATGTACCAACACGCCTAATCCACCTGCTGAACCGCCGGCAAAAATGACCTGTTATCAAACAAATGAAAAGTTTTAAACTATTGTAACTATATATTGTTCCCTTAAATAAAAATATAACCAAGTTTAGAAAGTTACATTTTTGGCAGCTTTCATCCCCTTTGCCATTAACTCATCCACAACCACTTGAAAAATCCTTGCTCCTCTATAGTAAAGTTTAGTGACCTAATAGAAATGGATAATGCTTATATATATGAGGTGTATGTCTATTTTAACTGATGAAAGGCTGAGATGCATACCGGATCAGGATTTTCAACATCTCCGGCGAATGACCCTCCATCACAATACCGGATGACAACTCGATTCCACTTATAAAAATAAGTGTTCTTTTCATTTGTACCATAAAATCCTTTAAATTCGAAAGTTGTTATGTTGAGACTAGAACCCAAGTCACCGGCTGCACGGTTCGGACAACTCTGAACAGAAAAGTCGGGAGTAGAATATGCATCATTACTCATACACCACCCACCTCCCTGTATAAAAATCAAAATAACAAAATTAAACTTTGATTATATATATAAATATAAATATAAATATAAATATATATATATATATATATATATATATATATATATATATATATATAGAGAGAGAGAGAGAGAGAGAGAGAGAATAAGAAATCTCAAAAACGAATTTGGTTATTAGTACAATTTTCTCTTTTGAGAACTCACTTGAAGGTAAATAAGCCAATTGCTAGCGTCTTCACCTTTTCCTGGAGAGAAATGATAGGCAGGTGGACTCCCATCCAAACAAACTACAACATTTTATAATAATCAAATATTAAATTACTTAAAAATAATACAAAATTTTAATGAATCATGCATAGTTTTAAATTGTATATAATTTACCAGCGCCCTTCTCAATGGCACTTTGGATAATAGTTTTTGGAATAAGAGTTTCAGCCTGAGGATTAGGTGTGGGGATAGAGTTGGGGTTTACATATTGTGGAAATGTTACCAAAGAAAAAATAAGTAAAATTATCCAATCGGTTGAGATAGCCATTCTGCAAATTAAACAATAAAAAATTTCAATAAAGTATGAT
>CM008332.1:28603258-28616648 GCA_002525835.2 Ipomoea batatas
TTTGGATTTAGACTATTACATAATACTATAATAGTGGTGTTTACTTAGTTTTGCCACCCAAAAAGTGAAAAAACCTAGCATTAATTATCAAGTATATATGTTACAAAATAATTTTAAATAAATATTGTATTATGCGTATTGTCAAATCTATTTTATAAAACTTCTATTAAATTTTAAGATTCTATCCCGTCAAGAATGAAAAGAACCATCAATAAAACAATTGAATGATAAAAATAGTTATAAAAAAATCAAGAATCGAGTCAACCATTATTAGAAAAAAAATCTAAGAATAAAAAATATAATTTTCTCACCTTAAAATATTACGGAGTATCAGTTTATAAGTTGCACGCAACATACAACCACAAGCATATACAATTGTATACAATTAGTTGGGACTAAAACATGCATAACCAAGTTTAATTTGGATCTACAAAATTCATACGAAGTAGAATTTTTCCTAAAGTTTTATAACATTTCTATGAAGTTTTAATAGTTTCATCTAGTTATGAGTGAAAATAGTTACAAGTAACAATTGAATAGTAAAAGGTGATTGTGGAAAAAGTTCAACAACAGAAATAATATTTTTTTCTAAATTGTATAAAATTTTTGTCAAATAATTGTACCGGTTCTATATATCCGGTCATGGGCAGAAATATAAATGGGTACGGTGGTAAGAGTATTACTGAAAAATATTTGTATGTAAGTTTTTTTTGAAAACAATATTTGTATGTAAGTAAACATAGATAAGTTGGATTACATAGAGTCTATCTGGACTGCACATTTATGTTTGACGCGGAGATTCGAACTCATGACCTTCGGCATGACTCTGATACCAAATTGAAGCATGTGCTCCATCTCAATTAAAAGTCTAAGCTGATAGTTGGACTCCAGACTTATGTTTATATTATATTTTGTGCTCAACAGTAACAAGACTAACAACTAAATGGCATTCTTGAAAAATTCTTAAAACATTCATGTTTGATTCGAAAATCCGAATTGTTAACATAATCGAGACGAGTCATCCGGATGGTGAGTTTACCATTCGAATTTATTACTCGGACAGTGACTCTGAGTTGGAAAAAATTATACAAAAATTTGGCATAACTTAGCTTGCAAGGCCAACCAATTTTTCAGATCGATAATATTCGTGCCCGCACACACGAGTCAAACATTTTTATCATTTTGGGATTCGCTTTGCAACCCTTACGCAAGACGAAAGCCTATGTGCTATATAATTCAATATGCCTTAAAAATACTCTTGTATATATAGTGGTGCAGTTCCACTTTCCAAAGCAATGTAAGACATCAAAGGCTACTTTAAAGCCTTTAACTTCCACCCTCATTTTCCAACTCAAATGGGTCTAATTTGAAAATCAATTTCTCATTCACCTATTATCCATTTTGAGTGTATAGTACAATATATCAATATCTTCGTCTCACAGCGAAGAACCCGAATCCACTTTGAACCGTCCAAATTGGAAGTGAACCCCACTAATATTTGTACCACAAAATAGCCACTTTCATGTATTTTATGCTATTTTTCCAACAAAAATATTATTAGGAAGATTAATTACATTGTTTGGTTGGTTAAAAAATTTACTGAGAATATTAATTTCATTGTTTAGGTGAGGTTGGAAAGGTAAAGAATAATCAGTATAAAGACTAATATACTCAACACAACAACAACAATAATTCTAAATGGTAAAATTGTACTACTAATTTTCCATTTAAATTTTTTTCTATGAAAAACAAAAATTAAAGTAAGGAGTGATAATCTTTTCCCTCATTATTGTGTAAAACATTTTCCAGTGATTTTTCTTAAATCAAACGGATTTTTTTTTTTAAATTTTACTCAATATTTAAGGATCAACAAAACACCCCATTAAAAGTAGCTAGGCTGATGAATTGATTTTGTTAAAAGTCAAATAGCATAGTTATGGGTAAACCAGTGCAATGCCTTCATGATCAACCTATACTGTACACAGTACACAGTACAATGAAACAAGATATTATGACCTCATTTAATAAAAGGGGATAACATTAATGTACTACGTATATCATTATTTTTGTCACCCATATCCCCATGTCTTGTTGGATCAAATTTGCAATTCCTTTTTAACAGCTTAGACCCTTTTTTCTATAGCCTAAAACGTTAAAGACAACACATGTTGTAATTGTGCCATGCTTCAAGTTTTGGCATCAATAATATATATTTAAAATTTTGATTAATCGACAATTTCGAACCCAGCAATTTACTGTTAACCGAAATTTTAAAAAATATTTAATCATTAACTAAACCGAAAAAGTTTAGTTAAAATGGAACCGGCTCGGTTAACAGACAATTTCAAACCCAATTAACCGTTAACCGAAATTTTAAAAAACCTTTAACCAATAATCGAACCAAAAAAGTTCAATTAAAAATAGTTAACCGACAATTTCAAACACAATTAACCGTTAATCGAAATTTTAAAAAACATTTGATCATTAACCGAACCGATAAAGTTTAGTTAAAAATGATTAACCAAACTTTGTCGGTTCGATCGGTTAACCAAAAATTTACCGAAACTTACACACCCATAATCAAGACATGTCTATGGATCTTGCGTACTTTCATTAAACATACTATATATGTTTATTTAACTAAAGGAAAAGAAGTTGAGATTTCATTAGTTTTTGTTAGTCAATTAACGCACACCACATTTAAGAACAGACGACAGACTTTAGTAGTTACATTTTAGTTTTTAAAATAATATGTAGGAAGTAATATGGTGGCGAAAAACATTGTCTCAATATCAAATACAATCATAATAATAATAATAATAATAATAATAATAATAATAATAATAATAATGATAATAACAACAACAACAACAACAACAACAACAACAACGATAATAAAAATTAGAGTCATTTCCATTTTTGGTCCTACTGTTATTGGGGTATTGCCAATTTTAGTTCACTTCATTAATTTTTGCCACATTGCAACCAGTCTTATTTAGTCATTGCCACTTTTAGTTCACCGTTGAAATTTTTGTCAAATAACCGTCCAGAATAGGGATATTTTGGTCTTTTCGTGCTTTAATCATATCCTTTACCCTTTGTAGTGGTTTTCCTTACACATTTTCATCCAATGAAGAGGTCCAGCGAAAGCCATGACTTTGTAATGTGGCTCACATGGCTTTCGCCGGACCTCTTCATTGGATGAAAATGTGTAAGAAAAACCACTACAAAGGGTAAAGGAGATGATTAAAGCATGAAAAGACCAAAATACCCCTATTCTGGACGATTATTTGACAAAAATTTCAACGGTGGACTAATAGTGGCAATGACTAAATAAGAATGGTTGCAATGTGACAAAAATTAATGAAGTGGACTAAAATTGACAATGCCCCAATAACAGTAGGACCAATAATGGAAATGGCTCTAATAATTAGTACCCATTTTGGTCCCTCGACTATTAAGTATCATTTTGGTCACTCGATTATTGAAAATGATGTTTTTGCCACTCTTTATAACGGCAGATGGACGGCAATTGTAACGGAGGATCAAATTGAGTATAATTTTACAAGTTAGATAACTAAATTGGGTACTTTTATTGTCTGAGGAACAAAATTACGCATTACGTACGTAATAGTCGATGGACCAAAATGGGTATTAACTCTAATGAAAATAACTTTACCACGTCAGAAAGTAAATGTAAGATAATAAAAATAGAGAAAATACATACTATATGTACTATCATTTTTATCCTCAAACACAAAATCTTGATATAGACATTTGTATTGAAACCTACATAAAATTAAAAAAAAAAAAATTAGCTTATTAGAGTCAGCCACATCACAAAATCTTGATATAGACATTTGTATTGAAACCTACATAAAATTAAAAAAAAAATTAGCTTATTAGAGTCAGCCACATCAGGAGTAAAAATTAGGGAGTTAGATTTAGTAATCCATGTAGTAGACTCGTAATAAAATAGAGAGTACATGTAATATAACTCATTTAATTTATATTTTAGTTGTTCTACCTACCACCTATGATTATGGGTATCAGGGTATGTAGTAAATGAACATCATCATTATATATACTTAGCTTCTTCCCCCATCATTATATATATATATATATATATATATATATATATATATATATATATATTATGAGCAATATATAGGCTTATGATTATGGCTATGTATAGTACGTAGTAAATGAACCTCATCATTATAAATATCAATATGCACTACCAATTTGAAGGAGAAGAAAGATAATGAAATTTAACAACTTTATATTTAAAATTCCACATTTATAGTAGTGAATATAAATGTGCTACATTGGTCTACTGATATAGAAGGGTTGATTTGTAATTTTAATCACACATGAATATGTTAAGTGCGATCAAAAGATACTTTATTTTAACAATACACACAATTCTACGTACTAAAATGCACCAGATGACAGATAAAACACATCATTCCACACTATAACCAAATGCACCTATTCACTTAAAATTCATCAACATACATAATAAAACGCATCATTCTACGTATTAAAATGCACCACAACGTTCCTCATGTCACATTATAAACATGCACTAATTACACATTAGAAAACATGTGCTAAAATATGCACAATTCTACGTATTAAAATGCACCACAACGTACAACGTGTGTTAAAATGCACAATTCCACTTATTGACAATCCACATCTCAGATTATAAACATGTACTATTACACTTATTAAAAAACATGTGTTAAAGTACACACCATTCTACGTATTAAAATGTACTAGAGGACGGAGTAAAACACACCATTCAAGAACACAGTTACACACCATTCTACATATGAAAATGCACCAGTAGATGGATTAAAGCACACTATTCTACAACACAGTTAATATACCAACATACGTAATAAAACACACCACATTATGTACTAAAATGCAACATTTCAATTCACGTAATATAGATACTAAAATTACCAAAAAAAAAAAAAAAAAAACCCTCCACTTAACATGTGTGAACTATGCAAATTTTTACCTAAAATGATCCATCAACTATTAGGATTTCACCACTTTAATCCTCGACTATTAGAATTATTTCACCATTTTGGTTATCGGCTTTCCAAAAAGATCTCCAAATTCAAACTAAACTTACATTTTAGGTTAACATTTGCATAGTTGGGAACTAAATTGAACAGCTTTGTTAATCGATGATTAAAGTGGTAAAATTCTAATGTCGATGGAGCATTTTAGGTCAAAATTATATAGTTAGACTAAATTGAACAATTTTAGTAGTCAAGGACCAAATTAATGAATTTCTAATAGTTGAGATACCCAATGAGAAGATGGAGCGAAGTATGGGCAACTGATGATGAACGCCTATATATACATATGCATATACATATGTGGGATCATCTCGATCATTGAAACCCAATTTTTCCTTGAGCTCCCTCTAGCTTTCTAAAGATTATTGAATAGACTTTCTCTCTTGTTAGATTTAGTTTTTGTGTGTGTGTTATTTTTTCCCCACAATCAAATTTTTCCCAGAAATATATCCCGATCCGGATTGTTCACAATCAAAATCTCCCAGAAATATATCCGGATCCGGATTGTTCACAATGAAAATCTCCAAGAAATATATCCGGATGGCTTGTTCTACAATACAATCAAAATGTGCTGCTGGCTCTTCACTACTAATTCAACCTCTGTTTCCCTCCAATCGAGGCATAACTTTGAAGGATGGTCGAATTGGTAGTGAAGTAGCCCGCAGCAGTTTTTGATAACAAATGTGGTTATGTTTTATAGACATTCTAATATCCAATTTTTTGAGTCTTCTCTTCTTCACCGTGAAATGGCGAATTGAAGAGCATCTGGACACGCCTTTCTCCGATCCGGCTCCTTTTCACAGTTACCCTCTTGCCCCTTATTCGCTCCATTATGTGTAATCTCCTCTGACCTTGCCATGTAGTAATTAGATTTGTTAGTTATTCTAAAATCTAGCAGATCTCACATTTCATACCATCCATGTTGTTTCCTAAAGTCTATTCATATTATCCTCAATATACTTAATAAACTAATCATATCGTAGTATATATTTGCTGCATCTGGAACCTGCTGCTTTTTATGTTGATCTATTATCAAGTCACAGAGAGCATATTCAGATGCCTTGTGACTGTTTGTGTCTAAACCTAATCTTCTTTTTGTTAATATATATATTTGTATTTTTTTAAAAATAATATGGAATATTTTCTGCTTTGCAGGACTGCTTATATATGATTTGAGTCTTAATGATGATTTTATATATGTTTTCAGAGGTGGTGCTCTATCACATTCCTTTGAATTGGAGGACAAAGCTAAAACAAACATTGTTTTATGGTGCACCACCACTCATACCGCTGCTCTGCACTCTAGTAAATATTAATCTAGCTATATAGTTCAGTAGTTGTGTACATGAATCCTCTTCATGTTTGCTTGTCTTCATTTAGCCATTTAGGAGGCTTACTCTACTCCGATCTTGCCTCTTCACTTACTAGCAGATCAGAGAGGCCTACTCAGAACAAGTTTGGCTTTGGCTTGGTAAGGGTAGTGATACTTGTTCCAGCTGTATATGCCATTTTTTTGCCTCATACTAAAAACACTATTTCCTTTTTTTGCATGGGATTGTCTTATGCTGGTGTTTAATTATTAATCAGGCCAAGGTATGGTTTCTTATCATCATTATTATGGATTTAGATTTGAATGCATATATATGAACATATACACACACATGCGTGTGTGTAATAACTCTGAAGCAGGGCTAATTTCTTCCCATCTTATTTCGCTCTTATTAGCTATTTGGCAACATGTGCGTGGCATCTATTATGTCTACTATAATTAGAGTTCAAATTGGAAAAATATATCCAGAATTTAACCAAAGACTGTACAAATCCCCAACTTACATTTGGAGTCTTGCAGAAAACTGAAAATATATATATTGTGTGTGTGTATCATATCTGTTAGTGCCATATTGAACTACACAATGTCAATGCTTTGGTATGAAATAAAAGGATTGAATTTAACTTCTGAGTTTTGAGTCACTAATAAATGTTTGCTTTTAAAAGCTCTGACTCAATCTTTGTTTTACCCCATCCATTAAAAACTAGGGATGACTTTACTAAGCAATTACTTTCATCTGTTTGTATCCTCTAATTATTTTGTTTTTGGTTTTGAACATTAACAGCTGATGAATATTTGTTGGGAGAGGAAGCATTTAAACAATGTATGTTTTGTGTTGATTACAAGCTACAATTCCATTGCTACCATTACTTGTCATGTGCTATTCTGTTGGAAACAGATTGTATTTTTTGTATTCATCAACCATCTTGTGAAGATGTGATTATTTAGCATCTCTAATATAATGTACAACCAAGAATTTGGTGCATTTTGAGAACTGCTTCTCCAATTCCATTTTTTGCTAGAGTAAGTTGAAATTGTTATAGGCCAAAAATTACTGTAAATAATTCTTCTAAAAACTTCACAACTTTTTTAGGAGTATTTTATTCGAGTTGTATTAAAGTGTGATGATGTAAAGTACTGTTTTTTGATGATAGTATTGTGTTAAAGTGTAATGATTTAAAGTATTGTGTTAGTATAAAGTTTGATAATAGTTTAATTTTGTGATGATATAATGTTTGATAGTATTAGGTAGTGTTAGATGATAATTTTGTGTTAGATATAGTGTGTTGATAAATGTATTGTGTAGAACTGTTGATATCGATTTTAAGCTATAACGTGTACATGAATTTAAAAAAATTAGGGACTAAAATAAATAAAAATATTTAAAAAACAAAATATAATCATCCGCTACTGTTCCTAAACCAATTTCTAGTGATTTTTTTTTTCATAAACCAAACATAGAAAATTTTAATATGAATTTGATACTTGACAAGTATAATTATCATGTTAATCGAGGTATATATACGTAGTGCCATGGTTTGTGCTTTGGTTGCTTTACAACCAATCCAAATATGATTGATATCTTATATGCTTATTAAAGTCAAGTTCAACTATCGTCAACACCATCACATTTGATAAGAGTATTCTTTTGAAATAGAAATTGAGACTTTGGATGCATCACATTTCTGTAATTGTAATAGAAATTGAGACCTCGGATGCATCACATTTGCCCATACATACTTTAGTCTTCACCATTGATGTCATTTTTTTTCCACGATATAACCCATCACATGTCACCTTAACGAATTCATTGTCTATTTGTTGGTAATAGCTTAGCGCTTTTTAATTTTTTATAATGCTATCAAATTGATAATTCTATGAGGTATTTCTAGGATTTCTTGGTAATGAAAATAGCTATAAAGGTCTAGTAATTATTAATGAACTTAGAAAATATTGGTGTTGGGGCGTTATTTGGGTTGCTATAATAAAGTTTGTTATAGAATATTTGAGCTTATCTTTACAATTTTGGTCTTATGTGAAGAATGATTATGGAAATATACTTTTAGCTAGAGTAATTACATTCTTCAATTTTACTACCTCCTTACTATTTTAAATTGGAACGTTCCTCGCGTGAATCATTATACAGCCTTCATCCCAGGAATGTAATAGATATAACAATATATAATAAAATGAATAGAAGACAAGAGATAGAGATATATAACCATTAATTATTATTATTTATCCTTCCTAATGTTGCAAAAATCTCGCCTAGGCGTCGACTTGCCACCTAGCTTATCATCATAATCGGTGGTTTAGGCGGCCGCCTAAGTCGCTTAGGCACTGACCGCCTAGGTCTCCTAGGCATTGACTAGGCCACCTAGTCGGTCAATTAGCTATTGTTATTTTTTTAAAATGGGTTATTTCTTTCAAAACGACATCGTTTTGAGCAAAATTACCCTAAATTGTTCAAACTCTATATGTGTTTTAGGTTAATATTTAATATTGTAGTATTAATGATTAAAATATTAAATAGTTTATAACTATTAGTCTTAAAAAAGTTTAAAAAATTTAAACAAATTTTTAAAAAATAAAAAATAAAATAAAAAATACCTAGACGCTCCCCGGGCGCATAGCGATTTTTTCAACCATGCATAGACATGATATACAAAGTTCCTGTAAATCTATAAGTGTATAAAGGATGAAGAGACATTATATTATTGAGTTAATCCAGCGGAAGTCACTTGTCTTTGGTGGCAATTCTAAATTTAGTCCCAGACTTTTGCTTTTGCCATGCATTTAGCATCCACAACTATCATTTTTTTTCACACTTTTGGTCCATCCGATAACTTTTATGGTGAAAACTTATTTTAGCTAAGGGCATTTTCGTCTCTTTATTTTTTTTATGTTGTCGTTTTCTAGCCGGTTTACTTTTGTTTTTTCACTCTTTAAACGTTTTTGCCATCTTCTTCATCTCGGCTCCAAATCCCTAACTCCAACCCTAGACTCTCATTCATCTCTTTCACCATCTCCTTCACCCAGCGAAGAACGAGAGTGAAGAACCAAGCAAAAGGAGCAGTAATTATAAAATTTTCACAGCGGTACACACACGCACACGTTAATGTTTAGTTGGAAAAATAGCATTAAATGACATTGTAAGTAACTATTTTGTGGTACAAATATATGTGGGGCCAACTTTCGATTTGGGTCGGGTGAAAGTGGATTCGAGTTCTTCATAGTGAGACAAAGAGATTGATATATTGTACGTTTAAAACGGATAATATGTAAATGAGAAATTGATTCTCAAAGTAGATCCATTTAATTTGGAAAATAAATGTGAAAAGACTTGTAAGTACTTTGTCACACATTGAAAAAAGGAGATTTACACCACTCTACATACAAGATCCTTTAATTTAGAGGGATGTTAAATTGTATAACACATAAAGATTCTCTCTCATGAGCTTGAGAAAGACTTCCCTCATGCTCATGTCTAATTGCTTTGCTTTTTTTAATTTTTAATTTTTTGAAATAAGGAATGAGTAATGAGTATAATAATATATAATATATATGTATATTAAGCCGGGTGAGGTGAGACCCGTGGAGTTGGATCTTGAACACTTTCATCTTCATTATAATTAGGTAGATCACCATACTCATAATTAATAGGATAATATGAATCATCCATTATAAATATTAAAATATATAATCAAGAAAATAGTAGATGTAAAAGAAAGTAATAAACAAACAAATAACAAATATAATGAATAATTAAAATAAATGAAATGTTACCAAATATTGTTGATATATTTGGATTTGAGTTGATATTTGAATACTTAATTGATGGCTTGAATGCTTGCTAGTTGTTTTTTAACGAATGAAAGAAGAATAAGAGATTGAGTTGAGTACTTGAATTGTAAAACAAAGCAAAAGTTGGAGTCCTATTTATAGGGAAATTATGAGATTTTAAAAATGTTAACAATTTTATTAAAACAAATTACCATTGGTTAGTTAATATGGTAGGTATAAATGAATGTAGGTGGAAGAGCTATATGCATGATCTGAAGATCATCAATGAAAACAATTATTAGTTTATGTTGTCTAGCTAGCTAGATAAATTGTGTAGTTGTGCCAAAGAAACCATATGACTACATATGGTCATTTGTATTTTGTTCACACAATTACTAAATAAAATAAACAGTTGATTGCAAATATATATGTATATTAAATTTGTAAATTATAGTATCATAAAGTTGTGAATTTGTGAATTATTTATGCAAAAAAAAATGTAGTAGTGTTCAATGCACTAAGTTAATATAGTATTTGATTGATTAGCGTTTAGATAATAATTAGATCCTTTTAATCCCGTACAATATTTAATGTTCGTTTATAACGATTAAGGGGCAAAGTGGGCCATCCATAGGAGATGAAAAGAAAGTATGTAGTAGAGTTCAATGCACTTAATATTGATGCGTAGAATATATTATTTGTTACAGTTCTAATATATTTTACTTGCACTTAGGTGCACTATATAAAATTGTTACTTGCACTTTTAACACAATTTACTTGTACTTTAAAATTTAATTATTTACAAAAATATCACCACATTTTAAAAAAAACAATGAACATATGATTAACGAATGGAATAACAACAATTTCTCAATATGAATGCTCTCCTGAATTTAGATGGATTTAGAAATATTATTACAATGAAGCAATTAGGCTTAGCTAATAATTAGGTAGTATAATAATGAAGCAATTAACTTGTATGGTAATTAGGTCATAGTACCTCTGCATCTTTCCCAACGCATAAATATTTGTTGAGTAAATATCAGTGGAGGTCCCCCGACTTTGATGGCACCGACACTTTTAGTCCTTAACTTTTAAATTAACAACTTTTAATCCTCCAACTTTGATGGCACTGTCACTTTTAGTCCTCAACTTTTAAATCAACCACTTTTAGTCCTCTTACTTTTTGTTTCAAGCCATGATCCTTCCTTTACAATTGGACATCTAATGTCATTTTCTCAAGGGTAATTCAGTCATTTGGTCCAAAATTTAGTGTTAACAAAAGAAAGTGGAGAATAGAGTTTCTTCAATTATTCTAATGAGGAAACATAATACTTAATACATTAATTATGAAATGACCGAATTGCCCTCGAGAAAATGACATTAGATGTCCAATTGTAAAGGAAGGACCATATGTGGCTAGAAACAAAAAGTAAGAGGACTAAAAGTAGTTGATTTAAAAGTTTAGGACTAAAAGTGGCGGTGCCTTCAAAGTCGGAGGACTAAAAGTGGTGGATTTAAAAGTTGAGGACTAAAAGTGACGGTGCCATCAAAGTCAGGGGACCGCCACTAGTATTTAGTCTTTCTATTAATTTTTATTTCTATTTGAATCAAACTTTTTTAGAATGCATATTAAGCTCTCTGCCACTTCTATTTTATTAATTGGTTATATTTGACATTATTTCAATGATAGTTCGAGTGTTTAAAAACCTGATGAAGGAATTAGTGAATGGTTGAATTTAATGGTGATAATTATTATTTTTAATTAATTAATTAATTATATCAATATTTTAAATTACAAGAATTAAGTTAAACAAATTAAAATTATATAATAGAGTGCTGTCATCCATGGTATAATTTCACATTTCCACCGCTAAGAAAGAAAATGATCGGTGTTGTATAATAAGAAAGAATATGTCATAATATAAAAAATGTATCATATATATTATTTTTGTGTATTGTAGAGAATTAAACAAATTTTGCCCTATTACTAGCAATAGTTAGCTAGCAACATACAATAAAATATTTGGTCTAATAAGTTTAATTTCTAACAACCTTGATTAAGAAAGTAACATCTTGCTGGTTTTACGCATAAGTCCATTTTTTCCCATAAAAATACGGGCCAAGGAGCATCTGGATAATACAAATATTTATGAACACAATCTCCTATTTGTTTTATCATAGCTTTAGCAATTTCTTCTGGAATATCGGTAGGGTATGGAGATGGAGATGGAGGTGTAGTTCGTGCAGAAACTAATAAAGGGAAAGCAATTATAAGCACAAATAAAACATCAATGAACTTATTATTATAACTCATCCCTTTATTACGTATGTTTTCTCCTAAACGTATACATTGTGCTTATGTGTGAGTGTGTATATATATATAATGCAAAAGAGTACAGAATGAATTGAACAAGTCCTAATATTAATAAATAACATAATAACTGAAATTATTAGATGATTAAATGATTCCCAAACCATTATTAATTGCCTAATACATTTGTTACAAGCTAAATTGGGTTTGTTACGTTACTATAATACATTAATTAATTTGTAGTAATTAATGGAAATTTTTTGAAATTGAAAGCGATAAGAACTACATATATATAATACAACTAGTATCTTACCCGCACTATGCACGGAAACAATTATGATATAGTGAATTAAGGGAGAAATTAGAAAAATAAAAAATCATTATAGAAAGGAATAAAAAATTATAATTAAATAGCAGGGCCGGTCCAAACATTTTAGGGGCCCTGGGCGATATTAAAAAAAAAATGGGCCCCTTATATGAAAAAATAAAATTTAAATGTAATAATACTAAAAAATAACAATATCAAATAACATGAAATACTATTAGAAAATTTTCAATATTTTTTAAATACAAAAGTAATCATAACAAAAAAATTTTACGTGCTATGCAAAATAATTGATAATTGCTTCAAGATTAACATTGTCTAGCATATCATTCTCAATACACAAAATCGCCATTAACATGTCCTTAGTCATTTAAATTTTCTTTAGATTGTTTCAATATTTCATTAAATGATTCTGATTTTATGAAAAAGTTATTTATAGCTCCTCTTTCTGATTCTATTAGTTTTTCTACTTGTTTTTTTTTTCACCATCACATAAATGCTTTTAAGGTAACTTTATATAAAACAATTTTAAAAACTGT
>CM008332.1:28709091-28719719 GCA_002525835.2 Ipomoea batatas
GTGAAAATGTGATGCTCTTGCTTGTGGTGCTTCAACTCAGACCAGCCGAACTCGGATTGCTCTCCTTGTATGTAGATGACTAACCTGACTTGCAAGGATGTATTGATACGGCATTTTGCATAGAATCTGTATGATTTTTGGAGTATAAATCGTTTGAGCAAATGGCTTTCACCACTTCGCAACATTTATTTATAGGCAGATAATTAGATAGCTATAGTATTAAATGATGTGTATTAATTTTTATTGGAGAGCGAACTGTCCAGGTGTTGTAATTAACTGGTGTGGCTGTACATATTCTTTTTTTTTTTAAATCTTCTTTTAATATCGTTTTTCTTATTCCTATATTCTGATAGGCATTTGAATTCAAATATATGTTTAAATATAATGTAATAAATTCATTATTGGGAATGAACATTCAATGTAATAAATTCATCATTGGGAATGAACAAGCAATAAACTAAATAAATGATAGTTCGGCTGTCAACATTCTCCAATGAATATGAATATTAATAATAATATCAGACAACAAAGCAAAGTCATAACAGCTTCTTTTGGATCATTAAACGTTGCCGTTTTGTTTGGGCGGGAAAATGCATCAATCTGATTGGCCATGACGATATGGCTGTATTATATAGAGAGATGAAACGAACGCAGCATATTCTCTGGTTGAGTGTGAGAATTTAGTAGTTAATTTGTCTACTTGTAGATAATAAATACATAAAAGTTGATTACAAAACATGTTAGTAAAACTTAAATTAAATATTATTACAAAACATGTTAGTACTCAAACTTAAATTAAATATAGATTTACAACATCGATTATTTCGTCTTCTTAATTATTAAAGAATTCATCGATGACTTTCTTCTATGGGGAATGGAAGGGTATTCATCATTTTCCTACTTTCATTAAATGGTAACCCCTCTAGGATTCCTGCAAATAAATGCTTTATAATTCTTTTCTTGCATTATTATACATACATAGTCCTTTCGCTATAAATTTCAATTTCAACAAATTTCCATTAATTACTACAAATTAATTAATTAAATTATATTAGTCAAAGACCTTGTGGTTTAGTGGCACCCAGTTGCACCCCACATGGGAGGGGATTGGTTCGAGTCTAAGTGGAGGTGATATTAGCTTTTTGTGCTTCACCTGGTTAAGAAAGTAGCTATGAACAGATACTACATTGTAATAGAGCTAATAGTACTCAAAAAAATGAATTATAGTAATGTTGTAACAAGTCCATTTTAGCTCGTAACAAACGTGCTAGGCAATACTACATTGTAATAGAGTCAATAGTACTCAAAAAAAAATGAATTATAGTAATGTCGTAACAAATCCATTTTAGCTCGTAACAAACGTACTAGGCAATTAATTATGGTTTGGCGAATCACTTAATCATCTAATAATTTCAGTTATGCTATTTATTAAAAATTTAAAATTAGGACTTCTTCAATTCATTGTCTATATTTTTTTGCATTATATTACGAGAACTCACTTAGTAGAGATCGAGAAAACATAAATAATAAATAATAAAAGATTAAAAAAAGATGAGTTATAATAAGTTCATTGATGTCTTGTTTGTGCTTACCATTGTTTTTCCTTTATAAGTTTTTGCACAAATTATACCTCCATCTCCACCTCCATTCCCTATGGATATTCCCGAAGAAATTGTTAAAGATCTGTTAGAAGCTATCAAAAGTTGTATTCAGACAAATTTTTATTATCCTGATGCTCCTTGGCCCAATCATTATTGGCGAAAAAGAATTGCGTAGAATCAGCCAAATGTTACTTTCATATTGACCCTGTTTGGTAAATGGTGGTTGGCTGTTTGGGTTAGAAGGTATGATTTTGTTAATAACAAGGCCGGAAACTGACACCCTCATTGCGGACTGCAACTTTCTGATGCGAAAAATACATGAGGTCGATCTCATTCATGTGTACAGGGAAGGTAACCATTGTGCTGATTACCTTGCCAACATGGGGCAATCTGGGGAGTGGGGGACTACGATTCTGAACCACCCGCCTGATGGGGTCCACACCATTCTCAACAGGGACGCTAGGAACGTCGCAACCAGGAGGATCCGATAACCTTTGGGGCTTTGCCCCTCTTATGCACCAAAAAAAAAAACATTAGCTGATTGTAAAAAGTTGTTTGATAGATTAGCTATTAGCTGATAGCTGTTTGGTATAATATTTTTTCTCAAAAAGCTAATTGAAAAGGCTGCTTTGAGTAGCCTATTGAATTTTAGTATTTTAGAGTTACAAAAAGCTTATTAACTAAACAACTAATAGTGATCAAATAAGCCAAAATTGACTGATATGCTGATTATTTACCAAACAGGGCCATTGAAGATTGTTAGAAATTAAACTTATTATTAGGACCAAATATATTGTATTGTATGTTGCTAGCCTGCAGGTATTGCTAATAATAAACTAAAGTAATATTTGTTTAACAAGGTAGTATATGTTCAATATACTTTCTCTAAGTATTCTATTGAGACAGAGTCAATACCCTATCAGCCACAGATATTAACGGAAGATACGTAATATATATGTTAGTTGTAATGTGTACATAATTTAGTAATTGAATATATATATATATATATATATACATATATATATATATATAATGCGTTAACTGTGAGTATATAATTTGAATGTCATTTTGATTAGAGTCCATAATACAATGTTTTCAAAAAAAAAAAAAAAAAGAGTCCATAATACAAGGTGGACATGATCATAGTCTAACAATTGTACTATATATATGTAGTTCTTTATCATTTTACTATCAATTTCAACAAATTTCCATTAATAATTACTATAAGTTAATTAGTGAAATATAGTAACGTAACAAATCCATTTTAGCTTGTAACAAATGTACTACGCAATTAACAATGGTTTGGCGAATCATTTAATCGTATACTAATTTCAGTTATATTATTTATTAATATTAGGACCAAATATTGTATTGTATGTTGCTAGCTAGCTATTGCTAGTAATAAGGTAAAACTTGTTTAATTCTCTACGATACACAAATATAATATATATGACACGTTTTTCATGATGTGTTTTTTCCCATTAGATAACACACATTGTTTTCTTTCTTATAGGTGGAAATGTGGAATTATACCACGGATGACAACACTCTATTATATAATTTTGTTTAATTTAGTTATTTATTTTAAAATAATGATATTTTTTTAGTACATAAAAAATTATATTTTATCAAATAAATTAAATTTTTTAAAAGAACATACGCCTATTATATTAATTTTTTTAAATAACAGTATGTTTTCGTTCCTGACTAGGGACGAACGCAAAATGTGCACATAATCTACGTTCTTTTCACAACGGACGCATATTGTTCTACGTCTGTTGTACAACAAACATAAAAAGGTCTGTATAACAGACGCAGAAAGCTATTTTTGTACTAGTGCTTCTACATAAAAAAAAATTATAAACAAATCTAAATTTTCCATCAATTTGAATATATATATCAACCGTTAAAGCTTATTAAAAATTATGAGGAGAGTTGCCCCACTAAATAAGTATCTAAGGGTTTGTGTATTTGTACTACCTTCTTAATTGTTCTCTGTGTGGTGTAAAATGATTTATGTACTAACACAAATATATTTTACTCTAACGTCTCAATCAATCATTATATTATTTCATGGACTATGCTCTACACATTTGTGTGAATCATAAATAAAAAGTATATTTTTAATATACTAAAAGTACATTATTTATATATGTAAAGTACATTATTTGAAATTAAATAATTTTTTATATATTATTAAATAATTTATATTAAGTATACAAATAATATATTTTTAATTTATTAAAAATATATATTGTATTTATGGTCCACATAGTTATGTGGACCATACTACACACAATAATTTGCCCATCTCAATGAATCCTAGTTTGTGTGTTGGCCCTTATTTGGATGGGATGGAATATTTTGGGCTAGACATATGGATTTGAAGGGTTGTGGGAATTGCTGTACGGATTGGACAGGAGTCAGGTTCTGATTCGATTGTTATGTCATAGACCCGGGTCTACCTTGTAAATTGGATCTGGATTCATATTCATAATTTTACAACTCTATGTTAACAATTTTAGAATTCTATATTCACAAGGGTTGTTATGCCGTGGACCCAGGTCCACCTTGCAAGGTGGACCTGGGTCTACATTCACATACACTATACTCTACATTCACAATTTGTAAACTTCACATTCACACATTATAGGATTATATGTTTAGTAACTATACTCTTTTTTTTTTGTGAGGGGGAGGAGCCCAGGGGCTCCAGAAAACTAACGAAGTCTACTGACGGCAATTCCCATGGAGTCCCGAACTAAGAGGGGAGCCAAGCCGTCCGGCGGAGAGACAAGGATAGTTGTACCCCACGGGGCTGACTGACCCAAGTTCGCAAGAAAGTCCGCACATTGATTGCCCTCCCGAAGGATGTGAGTCATCTTGAACATATGGAGCTGTCTGATTAAGAACTTTCAGTCCGCTATGAGCGTGGTCGCTGTGTGGGCGCTGGCGGAGTCGTGAGCGAAAGCATTGACAATCGCTTCTGAATCTGTTTCGATGATGATGGAGGAGCAACCAGTATCCGTTGCCAGCTTCAGCCCTTCTCGTATCCCCCACAGTTCCGCAATGAAGCTGTTGGCAAGACCGATCTTCGTTATGAAACCCTTAAGCCAATTCCCCCGGTCGTCGCGAATGAGGCCACCTGCGCTGGCTATGCCGGTAGGAGCTTTCTGCGCGCCATCAGTGTTGATCTTTACGGTGCCATGGGGCGGGGGTGAGCAGTGAATCCAGAGCTGTTTTGCAACCAGGGGGCCGTTCTGTTTAAGGAGAAGTTGTTGCGCCTCCTGGGTCTCTTTTTCCGCTACCTTCAGAATGTACGTCGTCGGCCAGGGCACTCTGTTGAAGACATAGCTGTTGCGGCTTTTCCAGAGGTTCCAAAGAAGGTGTGGAAACAGCGTCTTCCAGTTTTCCGCGCTCTGGTCACCTCTTGTCTTCGAACAGAAGGTCTCAATCCAAGTCGTTATCGGTAGATGGTTGCTCAAATTGAACGATAAAGGCGCCTTCGCATTTCTCCAGCAGTCTTTAGCTATGGGACATTGTCTGAACAGGTGGTCGAGAGATTCTTCCCCAAGGTTGCAACGCGGGCACGTCGGATCATCAGTGAGTCCACGACGAAGCCGCTCCACGTTCGTCAACAGGCCGTTCATGGTGATTTTCCAGATGAAAATTTTGATACGCTCCGCACATTTCATGTTCCAGATCCACTCATGCGATGCATTGGAGCTGTCACCACCTGCAATGAAGGAAAAAGCCGAGTTAACAGTAACGAGGCCCGTACCTGAGTGCGGCCACACAAGGCAATCGTCCTGGTTGTCATCGATAGGGAGTGGAATTGCTCGAATCTCATTGATCACGTCGCTTGGTAGCAGCTCCTCAAGTGCTGAAATATTCCAAGATTTGTCCTGATTAATAAACTCCTTGACTAACTTTGGATTGTCGGGCCCGGAACTGATCGATGGGATGAGCGCCAGTGGTTTATCCCCTACCCAGCAGTCTTCCCAGAAATTTATGGAGTTCACTTTGCCCACCTTCCATTTCAAACCCGAGGCTAGGATATCTCTGCCTTTGATGATACTTCTCCACCCCCAAGAACTGCCACTCTTACAATTTACCGTGAGAAAGTCCTCCTCTTTAACATACTTATCACGGAGAACTTTGACCCATAGCTTATCCTGATTCGTCAAGAGATGCCATGCCTGTTTTGTAAGAAAAGCTTGGTTGAAATCTTTAGCTCTACGCAGGCCCAGACCACCTATAGGACGCGGTTTCCAAATATCGGACCAACCGACCGTGTGAATTTTGTTGGATGTTTCCGAATGCCCCCAAAGAAAGTTTCTGCAAATTCTGTCAATATTTTTGCAAGTGCTAGACGGGAGAGCCGTTGACTGCATGGTGTATGTAGGGACCGTCGCCAGGGAGGATTGCACCAAAATTCTACGGCCTGCCATGCTAAGGGAACTCGCTTTCCAAGTGTTTAGTTTGCTCCTCATTTTGTCGATCACTCCCGCAAAGGTGTCCTTAGAAACACGTTTATTGAGAACCGGAATGCCGAGGTAAGTACCGAGGTGGGAGGAGATGGGGATACCCATCGTGTCGCCAATGGTTCTCTTCAAACCTGCATTAGTGTTAGGAGAACAAAAAATTTGAGATTTGGAGAGATTTACCTTGAGTCCTGAGACACTGCTGAATCTGTTAAGACAGTCTAGCGTAGTAGCCGCTTGCTCAGGAGTCGCTTCCCCGAAGAGTAACAGATCATCAGCGAAGAAGAGATAGGAGAGACCTAAACCACCTCTTGAAATGTGAATCGGTTTCCAGAACCCCTTTTCGACCGTACCCTGGATGTCATGGGCCAGTCTCTCCATAACGAGGTTGAACATATAGGGCGCTAAAGGGTCACCTTGCCGAAGACCACGGCCTGGTCTGAAGGACGGGAGCCGGCCACCATTCCAAAGAATGGAGATCTCGCTCTCCCGTAAGGCATATAAGATAAGGTCAATAAGCCCCCTCGGAAAGTTGAAACCCACCAAGGTTTCTTCCAAGAAGGACCAACTCACACTATCATACGCCTTGTGAAGATCCACCTTTATCACCATCAAGCCTTTATTCCCACGCTTTTTATTCATCGTGTGAATAATTTCTTGGGTCAGGATAATGTTATCAAGGGTTGAACGCCCCGGGAGGAAACTGTTCTGGTGGGGGCCGATGAGTTTACACATCAAAGGTCTCATTCTGTTGACAATCACTTTGGATATCACCTTAAACGCCACGTTCAGTAGCGTTATAGGTCTAAAATCAGCTGCAGACTCAGGAACCTCTTTCTTGGGAATGAGCGTCATGAACGCTTTCAGAAGTGGAATGGGAACAGTCCCACTAGAGAGAGCTTGATTAACCAAGGATGTGAGGGCCGACCCCACATCGGCCCAAAAGTGTTGATAGAAGATGGCCGGGATTCCGTCAGGACCTGGGCTCCCGTATTTCTTCATCCCAAACAAGGCCTGCTTGACTTCCTCTCTCGGTACCCACCTCACCAAGCTCATAGCTTCAGAATTAGAGATTTTGGAGCCATCGGCTGTCGGGAGGAAAGATGCACCACCTGTTAGCGGACTCCTGCAAAAAAGGGAAGCAAAATAATCCGTAATGTGGTTAGTCAAAACCGTGTGATCGTCTGTCCAATCCCCGTGGATTTTGAGGAACCGGGTACGATTTCTATTTCTCCTTATTAGGGCAGCGTTATGGTAAAACCGAGTGTTCCTGTCTCCATCTTTAATCCAGTCTTGTCTGGATTTCTGAAACCAAAGAGCTTCTTCTTGGTCAAGCACTTCATTGAGCTCTTGAATAAGGTTCTTTTCTCGAGTCTGAACGTCTCTTCTGGTGTGATAGTTGGGATCCATTTGAATTCTGTTAATCTTAGTCTCAGGGTGCTTCTTTCGGTGGAAGATGTTACCAAAGACGTTTCTATTCTAGAGAAAACTTTTTTCTTGGATTTTGGCTATCATATCGACAAAATTTGTACCCCTGTCGCGGGACGCCTCCCTCCAGATCTCTCCATAATCGGCCCTAGAAAGCCAGGCAGCTTCAAAACGGTTGGGTCGGAGATGTCTTTCCGGGGGAGAACCCGCTTCGCTAATGAAAAGAACAGGATTATGATCAGAGTGTAATCTAGGGAGGTTCACGATCTTCGCTTCCGGAAAGGCCAGCTGAGCCTTTACATTCCAGAGAGCCATATCCAACCTCCGCATTTGGATGACCCTGTTGCCCGCTGACCGATGCCAAGTGAATTTCGGTCCCGCTGCTCCTGGGTCCATAAGGCCACAACCATTGAAAGCATCTACAAACCTTTGAACGTTGGAAGCGTTGACAGACTCACTTCCCCATTGCTCTTCAGACGAGGCGATGTCATTGAAGTCTCCAAGGACCAACCACGGGCTGTCAACAGAATCCCCAAACACTTTGCATTCCTCCCAAAATCTGGTTTTGGCCAAAGGATTGGGCCTAACGTAGGAGAAAGTGATAAAACAATCATTGGGCCCCAGACTCATTTTAGCGTGAATGGCCTGAGAAGAGTGACTAATAATGTTGAGGTTGGCGATCCCCTGTTTCCAAAACAGCAAAAGACCACCTGCAAAACCCAAAGGCTCGACAACAAAATGATTAGTAAAACCAAGCTTATAGACAAGGTTCACCATTTTTCCAACCCTGGGAGAACGTAGCTCAAGAAGGCAAAGGACATCCGCTCTGGTTGAGCTTAAAAGCTGTTTAACATGTTTTCTCGCCCGACCATTCGCGATGCCCCTACAGTTCCAAGAGATGACTTTCATGGGGAGACCATCGTGGGAGGGGAGGTTTGGCAACCGCCTTCCCCAGGCGTGGAACTCTGACCATTAACAGTGCCAATGTTGGTTGGCGTAGTCTGGACCAAGGTCACAGGACCAGACTGGTCGTTACCAAAGTGAAAAATACCTGAGTCCTTAAATTTTTCCATCCATATGTCATCCACACAGAAATCCAGACCAGGATTACGACCTCCACGGCCTCCCCCGCGACTCGCTCCTCGGGTGTGGGTTTGGCGACCTCCTCTGTTCCTCACCTGTTAGTTCCCCCTGGGCAGGGTATTAATGGTGGACGAAGAGGCTTCGGGATCACCTACCGGCCTCCTGTTTCTGTTTCCAACGCGAGCAGGAGCGTGGAGACCTTCCCTAGGAAGGTTGGCAGTGGGCGGGACTAGGGCAGAAGAACTCTTACCTCTATCGTTCGACTGCTTTCTTGGTGGTTTCGGAGCCTGAGGATTAACACGGGAATTATTGTTAGAAGGAGTTTCAGTGGTAGTAGTCTTACCTTTACCACGTCTGGTCTGAGTGAGATTGTCTTGTCCTGAATGCAGGGTATTTTCACCATCTTCCTCGCCATCTGCATGCTGCAGAACATCAAAGGGATTTCCCTTAGAAACTTTTGGGACAGCCTTATGAGGACCATTGCTGTTACCATTTCTCCAGTCCGTGGCGCTGGTTTTTCTGGTAACAAGCATCCAGGGACCATATTTCCTAGTAGACGGAGCACTAACGGGAGACGACTCTGGCGTATTATGAACCGCTTCTCCAGTCTTATCGCCTTCCGGGGTGTTAGTAGGATTTGATTCCTCGAACTCAGGGGACGTCTGAACAGCTTGAGGACAGGCCTGCATTCTATGTCCAATCGTTCCACAGTGGAAACAAACAACGTGCAGACCCTCATATTCGACTGCTCTCTGTTTATTACGAATCCAGACGTGGGTGGCAAGAGGTTTATCAAGGTCGATTTCGACTGCTGCCCGGGCGAATCTGCCTCTTTCAACTCCAACCATAGTCCGATCTAATTTCAACGGTTTGCCAACACCTTCCAGCAGATTTTTGATGACGTCTTCCCGGAAATACTCCATCGGTACACGGGGAATCCGCACCCAGACCGCCATCTTTGACAGCCTCGCTGTGAGGGGATCGAACTCTGGTTGCCAACGTTGAATCACCAGATAATTATCAAAGATCTTCCAAGGACCATCCAAGAGAACATGCATGTAATCAATCGTATTGCTAAATCATGCCACGAAGAACCCATAGCCGATGTCGATGAAGTCGAGTCTCCCTTGAAGGCCCCACATGACCGGAAGACACTGTTTTAGAACGTTATAGTTAACACTCTTACCCAAGTACTTCACGATCAAGGCTAGTTTCCAAGGACGGCAGAGTTCTGTACGCAATTCTTTTGACAGTTTGACATTATGACATCCATCAGATGGTTCCTCTTCTTCCATCTCGGAGTCAGATTCAATCACAGGATCTTCAAATGCCCACTCGGCAGATTCGGGAATGGCTGGAGTCTCCCCCATGCTTGGCGGTAAGGCTGAGACAGTTTCCGCAAAGGATCTCTTCATTGTTCTGGATTTCTTCTGCGAGTGGAGCGAGGGATCCTCCTCCACCATTGGCACCGGCGACGGAGGCACAGGGGCCTCCGGCGGCGCCTCCATAACTTGAGGCTGATCTGCCGTCGTAACGGCTAGGGCGACGCGGGAAAAACTACCAAAAATAACTGGGAAGTCGAGAGAGAGTTTTTGGGCTAGCAATGGTATTACTGATTGAGTAGTAACTATACTCTACATTCACATACACTATACTCTACATTCACAATTTGTAAACTCCACATTCACACATTCAAAACTCTATATTCACAGGTCCTATACTCCACATTCACACATTACAGGGCTACAAGTTGCTAGAACTTCTTAACTCTATTATAGATTTACATATGCATAACTCTACATTCACGATTTCTATACTCCATATTCACAATTTGAACCTCCACATTCACACATTTCTGGGCAACTCTACATTCACACAATCATAAATCTACATTCATGATTTCTATACTCTACATTCACACTTTGAAACCTATACATTCACACATTTTTGGACAACTCTATATTCAGCAATATGTTACTAATCTAAAAAAAAAAAAAAAAAAAAAAAAAAAAAAAAAAAAAAAAAATTTAAA
>CM008332.1:28727230-28737446 GCA_002525835.2 Ipomoea batatas
ATGTGCAATTTAGGTTTTTTTTCCTGATTGAAGAAGAGACTACAGATTGTAGTTCCTTAATTAGCAGCAGAGACAGAAAATATGTTGCAGAGGTGGGACTGGGACCTCAAATTGTTGATGAAGAATCAATCATTGTTTAGCAAAGTGATTTTGGATCCTTGACATACACACGAAGAAATATCATTGTATATTGAGGCAGACAGTAAAGATTAGCAACTGAATTGGTGAAAATGGAATTCTGTAGATACAATTTCTCTGCATACGAAAGTTTTATTTGCAAAGTCCAAACGTTGATTAAATTTACGTCTTTTTTTTTTTTTTTTTGGGTGAAAGGGAGTAACAATTAACCATTAATGTCAAAGAATTAACATTAAGAAAAGCATGGTTGCAGTAGGCGCTAGGCGCTAGTCGGGCGGTAGACTAGCGCCTATGCGGTCTAGGCGGCAACCTATAAAAACAAAAAATTAATTCATGTGTGTGGGTTATGTCATATATTATATTATATATATATATATTATATATCGCTTCCTTCTCTTACTTATATAAATAAATAAATATAAATATATATAAATATAATAATAAAATTAATAATGCCGACTCGCTCAAGTTAACTCGGCTAACTCTGTCGAGTTGGGCGAGTTAACTCGGCCAAATTTGGTCTAGGCAGCCGCCAACTCGGCCTAGTCGGCCGAGTTAGGCGCTAGGCGACCTCCTAGGCGGTCGGCCACTTAGGCGGACGCCTAGGGAGCAATTCGCCACGGTCTAGGAGCGCCTAAGCGGGTGCCTAGGCGGCCTAGGCGGGGATTTTTGCAACAGTGAAGAAAAGGTAAAAGTAGCCCATGAACTTTTACACATTGTTCAATTGAACCATCGAACAAAAAATTGTGCAATTGGATCATTAAAATCTAAAAAATTGTGTAAATTACTTTTTTTATAAGTTACTTCCAAGTTTTCCTTAAATATTATGTCATAATGTCTAATTATATATAAAATATTATTTTAATTATTATTTTTAAAAATTAAAAGAAAAAAAAACAATTTTTTATTTAAAATTTCAGAAGAAGCCTTCGTTTACTGACAATTTGATGAGGGATTGATGTTCAAACATTATACCAATCACAAAATCAAAGAGAGGGAATAGATCCTAAAGCAGAAAACAAACCACCCACAAACAAGTTTAATAGGTATAACCAAAGTTAATGATCAGTTCCAGACTATGTAAGTTACAAACTCAGCATACACTAGGGAAGATAGAGAAAACAAGGCTAAACCAAATGGTGAATGCTATAGCTGCTAAAGAAATCCTGACTACCACTGTACCACAACAGAATCAGTGCAAAAAAAAAAAAAAAAAGTCACAAATATAAAGCTATTATTAATTTAATTTCTTACGTATTTTTTCTGCAAGTCAAAATTTTTCCTGGGGTAAGTGGGGCAATATAGGTCGATCAGCTTTGAAAATACTCGTGGCCCATTGCTGGTGTAAGTGGAGTATTGAACCTCTTGAATCTTGATAAACCACATTTAAAGAAATAAAAAAAAAATTATTTTTTCTTTTAATTTCTAAAAATAATAATTAAAATAATTTTTAATATATGACATTATGACATCATATGTAAAGGAAACTTGAAAGTAACCTGTAAAAAATGTTATTTGCACAATTTTTGAGTTTTTAATAGTCTAATTGTACATTTTTTTTGTTGATGGTTCAATTGCACAATGTGTAAAAGTTCAGTGGTATATTTGACACTTTTTTCTTAAAAAAATAAAAAGAAAGAAAAAAGAGGGGCTATAAGCCAAATTCTTGGCCCGACATAGAAAGAGTATCTCCTACAAGCGTGTGAGTAATTCTATTTGCAGACGTTTTAACAAAAGAAAAATTAGCCAAGGACCTTCTGGTCCAGTGGCATCAAACACTTCCCTTTATACGGGAAGTGGTGGGATACGGGAGGTGGTGGGTTCGAGCCTCAGTGGAGTCAATACTGACTCTTGTGCTTCAATAGGTAGGTTGAGAAAGTAGTTATGAACAGATACTGCATTCTAATAGAGTTAGTAGTATTCAAAAAAAAAACAAAAGAAAAATTAATATATTTAAATTTATAGGGAGCAGCCAGTAGACATTTGTTTCAACTTCAATATTGTCCCACCCCAATTACTTCATCCAGACAAGTGATTCACATACAGGGGCGGAGCCAGGAAGTTTGGATTGGGGGGGCCAAATTTTAATCGGCATTAGTATCAATCATACAATGTCGTTATATACACCATACATGATTGTGTAGATTATCATTGCTAATTATTTTTAATTATACTATGTGCAATAGTATAATATATGAATATATAATTATATGAGTATAATCGTTAAGGTCTTTAAACATTACTATCAAAATTTTCACATAACACAAAATATATACAATGGTAAAAAGTAGGAAAATTACACTTTTCATCCCTAAGTTATAGGGTAGTTATAGAATTCGTTTCTAATTTTTGGTCGTGCTCACTTTTCGTTCCTAAGACAGGGACGAAAAGTGAGCACGACCACCAATTAGGGACGAATTCTACAAATATATATGTATTTTGAGTTCATTTGATATATACATAATACATTTTTTTAAAACAATAGAAGGGNACAAATGACCTCCCTATTTATAGTTGAGGATTTAGGGTCATTTTGTAATTAGCCTAAAATGTAAGGACCAAACAATAAATATTTTTGTTCAAACATTGTAGGTGCCTAACATTCCTAACTACATTCAAATATTGTAGCTTGCCAAACTTTGTGTGCTACCTAATGTGGCTGCTGCCAACATTTTCTGCCGACATAAACTAGGGTTTATATGTAGAGATATGCACATATATGAATATGTGTACTATGTATAAACCATAAAATGTATATATGTATAAACCATAACCAGATATAGATTTACATAAACGTACGAATTGAAATAAACAATATATTCATAGATATAGGATTTCAAATCTAACACTAACTTTACAGTGATTTGTATACTGGTGGAAATTAGTTTATTTCATAGAACATAATCAAGTAATAAACCCTAAATAAAAAAAATTGATATACAAATTAAAACATAAATAAGTATACAAATGTTAAAATCTACTTATCTTTTTCGGATCTATCACATTTGTTGACTATCTCATTGACGTAGACGGTGTAGCCCCTTTTTGGACGGTATAGTTTACACAATCTGTTCATACAAGGCACAGATATGCTCTCGGTCAACCGATTTTTAAGATTGACATCTAGAGAGGAAATGAAATCCACAACAGCCAAAAGCGTACAGTGAGTATATCTAAACAGCTTTTTAGCCGTGGATTACTTGGACGTGTGAAGGAAGGATTAAATTGTAACCACAACATGCTAGAAATAGAGAAGGTAGAAGAAACATAGGTGAAGATGATGAGAATTGAATGAATTGTATTGAATGAGATAGTTCAAAGATACAGATTACAGGGATATATATAATGATCTCAGGCAGACTAGAATAGGGAATTACAGGAAGCTTGGAATAGGGAGTCATAATCTGACTCAAATACATAGAGTCCTAATACTCCCCCTTAAGCACAGGGTAAGCTAGTAACCTGTAGCTTGTCTCTAAGAAAAGAAAATCTAGGACCAGGCAGAGCTTTAGGAAAGATATCAACAAGTTGATCTTTGGTTGAAATAAAGTTGACTTGAATATCTCCTGCAGCAACTCTATCTCTAACAAAGTGATAATCAATCTCAACATGTTTGGTACGCGCATGAACAATCGGATTTGCAAACATGTATGTAGCACCAAGATTGTCACACCATAACTTGGGAACGAAAATATTGAGGACATTGATCTCACGTAGTAAAGACAAAATCCAAATTACTTCAGCATAAACATCTGCTAGTGCTTTATACTCAGCCTCAGTAGAAGATCTAGCAACAATTCTTTGTTTCTTACAAACCCAAGACACAAGATTGGACCCAAGAAACACAGCATAACCACTAGTCGACTTTCGGTCTTCAGGACAACCAGCCTAATCAGAATCAGAAAAAACATGCAAATCTCTAGATAGTGACTTTCTTATTTTCAGACCATAAGTGATAGTTCCCTTAACATACCTCAAGACTCGTTTTAGTTGTTCCCAATGTGAAACTGTAGGAGCATGCATATGTTGACACAGTTGGTTGACTGCAAAGGATAGATCCGGGAGCGTGACAGTCAGATATTGTAGTGCCCCTGCCAAACTCCTATATTGGGTAAGATCCTCATACAAGTCTGCACTGAAAGGAATAGTTTTCGAAACAGAAATAGGAGTAGATAATGCTTTGCATTCTGCCATTCCAACACGTTTTAAAATATCAGTAATATATCTCTTTTGCGAAAGTAGTATACCTATACATCTTGAAGTGTCAGATACTTCTGAATCAATTGAGTATATCCCAGTGATGGTCAATGCAGAGGGAGATGAGAACTGGGTCTCTATGCTGAAGAGATAACTGATTGTGCAGAGAAATGTTTATATCAACCAGCTGAACTCTGTTTGTGACATCATACCACTACTCCAGGAAGTTGGCTTGATGAGTACTATTGAGGATGTTAGTCCTCATTCCAAGCTTCTCACTTGTGAGTTCTATTACAACCTAATAGACTCAGTCAATGACCTAGCTAGCAAAAAAACGCTCTTCAAGGTGTTTATTTTGGGAAAATGGTACAAGTTTAGCCCTAAAGTGATTAACAGCTACTATGGAAGAGACTGCACAGAGGATGATGAAATTATGGACTAGGATCTCTAGTTGCAAAAACTTTGACTGGTGGTGTTACAACCAAGTGGCCATGGGTTGAAACTGATGTTCTATATAGTGCTAATATAAATTCCAAGTTTGTGATCCTACACCGGCTCTCTACCTACAATTGGATTCCCTCATCACACCATTACACAGACTCTAAGGACCAACAACTTTTCTGTTCCGAATTGGTACCAAGAAGAAGTTTGATCTTGGACGAAACATTTATGAGCATGTCCTGACTTTTATACATCATAGAGAACAAAAAGTGAAGTTACCCTACCCCAATCTAATCTATGGAATTCTTACTACACAGTGTCTAAGTCCACTATGTCATGACATTATCCAGTCCGCACCACAATATAAGGTTGATGAAAGACTACTTGGTGGCAAACATGTCAAAGATGTTAAGCATGTATTACATGCTGAAGATACACCAATGCCAAACATGGATGATGAGGCAACCACTCTCTATGTCAGAGACTTGAGGCAGTCGAAGGTACTTAAGATCCGGATAATCGAACTTGAGACAGTGAGCCGCATTAAAAATCATCAACTAGATGTTGCTCGCACTGAACAAGCCATTGTTCTACTTCGATTAAGTCTCTCTAAAACTAAAGTTGATACTCCTACAACCGAGAGTGGAGGATTTACTCCTGTGGTTTGAAGATTGCTTTGAATATCATTTCGCAAAAAGGGGAAGTAGCTTTGGATTTAGGGGGAGTAACATTGAAGGTTTATTTTGACTTGTTACTCTGACAACTTGTTTACAGACCTTGCACTAAAAATGTTAGTTGTGACAACTTATGGTCTTTATGGTCTGTATTTTTATTTTGGTCTTTAAAATGTTTTTCCTTTGTTAAGGACTTTCTTTCCTTTGGTAACTGCTTGCAATGAAATTGTATTTTTGTTTTAATTGAGTTGTTTTGCCAAATAATAGCCAAATGAGGAGTTTGTTAGTGTTTTAAGTCTAAACCCCAAACTTGTAATTGGTTGAATTATTATGGAAAATTAGTTAGGTTTTAGTTCTGAGTCTGTCAGTACTAAGAGTGAAGACCTGATCAAGTAGACTCTACGCCAAAGCGTTCAGAATGTATCCGTTGGACACCTCAAAGGGTATAACGGTAATCTTCTACATGGACATTCAAACTAAGATTACTGTGTCTACCTAGATAATCAGAGTCTATATAAAGGGAGTTGATTCAACAATTGAAAGACGATTGAAGCAATTCTAACTTGAATCACAAACATTCTCTCCCTAAGTTTTACAAGTCCTACTCTAATAATCTCATCTTCTCAAAACCTAAGTTCTAGAGATTTAAGAAGAAAAACTTGAGAAGATATTCACTAATGCTTAATCTGTGGACATGAAGACCATGCAGCTGTGGTGCAATGTAGAGTTAGTCAGCGAATCAGACAATAACAAAGCGGCTCTCCAAAAAGGGATTGCCTGGACTTCTGTTGCACGGATCTCCGACTTCGACAATCTGCTATAGCCTTGGACAGTTGGATACTTACATTGTGGGGATCACTTGGGTAAGATTGTATCATTTCTTACCTTCTGTACAATTGGTATTGGAGATAGTGGATTAGATGCACTGATGGTCATCCCCCAGATGTAGATACAAGTTGTATCAAACTAGGGAACCAATATCTGTGTTAGTTCACATTCTGCCATTTACATTTTCGCACTTAGTTTCTATTCTGTTGAATTCTCTGATGGATCTATCGTTTAGGGTTTGCATGTTATTCAATAACGATTTAGTTTAGGCAAATTGTACGTCAGTCATTAGGGATTATCAAAATAAGAAAAATCACAACTACGACACACAATGCGAATGTTCACAATTTACATACTAAATGTTCAATATTTACCTTTTAAAAATTCACAATTTGTATACTACGAACACAATGTTAACATACACAATTTGTGTTTTGACTTAGAAACACAATTTACATTCTAGAAGTTCACAATTCCAATATTAAAAATATACGGTTTAGAACTAGGGTTAACCTTGCAAGGTGGACCCTGGTCCATGTATAACATCTCGATTCTAGCTACTTGTTTGATCCCAATCCCTTCATTGTCTCAATATTGTTAAATTAGTTGTATTAATGAGATAAAAACAATACAACGCTACGCAAATAACTTCTCACATTACTACGATACATACATTGAATTTTGTACTTCGACTTTACTTTTGCCTTGACTACTTTACAAAAGTAAATGTATGAAGTATCCAGCACATGTAACCATGTGAGTATTGTTATTGTATGGCCGCATGTGTTATTGAGCTATTATGGGTATGGCAAATTATTGTGGAACATGGTCCACGTAGTTATGTGGACCATGAATATAAAATACATTTTTATTATACTAAAAGTACATTATTTTTGTATTGAATGTGCATTATTTTTAGTATATATAAAATAATGTACAATTGACCCTGTTACATGTATATATTCTCTCAACCTATTGAAGGTTAACAAAGTCAACATTGCCCCCCACTGAGGCTCGAACCCATGACCTCCCACTTAAGAGAATCACTTCATGTCGCTTGACCACAAGGCTTTTGACTATACTTATATTTTTACTTTTAGATTTTACTTTTAATTTGTATTTTTTATTTTAAACCATATAGTTAACTTTTATTTTAAGATGTCTTCAAATTCACCATAATGAAATTTTATAAATATTTTACAAATAAAACATTTTGCACTAAAATAAAATAATTGTTAAAGTTAAAAAAATAAAAAATAAAATAAATCAAAGTTAAAGACCAGAAATATAAATATAATAAATTGAAAATATCAATATTTGATCACATATTCTCATTTTGTATTTCCTATCGAAATAATTACTGTTAAAATTTAATTTTTTGGTATTTAATAAAGCGTGTCAATAATTTTCAAATAATTTAAATTAAAATTTATTAAAATAGACAAAAGTAATTTATATTATTAACCATAATGTTTTACATCAGACGGCATTTTCAACATTTTAAAAATATTTGAAAGGGCAACACTTGTGTGATACCGTCTCATGGGTCTCAATTCATGAGATGGGTCGGGTCAATATAATTTGGGTCATAAAAATCAAACAAAGACCAACTCATAATACTAACTATGACCTAAAAAGAGGTTGCTCCCACACTGTCACCAGTTATACTCTATCCTTAGTCTCTTGTGATAAATTTTACCTTTGTAATCAGTTAAGTTGCACATGCAAGCTTATTTAAAGTTTATTTCTTGGGACAAGGTGAGATCCAATTATTAGTACAAACATTAATGTTAAGTGTCAAAGCTAGATTGTTGAAAATATAGTATTCGGGGAAGCTGGGAATATTTTGTTTGATGCCCCAGTAAGCGACCACCTTCCGTTGGCAGTTTGGTCGGCTCCGACGACCTACACTAAGAGATGAAGGGCCTTCAAATTCGAAAATATATGAATTCAAGAGAGAAGCTGTAGGGAAATAGTCACAAGTATTTGGTAGAATACAAGAGGCTGCAGATTACTAGGCCGCCTTGATACTTGTAGCAAGGCAATCTAGAATTGGGGAAAGAACATGGCTAGCAATTTCCAACCTAGAATTGATGCCCAACTACGAAGGATGGAAGCAGTGAGAGGAAGATCGGATCCCAAAGGTTTGTTGTTGTTTGTAGAGGTCTGGAGAAATTATATCAACTTGATTATCCAGTAGAACAACTACTGGAAGCAACAGGCAAAGGTTTTCTGGTTTAGGGGAGGGGATACAAATAAATTCGGCATTCTTCCACAAAACTCTAAGGAAAAGGAAACTGAAAAATTTTATTTCTAAGCTAAGGAATGAGGAGGGGCAGTGGGTCAACAAAGATGAGCTAAATAATCTTATCTTCCGGTATTTCACTGGCCTCTTTAAGTCTAAACAAGGTGATATGGCTTTTGTTCTGAACTGCATTCGCGAGAAGTTTTCAGTGGCTCAAAATGAGATGTTAATCTGAAGAGCTGATATTGAATAGGTTAGGAGAGCTTGGTTTAGTATGCATCCCGAAAAGTCCCCCGGCCTAGATGGATTCAACACTGGTTTTTATCAGGCTTAATGGGACATTATCGACCAAGAGGTAACTAATTTATGCAATGATTTCATTCTTACTAACCAGTTTGATAGAGGTTTAAATAGTACTCAAATCACTCTTATTCCCAAGAAAGCGAAACCAGAGAGGATGGTGGATCTTAGACCTATTTCTTTGTGCAATGTTGTTTATAAAAATAATTGCTAAAGTTCTTACTAACAGACTTAAACATTTGTTAGACGTGCTAACATCGGAAAATCAAAGTGCTTTTCTCCTAGGAAGGCTTATAACAGGCAATGTTATGCTAGCTTTTGAAACACAACACTTCCTTAAGAAGAAAACTCAGGGCAGTGAAGGCTTTGTAGCTTTGAAACTTGATCTAAGCAAAGCCTATGACAAAGTTGAGTGGGGCTTTCTCAGGACTATATTGCTGAAATTTGGTTTCTCTGCAAAGCGGGTTAATCCGGTTATGACATGTGTGACTACTGTGGATTATTTTGTATTATTTGAGGGTGAGGAAATTGGCCCTATCTTTCCTCAAAGAGGACTGTGACAAGGGAACCCATTATCTCCCTACCTTTTTATTTTTGTGGCGGAGGGGCTTAGTGCTTTAATTAGAGAAAGGGAAGCTTGGGGCATCTTCCATGGGATTGGGGTGGCGAGAGGAGCTATTAAAATTTCTTATCTTTTATTTGTGGATGACAGTTTTATCTTCTTTAAGGCTAGCCCTGGTGAGAGTGGAGTGTGTAGAGATATTTTGGAGTGTTATGCTGGGGCGACGGGTCAACTTGTCAACCTTGAAAAGTCTTCCTTAAGTTTCAGTAAAAATTTGCCTGAGTCTTTGCAAGGTATTATTAGTACTATTCTGGGAGTCAGTAGAGGGATTGTCTCGGGAAATTATCTGGGCCTCCTTTCTCTTGTGGATAGAAACAAAAGGGAGGTTTTGGGGTATATTAAAAGCAGGATTGTTAGTAGGATTTAGAGTTGGAACCATAAGTTTCTATCTAGAGGCGGAAGGGAAGTTTTGTTGGAAAGTGTGGTGCAAACTACCCCCTCTTTTTTCATGAATGTTTTCCTTTTGGCACTGTCCATGGTCAAGGAGATTGAAAGTATGATGAATGGTTTTTGGTGGGGAGGTGAGGGTGAGGGTAGGAGAGGGGAAAAGATGGAGGGCTTGGGATCAATTATGTGTCCTTCAAAAATGGGGTGGGATGGGCTTTCGTATGTTGAGGGAGTTTAATCTTGCTTTGCTTAGTAAACAAGCTTGGAGACTACTGCACAAGCATTCTTCTCTTGTATCCAAGGTTTTCAAGGCCAAATACCCAGGAAGGTTGAGGCCGTTGTCATCCAGGAAGCACTCTCTTGGCTCAAATCCTCTCATTTAGA
>CM008332.1:28808758-28825742 GCA_002525835.2 Ipomoea batatas
TATAAAAAAAAAAAAAAAAAAAAAAAAAAAAAAAAAAAAAAAAACTAATTAATCAAGCACTTATATTGACTATTTAACCAAGTCAAACAATTAATAGTGGTCAGATAAGCTAAAATTGACTGATAAACTAATTGTTACCACACATGGCCTTTGTCATTTCAAATAATTAGCTCTTTAGCACTACTGTTTCATTATCTAAACATAATTGTTATATGAATTCCACACTTTGGTTCTTCAGCTTGAATGAATTCCACACTTCAATCTTTAGATTTGCCTAAACAAAATCTATGGCAATAGTTTGGTTGTGACATTAGTGAGAGACAACTAGGCAAACAGATTTCAGTAGGTGTAGGGCAAAGATATGAACCATAAATCCAAGAACCATTGTATAAACACAACACACCATGTATTAATAATTATCAACACATGCATATTTAGTGAAATGCAAGAAGTACTGAGGACCCTACCCACTCGATCAGCTCAATAAACTGCATTTGAATTTGCCGTCTGATAGAATGAGCTTCTCTGCTTTTGTAATTGCATCCAGTGGGAGAGGACTAAAGCTTCGGGAGGGGCCATAGAAGTGAGGAAAGACGTTGGAGTCATCAACTGCTTCATAAACCAATCCATCTCCAAGCTGAAAAAGATTAAACTGACAATTCTAAGGTCCACAAATTAAAGACACAGTTTGTTCAACAACTTACCAAGACCAAAAAACCTCTCCTAGGTTGTGCAGAAACAAGAGGATGATCTATGAAAAGGTTGACCTTTTTAGCATCAACTTGCAGCAAGTATAGATCTTTGTTAACATTCATGAAAAAGGTCTGCAGAGTTGATTGAACCTGCAAGACCAGAATAAGTTTCACACACTCAATAATGCAACCTTGAAAATAATATCCCAATCATAGATACTTGACGATAGCCTATACTTGGAAAAAAAAAAAAACATTAGCATGTAACTGGAATAAACTATCTACTGAGTAAACTCAGTAAAGAGGCCAACACTCAAACAGTAGTATGCAATGTGCTACCAATACTATATATCAATCTATCATGGTATCAAGGGATTGTTCGATGTAACCACAAGGTCAAGAGTTCAAATCCCAACCCTCTTGCGTTGAGCCGGTCAGGGGTAACCTAGGTTGGTTTACTTTCTTGTGATCCTTTGCCGGCTAGGGACGCAAAGCGGGGTTTACCCAATGTACACCCTCGGGTAGTGGCTGCGGATTCCCTCGTCACCCATAAAAAAAGGGAATTGTTGATCTTGAGTAAGATTAATCTTGATTCTGCTTCATCAAGAAGGTAGGACATACTGATCAATATGATCGTAAAGGAAACTATGAAAGCCTTTGGAAGATGGGCAGCTTGTTGATAAGGTGACTGCATAATTATTTTTGGGCATGAAAAAATGAAAATATGTAAATGGTAAAAGTTTCTGTATATCATGACCCAAAAGTATAAACACCAAGAACCTTGGCCAAAGAGTATAAAATAAATAAAACTCAGCAATTCTGTCCATCTTCTAATGAAGGAACAAAGAAATCACTAAAATTAAAGAATTCAGCTCCCATGATGAAAGGCCATCACCATTACCCCCAAACAAACCTCCTCACTGCCGGAAAGTCAATTGGAAATGTCAGCTACATCAAGGTAAATACAAGCAAAAACATTAGAATTACAATTGAAATAGCAACAAAACCCATTCAGCTTCTGTAATGCTCCATCAAGTTAACAGCTGACATCCTCAATAACACATCATATATTTCGTTCATTTGTGAAAGGGCAGCACCACAACAAACAAATCACTAATGGACATATTTAAATATATTATACGGCCCTGTCACAGCATAACCTGATCATAGCACCTGCACCTCATATATTTGGTTCATTTGCATAATTGCATCCCTTTAAATTATTCATCATATATTAATTCCAATCTTTGTTAATTTAGTCAATAGGAGTATAGGACTCAAAAACTGACTTCAAACAATTTCTCATTTCTATATAAACATAAATTTGCAGTTCAACTAATGGCATAGATCTTCTCAAAAAAAAAAACTAATGGCATAGATTTTTAGTTGAGATGGAACACTCATGATTCAATTTGTAGTAGATAGGGAAAGGAGTATGATTCATTGATTCCACAGCCAAAACAGCATAGATTATAACTCAATTTAGCAAAACACAGATAAATCTTCAGTAGCAGGAAATTTGGTCCGACTTTCCGAGTCTGTTTGTTAATGGTGGAGTATAAACCAGATCCGTCCGTGTTTAGAGTTGAAAAATCACTGGGGTTTTAAGAAGAAATGGAGAAGAGAAGGGTTTGGATGACCTGATCGAGCTTACTGAGATGTATACAGCCAGTAGTTTTGTCGAGATCCCCACCAAGCATGCTTCCATTCTTCTGGAATTTCTCCCACTCCTCGACGGTGCTGATTCGATACACAAACTCTTCCTTTTCACAGCCAGTGTCTCTAGCGGCCNCATTTATATCTTATAGTAATTTTATTCAATTTAGTCATCAACTATAGTACATTTTATTGATTTAGTCATTGATTCTAACAATCGATGACTGACTATCAAAACTGAGGATATGATTAAACACAAATAATCGTTTAAAACTAAATTTAGAAAATTATTATAATCAATGACTAAATTGAGAACAACACCACAGCATCCTAAAGCATTCCCAATAAACATGGATTTTTGAGGTGTTTTTTGTAGAGGTGATTAGGAGAGAGAACATGAAAGAGAGAAGGGAAAGAAGAAAAAATTGCACCGTTGGGTAGGTGCGTGGACTCATGCGCCCGGCTAGGAGCTCTTGTACGCATAACACGAACCAAGGAGCGCATGTTTACTGATTTGGTGGGGGTTGGTCTACATATCTGACAAAAATCAAGGTCCCCTTAAAAGCACCCAAAATCTTCTCTTCTCAACATAAGCAACCCAACTTGCAAAAACCTCTTTAGATTCACTAATGCCCATCCAGCATCTACATCATTCTCCACTATCTCACTCAATCATAAAAACTCTTCTCCACATTAATTTTAGATTTTTTTTCTCAATTTTTTATGGGCCTACTATTTGACTCAACTATATTTTAATTAATTATTTATTTATTATCATTATAAAAATCATATTACAATTATTATTTTTATTATATTTAAATTAAACATGTTGAAACTACAATAAATTTATAATTATAAAACTTTAATTCAAATAAAATATATTATTAAAATGATATATTATATTAAAAATTATGTTACATATTTAAATTTTTTAATATGAAAAAGTTTTAAAAAATAAAAACAATAAACAAAACTCAACTAATTTTTTATTAAAAAAAAAAATTTTGTGTCCATTGGTTGGCCACCATAAAAGAAAACAAAAGACAAAAGCAATAAAAAAAAAATAGACTCAGAGTAGCTGTCACTGACAGCTGACGGTCACTCCCACTTGTGTTATATGTGTGTGCGTTTTTTTCTCATGTCAATAAATTAATCGTTTGTAAGAGAACAAACTCTAAAAAAACTCACCCTTCCATTAGTTAAAAAACATCTTTTTTTTTTTCTTAAAAAAATTTACAAAAATGTATTGATATAGATGCTCTAGTAAATTGGAGGTGGAAAAGGATTGATGTGGCCTATACGTTATCATGTATCTGGTTTGTCAGTCGCGATGGTTCCAAAAGGCACTCATGATCCATTTGTCATTTGTACTTTTTTGGAGGATTAAAGGTAAAAGACGCAAAAATTTCATCCGCAGTACCCCAGAGGATTAACAGTTGTAAGACCAAACATTTATGCAAACACATGTAATGCATGTATGCACACACAAGCAAAAAAAAAAATTCATCAGCAGAAGGCCAGGGGATTAACAGTTGTAAGTCCAGACATTTACGCAAACACCTGTAATGCACATATTATGCACGCACAATCAAAAAAGGAAACAGAGTATGTATGTGTATATATACCGGAAACGGAGGCGAAACGGAGGGCCTCTTCGATCATACGGATCTGAGCGGCGCGGTGGTCGGAGAGGGAGACGGACGCCTGCGGCTCGTAGAAGCCGTGGTGCATATGGTCTCCCCATATGTCCTCCCATATCCCGGAAGACTCATCGTAGAACTCCGCGATCCCTTTCTTCAGCTTCTGCTGCTCCGCCTCAACCGCCGCCGCAGACGACGACGACAACACCGCACTCGCCGCCGTCACTCCGCCGTTCTCGTCGCCGCTGTTCATCTTTCCGAAACTGAAAGAACAAATTCTCCTACCACTAGATCTGCTCAGTACAGAAGGGCGGCTATTTCGGCACAATAAGACTCCTTTTCTCTTGGCCTTATAGAGACGGCCGCAAGGGGAGAGAAGAATATTGTGAGTAGGTGTCGGGTGACGACACGCGCCAAGCCTCCATTCGATCTGGACGGACGCACCATATTTGCACGTGCCAGCCATTTCCTCGCTCCCCCACTTCCTGTGTAAAATACTCCGTTTGGTGTAATTTCCTCCTTGGCCAATGAAGGGAGAGGCGGCGCAATGAAAGGATGTGAAACTGTAAAAGCTGATCGGAAAATCTGATTTTGTTAGAATATTGTCCACCCATTAAATGCCCACACTTTTATTTATTTATTTTATCCACTCATTTTTATAATTTAATTTTTATATTAAACATAATATTACTCCGTAATTTAAAAAAAATGCATATTCAAAATTTTTTTTTATCTAAAAAAGTATTTTAATAAAAATAAATAAAAACTTTATAAGAAAGTGCTCGAAGAGATAAAAGTTAATTTGTAGAATGTTTAGTTTCTCAATTGTGATTTTAGTATAAGTTTAATTGAGTACATTTCACTAAGGGTGTTTGGTTCACGGAAGGTTAGATTACCTTAGAGAATATTAGATTGCTGAGAATGTTAGATAACTGGGAATGTTAGATGTTATGTTTGGTTTAAAACTAAAGTATGTAAATAAGACAACAGAAATAAGATAAATTGATTAAAATGCCAAAACCCAATATTAGTAATAAGATAAAAGGAATGTGAGATTACCTAAGAAATTGGGTGCATCTCATATTCCTTTTCAAAAGTTAAAAACTTGGTTATGTTACATTTCCTGGGAAAATTACATAACTTAAACCAAACATGGGAATCTTATACTCCCAAGTAAATATAACCTTGTTATCATTTCCATTTTTCCCGAACAATCTCATTCCAATTTTTGACCTTCGAGTACACATTTTTATGCCTTCGATTGAACATTGTTATGCCTTCGAGTGCAAATTGTTGTGCTTTCAAGCGCACACATTGTTGTTCTTTCGATTGCATATTGTTGTGCTTTAAAGATTTGAACATAATGAAAAAAACACAATTTCAGTGTATATTGTTATGCCTTTCAGTGCATATTTTTGTACATTCCAATGCATAATTTTATGTCTTTCGGTACATATTTATGGCTAATGAAACAACTCTACATACAATATATTTATTATATTGTTTTGGGAATGAAATGTGGTACAAGATTTTATAGAACATACAGATGATATTGCTTTAGACAATAGATTTATACTTTTCGCAAAGAATCTCATTCTAATTTTTTACCTTCGAGTGTACATTTTTGTGCCTTCGAATCTTCGATTGCACATTNGAAAAAAAATGATTAAAAGTGGACTGCCACCTATAAATCTAGAACAAAAAATGGAATTAACTCTCATCTACACTATGTAATTTATTTTGTAATTATAAGGGTAATCAAATTTTATATTCATCTTTTAAAAAATTGTTAACCAAACAATGTATATGATTTCATTTTCATTTCTTATGTCTAACCTATAAATCAAACACACCCTAAGTAAAACACTAAAACAAAAGAGTTACACCTGCAGCCTGTTAAGGATTAGACCTATTCTTATGGAGTTTATATTTGTATTTAATTTATTTGTATTTATTTTGGTTGTTGGTTAGAACTACCTTCCACTATTCTCTGTATGTTTTAGCTATAAATACCTTGTATCTACCAGGAATAATAGACAAGTATTCATTCCTTACATGGTATCAAGAGCAGTTCCTCCAATGAGATAAACTTCCCTCAATTTTTTTTTCCTTTGTTCAACTATGGCTGCTCCTCTCATTCAACTAAATGCTCCTACCAACTTTCCCATACGGTTAACCTCATCAAATTACTCTGTTTGGAAACGACAGATTGAAACTACCCTTACTGCGCTTGATCTTATCAAGCATGTCAACGGCACTGCGGCTACGGCTAGATTTGTCGACGAAGGCCGTATTCAAGCCAACCCTCTATATACAACATGGTTTCGCCAGGATCAAATTTTAATTAGCGCATTACTTGGGAGTTGTTCAGATACACTTCAACCTCTAGTTTCTTCTGCCATCACTGCTCGTGATGTGTGGACCAAGCTTGCAGCAAGTTGTGCTGCCTCTTCTCGTGGTCGAATTGTATCTCTTAAGTCAAAGTTAGCAAAAAATCCACAAGGCTCTCGTCCGGTTGTAGATTTCTTGTGTGACATGCGCTCTATTGCTGATTCTCTGGCTATTGCACAGAATCCAGTTGAGGAGGAAGATCTTATCGTTCATGTCATTACACAATTGAGTGATGATTTCCATCCGATTGTTGCAGCTGTTCGTGTTCGTGAAACTCCGGTGAGTTTTGATGAATTATCTGATATGCTCACTGACTATGAGCGGCTTCTGAAGAAGCGTGAAGCAGTTTCTCATGATGTTTTGCCTACATCGGCCTCCTGGTTCAAGCGCACCGCCAGCGTTTGGGGCAGTAAGTACTCGTCAGAATTTTTTTTTCAAGTCATCGAGGTCGTAGGGGTCATAATGGCTTTCGACATCAGTCTCCTTCTGGGGGCGATTCTTCTCGCCCTCAAAGATTTTGCAAGTTTTGCAATTTCTCGGGTCATGATACTAGACATTGTCGAAAAATGGCAAAATTCTTGAGGGAGAACAATATTAATGTTGTGGAGGCACAAACTTCTAATAAACCAGTTGTGAACACTACTATGGCATCAACTATTCCACAACAATCCTGGGTAATGGATACTGGAGCCTCACATCATACTGTGTCTAGCCCGTCTTCATTACAGTCTCTTCGGGGATTACTCGGGCCGTGATGAAATTATGTTAGGTAATGGTACTACTCTTCCCATCTCTCACTCGGGCACTTCATCTTTGTCTACTCCTTTGCGTCAACTTTTGTTGTCCAATGTTTTATGTGTTCCGAATTTACATAAAAAATAATCTCAGTTTCAAAGCTGTGCCGCACTTACAATGTTTCGGTTGAATTTTTTTACTCTTATTTCTTGATAAAGGATCTACGACTGCGTACGTGGTTTATTTTGGTTCAAATGTTGTTTCATGGAAGTCGGCTAGGCAGCGGTCAGTGTCTCGGTCTTCGATTGAGGCTGAATATCGTGCTTTAGCTAATGCTGCTGCAGAAGTGTTATGGATTCAAAATTTGCTTAGAGAACTTGGTGTAGTGCTACGCTCGGTTCCTAAATTACTAACGGATAATCTTAGTGTCACGTATGTATGCAAGAATCCAGTGTTCCACTCCAAGATGAAGCATTTAGCACTGGATTATTTCTTTGTTCGTGAACGCGTTGCAGATGGCTCTTTGTGTGTTCAACATGTACAGTCCTCTGAACAGGTGGCTGATTTGCTTACCAAACCTCTTGGACGATAGTTATTTTTGCGCTTCAGACCCAAGATTGGAGTCTCAGACGGATCTTCCATCTTGCGGGGGCGTGTTAAGGATTAGACCTATTCTCATGTTTGCACGCCATCAGTATATTGGTTGTGACATTGTCCATGCAACCGCCACCGCTGAGTCCCTCCACTATGACTTTGGAGTCGCTTTCGATAATGATTCTTCTTGAACCTTCTAATGCAGCCAGTTGAATTCCTTTGAGAACTGCCCAAGCTTCAGCTTGAAGAGGAGAGTAAAGGCCGATGTTATTTACATATCCTCGTTTCCAGTTCCCATGGGAGTCCCTAAGTACCCCACCGCATCCCGCCTTGCTGGTCTTTGGTTCCACAGCTCCGTCTACATTGAGTTTGAGAAACTCCTGGCTTGGCGCTTCTCAGGTTAGCATTCTCCACTGGGTCATATTGAGACCTAGGTGATGACCATTGGTTCGGGCAAATGCCGAGTCTATTTCGTCAACCTTCAACTTAATCCAAGTAATCTTTGTATGCAGGGGTGTAGTAGCATTATTGAATATTGCTTCATTTCTCCATTTCCACAGCCACCAAGCTGTGACTGCAAATGTTATGTTGTTGTTGCTCGGAGCATTCGCTCTACCCTTCTGATTCAGACCCTCGTCTAACCATCTTTTCGAGTCAAGGCTCCTGAGGTGATGGTAGGAATAAGGGAGGACTCTTCTCCATACTTCATCCGCTTCTGGGTAGTCTCGTAGAGCATGTAGGACGGTTTCAATTTTGTCGCTGCATTTCCAGCACTTATCGCACTGTGCTATTCTTCTTCTAACTCTGTTCATGTTTGTCATAATCTAGAGAAGATAAAATAATATGCAGAGTAATATATTTGTTTTTTTGGAATAATATGCAGAGTAATCTAATATATTCTCTAGTTTTACTTAGCTTTTTTGTTCTATTGAAAGGATTTTGATTTTTTTATTTATTTGAGGGATATGTTTAAGTACGTTTTTGTTTGATTTGGTCAATAATATTGTTTCTTATGTTAAAGAAACAAGTGGGAGGAGTATATAATATAAAAACAAGCTTACTGTGACATGATTGCTGGACGTGGACGATATATATGAAACATCAACTAGGAGTCTTTATTAATAGTCTAATTTTTATGTCCCTATATAAAAACAAGATATCAAAATCAATTATTAATAATTGAAATAAGAGTCAAATACGNGGTAGTATCATAATTGTGAAAATAAATTGGTAAATTCTGACATTTTTTTAAAATGACACAAATTAACTTAAGAAAATTAAAATTAAAATTATCGTGATTGAAATGTAGAAATAGATCTTATAGTATTTGATATTATATTCAATCTATCAAACTAATACCTATGTAATCCAAAATACAAAATATGCACATTTAGATCCAATAAGTATGTTTCTAATTATAGTACAAATTTTTGTACACATTTATAATAATAACAACAACAACAACAACAATAATAATAATAATAATAATAATAATAAATAGGGGGCTATTTATAGTAACTTCAGAGAAGTTGGAAGACTTATTATAGTTGGTTTGTAATTAAGTTGAAAACCGAAGCTGGTAGCATCTCAAACTCAGAAAACTATTATTGGTAACTTTAGAAAAGTTAATATGACTAATTGTGGTAATCTTGTAAGTTGAGGACCAAAATTGGTAACGCCTCAAAGTTGGAGGACCTTTAGGCTTTAGTGGGTTTACTCAATTTAATTCATCAATTATTTATTGTATAGATTTAGTTTTTCAATTGTTATTAATAAGATCAAATTTATCACTAATTTGCCATTCAAAAAAGTACCTAATTTGGTCATTGAACAGTTAAATCCACTACCTTTATTGCAATTAAGGGGTTAAATATACCTAGATGGATTAAATCTATATTTTGATCATTACTAAGATAAGGTGCTAAAACTGTTATTTTTCCTATCATTAAATACTAGACTAGATAAATAGGTAAAGACAAATTTTACAACACCGAAAATGTTACTTGCTCATTTTTTTAATTTATTGAAAGATCCACAACCACAATCTGAATGTGCTCTAGGTGAAACCTGCTGTAACTCTAATCAACAATTAACAACAAAGAGGTAAATAATCATTTGTCCACATTTCTCATCCGAATTTGAGCTTGTCGTGGTTCAATTTGTTAGGGTTTCAGGTTTTTTTTGTTTGTTTTTTTTTTTGGGTGGTATGTTTCGTGTATGGTCTAGTTAGTTTGGGTGTATTTTTTGTTGTTTTTGTAAGTGTGTGTGCTTCTTTTTTATTTATTTATTTTTTATGTTTGTGTTCTTGGGTTTTTTAGGTTTTCCTAGTGTGTGTTTTTTTCTCCAATTTATTTGTTCCTTTTTTGTTGAAATTTATGTATAGGTATTGTAAGGTGCACTGATTTTTAGAGGAATGGTGTGTTTATTTTCTGTCTAGATTTATACATTTCGTATTTTTGTGTATTTCGGTGTTATGTGGTTTTTTTTTTGGGATTTTGGTGGGTTTCATTTTCTTGCTCGGGTTTAGGTTGTAGTGGTTTTAGTGTTTAGTTTATTAATTTGATAAATTCCTTGTGTATTTTTTGTATATAGTATGTTGGTTATTTGTTCTATCTCTATTTTTTTNCGGACTGACCTCATTGGGTGATGCTTCAGATGTTCTAGCCACATTGAGGGCTTGAGGAAGGTTGGGATGATTTGTGACAGTCGAGTGAGAAGGATGTGATGAATTGGATGAACAATCTGCTGGAAGGATTTCATCAAGTTCAGACATAGCTGCTGCAGATTTTTGGTGAGGGATGACACAAAATCTACTGGAGAGATTTGGTGAAGGATGATTATCAGAACTGGAATGGATTTAGGACTGATTTTCTGGGCAGAAATGGATTAGCAAAATGGAGATTTTTTGCTGCAGAAATGGAGATTTTCTGTTGCAGAAATTGAGACTTTATGGGCTGAAATGGAGACTTTCTAGGCTGAAATGGAGATTTTCTGAGCAGAAAATGAGGTTTTCAAAGCAGAAAATGGAGATTTTTCAGAACTGAAATTATTTTTTTCTGGGCAACAGAAATATAGAGGAATAGAAAAAATATGAGAAGAAAACACAGTAGATTCGTAGGTACTGATCTAGAAATTTTTGTCAAAAGAGACTCGCCGGAAAAGACGGGCAGCGTGTGGAGTTTTTCAAATCTGAAACAGTGTTGGATGTTGAACACTGGAAAGTGGAAATGAAGAGAAGAAATCTGAAATTTCAAGACTTTCAGGTTTCAGAACTTGAGCTCTGATACCATGTGGAATTTGATGTTTAAGAACTGAAAGAAATTGATATTTCAGAGCTGAAAGATAATATTTCTGATCTATACAAATATTTCTACACTCTACCTTATTTCAGATATACACACTAATATATATATATACACACAAGAGACATACTAAAACTACACTACTCTATGTAGACACTACACTGCACTGCTCAAGAAGTCTGCCCAAGAAGTCAAAAATGTGGACTGCCCAAGGCAGATATATTTTAATATTTCAACAATAATATATTATTATTATTATTATTATTATTATTATTATTATTATTATTATTATTATTATAGTTTAGTATTTCTAATTTGACTTATCATCAAATTAGAAATATTTTTTTATAATATTTACACAATAATTTCTATGACAAATTTTATTGTGGACCGTGGTTCACATGGATCATGACAAAAAAAAATTGTTTTTAACTTTGTCCATTAATAACGGTAGGCTGTGAAGTCGTTATATTACATGTAGCAACCTTTCTCATTATTCAGTTTCATTTTATACACATGGTAGTTTCATACTTTCATTACAGCACTACTATAGTATCATTCTAATTGAACTACAGTTTCATTTGACAATGTATAATATATGTGAGATCTGTTATTTAGTTACATTTTATACACAATGTAATTTCATTGCAGCACCACTAAAGTATCATTATTATTTAACTTCATTATTTCCATTTAACAATATACACTCAATATGTGAGAATTGCTATTCAGTTTCATTTTATGCAACAAAGAATAATACTCCAAAACATAAAATAAGCACATAATAAACTATAATGGTTTGACAAATAATTAGCCAACATTAGGGTACAAAAATGTGTATCATTTATACACTTACAAATATAAATCTATAACAAAGTTATTTTTATAAAATATTAATTAATTTATTGAAAGAAAGTTGAGGAAGATGTATGCGTGGGATGGAAAGAAAGTTGAGAAAGATGAAACTTTGCCGGGATGTCGTTTTCTAACAATGATAAATGAAAATTGAGCAATGTGTGGCTAAGAACAAGTGCTTAAGAGCCGTAGAAAGCTAGGTTTCAAGACTTTAAAAGAGAGCATTATCAAGGCAATAAGGAAAAGTAAAGTAACATGCAAATGTAAAGAAGCAAGTAACAAACACGAAATGTAATCAAGTGAATGGAGATGACTAGGACTAGGTGCTCCTTGATTGGATGCAATAGAATGGTCATAGGTATAGGAAGTAGTGTAATGCATTGATCGTGATTCTTGGAAGATGTTTTCATTGCCAAAGCCACTATGATCTCATAGTCTATTTGGCATATCAAGTAGTAAAATCCTACTCTCGTAGCAAATTTACTACTTGAGACATTTCATTGAACATTTCGTATAATTTAATATGTTATATTTTTTGTGTACTTGTCATTTAATAATAATAATAATAATAATAATAATAATGATGATGATGATGATGATGATAACAAGGGGCATTTTAGACTTTATACTACTTATTCCCTTTCAATTCCCATGTATAGGGATTGAAATTCCTAGTAATTTTATTCCCTCCAACCAAACACTGAAAGTTAAACTCTCACTTTATTCCACATTATTATTTTCTCATGGAATTGCAATTCCTTTCCTACCTAATTTCTTCCCTCCAACCAAACGCCCCGTTAGAGTGCACATCTTATTCCGAGCTCTACTTCTCGATGCAAGGTGGGAAATGCAAGTGGATTAGGCTATACTGTAGTCCCAATCTCTTGCCAACTACATACAAGCCTCCAAAACCTATTGCAAGATGTGGCCATCACTATACAATAGTTTATACAAAGTCTATTTCCAACAAGAATCAAGTCAATACATCAAGTCATTTCGTAATTGCAATTCAAAACATTCTAGCATCCTAACAAGTAAACCTAATCTTAATTCCCTAATATTTAACTAGACATTGTCACAATTGAATAACTAAGATAAAGAATCAATGGAAACATTTCAAATTAAACAAAAGTAAATTGCAATTGAAATGAACACTTGACTTTGAAAGCACAATCTTCGATCTCCAAGCAAATCTTCACAAGTGTAAATTGGAATCCCCTTACAATTCTTAATTAGATCAAGTTGTTAAGTTGTTCTAAGAACCCTAGGGAGGATCCTCTCTATAAAATATAAAGTACAAGTCTAAAAAACTAAAAGTGTAAAAATATGCATTCTTCCCGCAAATGAGATGAAAAGCTCTATTTATAGCCGCAAACAACTAAAGGACTTCCTTTACGCAGGCTATCACGCCTTAAAGACTTGCATGAAAAGTAGACTTTAGCCTCAGAATGCTCCATCACGGGCTCCATTACCTCGTGAGAGGTGGCATGACCAACAAAACCCATATTTTAACCGATTTAGCCCAATCAAGCTCAAATAGTAATGAAACACAAGGAGAGTCAACTCGTCCACTTGACACCACTAGAAGGGAGAGAGTATGATATAGGATTTTGAAAAATATCTTTTGATTAAAAATCTCGAAAGATATATTTCGCTATAATGTGTCATATTTCATTTTACCATAATGAGTATTTTCAATTAAATATATTTGTATTGATAGTCAAATGTTGAAAAACTTTTAAAATAACATGCAAAAGTCATTTTCTAGGTTTCCAAATGCTTCATTAACCTTCCCAAAAATCACACCTTGCTTACTTCCAAATTGTTGAGTATTAGTACCCATGTTTGCAATAAAAGTTCTTGCTTCATTGGGTATCTTGTTTACCAATGTTCCTCCACTTGCTGCATCAATCATGTTCCAATCCATCAACAAAAGACCACGAAAAGTAGGTAATAGATGAATTAGACAAGATTTTAGTTCAAAAGGTTCTAGATATTAGGAAAGTTAATGCATAAAGGTTGTTAACTCCAAAATACGATGATTTTTTTAATACTACTGACTGTATTACAATTAATTATAACTACTATTATCTGTTCATTCAACCTATTGAAGCAATTAAGAGTCAATATCGCTTTCACTGAGACTCAAACACACAACTTCCCAAATGAGAAAATAACTTGGTGTCACTGAACCATAAGGTCCTTAACCCAAAACACGATGTTTGATTTGCTTCTCGTGCCTCTTTTTTAGTTTCTACTCAATTCTCTCATTTTTAGGATCAAATACCAAATCTCCTATATGAGAATAACATGGATAAATTGCAAAATAGATGCAAGAAATTAAAAGGAAACAAAACCTTCAAAAGTCATTCCTTGGCAACAAGGCCAAATTTTAGTAGAATATCAAACCGTCAAAATAAATTAAAATTACCACTCTTAAAAATAGTGCATAGAGGTGATTGGTGCGTAGGATCATCTTCATAAGGAACTGTTGCTTTACTTCTTTCGAAATAAATTATGGGGGTTGTTGGGTTCAATAAAAACAAAATATTTCAACACAACTCGAATAGCAATAAACAAAATATAAAAACCACTAAATTGAAGGTATAAAAACTTTACCTAAGAAAATATTTTCACAATAATTCTACATATAGTATATCACAGTTTCTAAGACATGCACAACAATTAAATTAAACTTGGTTATAGCAACTTGAACAACCTCCCAAACACAAATCTTTTCAAAATATGTTGATAACTACAAGACTTTATAGTTATTTCCCTAACTAACTAATTATCCCAAAAAATCTCATAAGACAATACATTGGGCAACATTAATTAGAACCTTGAAAAACTCTCGCCCCGACCAACAAATACTCACTAGGTTTGTTAAAAATAAAATTATCAATTTCTCCTTTGGCACAAACGCACACCAAGTTTATGCTATCTAAGAACTACTAACAAATTAAAGTAACAATCAAATACGTATTGATAATTCTAAATGAAAAATGATTATAAAGCATATCAAGATTTGGGCACTACCCAACAATACTCAAATAATCATAGAATTAATTTAGAGCACAATTGAACACTAAATGCATTATTTTAAAATTATCGTTTACTTTCAATTTTTTTGGTATAAATATTGAATTATTAGACGTTGTTGGTTGACAAAATATCCTTTATATATACTGAAAAATTAAATATTTTTAAAATTACTATAAAAAATTATCCACTCCTTAAGAACGGTTGGATATATAAACTGAATTGCTAACTAATCTTGAAAGGCATATTGCATGATAATGCCAATTTTAATCTACTATTGAATTTCATTAATTTGAGCATGGTGATAATTATTATTGCACACATTGAATTTGAAAATGTCTGTCTCAACACTTTTATTGTATTAATGCATGTAATGGAAGTTAGAAGGGATTTAATTACTTTAGCTTTTGCTTTTTATGTTCTTTTCATTTTTTTTTCTAATTTTTTGCTTTTGCCTTTGCTACCTGCTTTTATCATATAATGGAAGCATAAGCTTTTTCTATATCCCTACCATATCATTGTTTGACCAAACTTGCACGACATTAATTCAAAAAAAACAAAGTATAATTAATGATAGGACAGCAAATTTGGTTTAGGAAATGCCCATTTGAATTTCTCTGGCTGTTTCCAAAAAAGAGATTTAAAGTTAAAGAGTTTCATCACGTATTTTTTGTCATGTCAGAACAATTTGCTTAATGATCAATCTGAGAACCAATTTTTAAAAAGTTAGTGGATGGTTATATGGTATGGTCAAAAAAGTATGTGAAAATGTTGTCATCAGTTTTAAAAATATATGGAAATGACAACCAGCAACAAGTGGGTCAAAGAAAAGGTTACAACACTGATTAAGGTTTTTAACCGTTGTCCTTGCTATATTTTAACCGTTATTTTTGAACAGGAATTACAACAACACTAGTTTCAACAATATGCTTTTATCTAATATATAGACAATGGTTTTTAACAATTGTCTATGTCCATTTTTATTGTAGTGGTTGGACAATACTATACGAATTAAAAGAAATTTTTTGTAAATATTTCACAATTTTATATTAATTTATATCATTAATTCACTATGAAATAATTAGTTATAATTCATATAATGCGCATCCTATGTTATTGGAAAAACACATACATAAAAATTAAATTAAGTACTGCACGTACTCATTAATAATAATTCAAAAAATATGAAATTGAAAATGACCATGTGCATAAGTACTGCACGTACTCATTAATAATAATTCAAAAAATATGAAATTGAAAATAAACATGTGCAAAATGGATGTGAAAATTGTTGATATAACTGGACGCGTTACCACATGATCAATATAATATTCGCACTACTTGCAGAGTTATTGTTGTTACTATCAAGTAAACAAGTTATAAAAATAGAACAAGATGTACTACTCATGAACCTTCTACAAATTTAATAAATATTAATATTTTATTAATAGACGCTTGCACGATCAATAGTTCATAGTGCAACTAAGATCCCATTCATATACACAACAAGGTATATATATCCACAACTTCCTACACCATTGTTGGTTTTATGACTTTTGGGTAGTCAAAGGCAGGCCAACACTACCTGTTAGNAATATCGAAGGGAATCCTATGACTCGTTCGTGGCAAAAGAGTACTCTATCGATAATTACAAAAGGAGCTATGCAGCTGATTTCTTTTCACTCGACACAGATATCTAGTTCACAAATCAAGTCACATGCATCCCACCACTTTTGGGCAGGCGTCCAAATAATCTAGGACAACGACAAACACGTCGGTTTCCAAATGAAATGGACTTTCGAACTTCTACTAGGAGGAGATGTAACTACTGTCAAGCTCGTACTCATACTTCGTGTGATACCCCGAAATTTTAAACCCAAAAATTTATTTTCAAATTGAGATTATTTCGGATTTATTATTAAATCTAATATTCTTTAAGAATATTTCGTTATAATTATGTACCTTTCAAAACAAAGGTTGTTTCGCGAACTCTGGACCAACATATTTCAACTCAAGTTATTGTTTTAAAAGGGGTCCAGATGTTGTTTGAAATTAACCTATGGTAAAAAATTTTATC
>CM008332.1:28862587-28893766 GCA_002525835.2 Ipomoea batatas
ATAAAATCATAAACCCAAATAAAAAAAAAAAAAAAAAAGAGATAATTCTTCCTCAGGAGACCACCTTCAGCAACCCAAGAAAGATCGACGCCCTTGTGGCATCAGCTGCCGCAGCAAATCCTGCATCCTATAATTTTGCAACAGGTCAGTACAGTTCAAGAAAGAAAGGAGGGAGGGAAACCGGAAAATTTTGGTATGAAAAACTACATCACAACTCTTGCCCTATCTAGCAGACGTACCTGAAAAATTTTTGCAGCATAATACAGAACACTCGGTTGCCCAGTAATCTGCATGAAGTGAGTAAAGATACATGCCATAATTACACTCACTGTGTTATATAATTGAAATCAGAGCCTATGAAAAGTAAAAGATACCTGTTGGAACAAGATTAGTCCAGCACCAATCGTTAGGGCTTTCAAGCACTTCCCTTGAAACATTTCTCTGATTGTGGCCTCTTTTTCTTCACTTAAATGAGAAAGCTCAGACAGAATTTCATCTACTTGATGATGTGCCGAATCACCAATTGTTGCACCCCTCAACCGGCACAAGCAACTTACAGCTGTCTCTCGTAAACCCGGCATATCACCCTTGCCTTGAATAGCACATAGCAGAATCCATCTAGGTGATGCGGGAAGCCACCATATTCCAATACCCATAATAATTGATATTGGGACACTAACTCCATACATATACCGCCAACCAGCAACAACTTCCACCATAAGGCTGCCAACTGTATAGCCTAACTGCATATCGCCATTCAGAAATATAAACAGATTAGGTTTCCAAGCTTTGAGCAGGAGTAAAATAGATTCCACTAGCTCACACAACTTACTAGCATTCCAAAGACTATGAGGAACTCTTTAAGAGAAATAAGCAGCCCTCTTATCTGGCTCGGTGATGTCTCAGCAATGTACATAGGAGCAGCATGCATTGCCTGTCACAGATGAAAAAAAAAAATCATAAATCAAAAGTCAAATATGTAGCCTTTTGTATATCATCAGTTCTTCATAAACTTTTAGGTGCACTAAGCCCCACCACCTATCAGTTTAACTGTATTTAGCAGTCTACTGTACTGGTTACCAGTTGCTGTAGAACTCCTGTTCATTGTAAAATTAACAATCCAAATTACTCTTTGGGTGATGAGCATTTGTGTCGCAGCACCTTAACATGGAATTTGGGGTAAACTATACATATAAATGTCTCTATATATTCACAAGCAAATAAGAAGGGAAAAAACAGTTGATAAAAATATAAATTTGATGGAAGTATCTTACCAACCCAATTCCTACACCATAAACAAAACGCCCAATCACCATAACAACATAGACTGGTGCGAATGCTGTTATCAAGGCTCCAATAAGATATAGTACAGAAGACAGCATCAATTCCCTTCTTCGTCCTACAATTTAATATAATGATATAGAATTCATATGCTGAAATATGAGATCAATTGTTGGCATGAAACTCTCATTGGAGAACTAACCTAGGAAGTCAGCAATGTTGAAGGCCAGGAAAGAACCAATTAAAGCACCATAAAGTGAACCACTAGTCTGTAATGATCAATGGGCAAGACAAAGTAACAAATATCGGATTATACCAGGCAGAAGATCAAGTTAAAGAAGATATGGGCAAACAAAAGCACAGGTAACTGGAAAATAATAAATAGAGACGAAAGGCTTACTATGAGACCAATTTGCACAGATGACAAGTCATACCACGAAATCCCACTTGATGTGGCAGACTGCAGAATATAGTAAAGATTGACAGGTTAACATTGTAATTAACTTAATTACTAGTTTCAACATGTACCAGTACAAAGTTGTTATGATAGTGAAGAGACCTTAATCCATTAAAGAGCTGAATCAGAAAACACAAAATAAAAAATAAAAAGAGCACCTCTATGGAAATTGTGGCACAGGATGTAGCGCCAATATCATAACCATAGAGCAGTCCTCCAAAAGCAGGGAACAGAAACCTGAAACATTTAGTTGATTATAACAATTACTAGGAAAAATGAAAATAAGAAGTTCCGGACATCATTAATAAACACCAAGCTACCAAACTGCAAAAGATTGAAACTCATTTCAAGAGTAAAAAACCCTTCGGTCAGCCATCAAAGACTATATTTCCTCAAGCTATTCTCTTTAGTAGCCTCACTTGACCTTAGATTAGCATTTTCAAGTTCATTACTTTTTCCAATAAATCTTATAGTTTTCACAACACATCATAATCTCATACAATTAACAAATTTACTAACTTCTATAAGGAATCCAACATAAACCCTTTTAGAAGAGTCAACATCCTGTTAAGTTTTATAAATGTCGATATCTCCATTTGACAACAATCCACCTAAAATTACTTCATTATGCTCAAAGAATTTGGATTTAGCAGCCCTAAAAACCTTTTCGACGCTGAAATATAATAATCTGGAAAGTAAAACAAACAAGCAAAAGAGCAGAGTGTGAGTCAACTCAATCTGAAATTTGGGGGCGGGGGAGAAACTCACGGCAGTATACAGGCCACCACAGAATAATTCTCGACATGTGGTTGTTGCCCAAAAAGGAGAGGCTCTTGAACACTTCCAATCTCGCCGGACGACTTCCCGGGCTAGGTTTGTCAGTTGGAAACAATTAAATTTCACCCAAAAAATATCGAAAATTTGTAATTTGAAAACAAATAAATAAACGAGAAGAAGAACCTGTCCGATGGAAGAGAGAGTGGGCTGCTCTGGATCATCTGTTGCCATTTTCGCTAATTCCTAGAGGATTGGCAAAAAGCCTTAGTTATATCGAGAGCAATTACCAGGAAAGGAAATGGGCATTGGGGAAGTGGAAAAATGAATACCCAAAAATAAAAAAACAGTTTTAATTTCTTCAGCAGCAGAAGGTGATATCGGGTTTATCGTGTATGAATGAACTACTATGAAAAGCATCAACCTAGTGGAATGTGGAATGGTGACAGATTCTACCGCGCCGTGTAATATGGCAACAGGTCAAATTGTGTACAAACACACAATTTTTTAGAATTTCTTGTGAGTAGTTGGGAATAGGGAGTTGAATAATGTGTACATGAAGGAGAAAGATGACCATCAACTAATAAAGTAGTTAGCTCCTAACTAGGTGAGGTTAGAGGTTCTTGATGGCTTGATGTGGCAACTTTATCCATCATTGGTCTTGGATGGCAATTGGCAGCTATCATTGTCTTGCCATTTCATTCCCGACTGTTCTGTTCTTCAATGGAGTATAATCTAGAACCATATGAATGGAATGAATGAATATATGTCAAATCAAGATGAATCGGCTACATTCTTTCTTTTCTTTTCAATAAAAATAAATAAGTAAAAATTAGAGAAAATTGTCATTTTGGTCTAGTGACTATAGGGTCCTCTTAATTGCAGTCCACGACTTTCAAAAGTGTTAATTGCATACCCTGACTATTCAATTTTTCTCAATTTTGGTCACGGCGCCGGATTTTAAAGCAATGAGGGTATTTTAGTCATTTCACACCTTGTTCTTCTTCTCCAGCGAACCAATTTTTTATGCTTCTTCTCCGGTAGACCAGGCAGTCGTGGATTTGTCTCCAGCGAAGCCATCTGTTCTTCCTCTTCTCCAGCCAAACTTCTTCTCGTCAATGTCGTCGAGAAGCTGCATCGCCGCCAAGCTTCGCGGCCGTCAAGCTAACCAACCCGTTCAGATCTGCTGCCAGACCTCTAAAATAACCCAACCCAACCCGTTCATACCTACTGCTGCCAAGCTCCGTCGCCGTCGACTTCACCAGATCTGTTGCTGTCGTTGAGGAGCTGTTCATTGTTGGTTACTGATTTGATGGAGTTCCCATCGACGAGAGAAGGGAAGGAGAGCCACCGCCATCCACCACAGCTGCTGCTCGCCGAGGGAAGACCGTCGTCGCCGTGTCCGGTCACCCGTGTCGACTTGTCGTCGAGGAGCTGCATCGCCGGAGAAAAGTGGTAACTCGCCGGAGAAGAATAAATAAGGTGTGAAATGACTAAAATGCCCTTGTTATTTTAAGGTTTAAGAAAATCCGGCGACATTTACCCAGTAATTTGGCCAGAGTGACCAAAATTGACAAAAATTGAATAGTCAGGGTATGCAATTAACACTTTTGAAAGTCGTGAACTGCAATTAAGAGGACCCTATAGTCAGTAGACCAAAATGACAATTTTCTCTAAAAATTATATAGAGTATAAATAAGATGCATTTGTTATTCTAGAAAAGTTGAAGTTTAGAAAGAAGTTAATAAACTTTAAAAAAATTTAAGTATATCAAAAAGTTGTATACTTGTACGAAACAGAAGTCTTTACTTGTTTTGCTTTGTGAAGATATGCAGTTAAAGTTTTAGTAAGATGTTTGAATGATTTAGTGTTTGTGTGCGTGTGAAGTATGGATCAAGAATATAAGAGCTTAAAGTAAACGAAAGATGTATTTATACTGGTTCAACGGGTAATGTGCATTGGAAGAAGGGACAATGTACACTGGAAGGCAAAAAATGCGTATGGGAGACACAAAGATGTGAAACAATTATTGAAAAAAAAAATTTTAATATAGGATCTTCAACACAAATCATAAACGACCATAAATAATAAACAAACAAGCAATATTCAACTCAAATTAGTAATTAGTGATCAAGATTAATTGATTTAAAAAAAAAAAGTTCGTCATCTACAATTAAAAAAAATGCTATGGAACCACAACAATGTGCACAGGAAGGCTCAACAATATGCACTCTAAGACAAACAATATTCACTACGAAGGAACAACATTGTGCTCTGAAAGGCATAACAATGTGCTTTGTATGGCATAATAATGTGCATTAGAAGAAGGAACAATGTGCACTGGAAAAAGGAACAATGTGCACTGGAAGAAGGAACAATGTGCACTGGAAGGCAAAAAAAAAAAAAAAAACTTACTTACACAAAATTACAATAATATCACCTTTTTTTAAAAAAAATCTCCAATTTGGACTATTTCTCACCTAAGGCAATTATTTCACATCATACATACATACATATATATAGAGGAGAGTTCAAATGTGGCATGTTCTATGTGGTCATGCGGCCTTTTTTCATCCATTAGGTTACAGCAAGTCATCAAATCAACGCGTAATATATGTGTTAAAATACACACCATTCTACGTACTAAAATGCACCAGAGGATAGATAGAACACACTAATCCACACTATAACCAAATGCACCTATTCACTTAAAATTCATCAATATACGTAATAAAGCGCATTATTCTACATATTAAAATGCACTACAACGTGCCTCATATCAAATTATAAACATGCACTATTTACACATATTAGAAAACATGTGCTAAAATATGCATCATTCTACGTATTAAAATGCATCACAACGTGTGTCAAAATGCACAATTCCCCTTATTGAAAAGCACCATCCTAGATTATAAACATGCACTATTACACTTATTAAAAAACACATGTTAAAATCAATCATTGACTATTTCAAGTCATAAAAGGTTCATAGTAATTTTATACTATTCATGTTGCGACTTTCGTTTATCGCATTTTGAGAACTTTAAATCCATCAGGAATTTTTAAACAACTATTATCGACCAATGACCCATATAAATATGTAGTGATCGCGTTTATTAGCTATATATCTAATTATTTACTGCTAATTTTATTAAATAGCAAAACACAATGTCATTTATTGTGGAACAATATCTTTTTATTATGATTAATATTGGGTCTCTCCATAAACCCTTAACTTTTCAACTCGCTTTATATTTAATCACCTACCTTTTCTTAAATAAATAATACATACTAGTAAGTAGTAACCTGCAGAGTTAACATCTTTTGGTGCAGATATCTCTTTTTAGTGAGTTGAATTGTATACCTTAATTGCTCTTTTTTTAATCGAAAAACAATTAGCATGCTTATGGCGCTATACTACTATGTTAGCTTCTGGATCCATATTTAAATAATGAGAGCAATTATAGAGGCAAATATGTTGTCGACAACGGTAATAGATTTATTATAGATATCTTCCATATTCATGGAATTTTTTTTATATCAACCAAATATATGTCGTTTCCCAATAGTATTTGAATTTGCTTGTTCCTCTTCCCAGTATTTTGATTATTCGGTGCACCTATAAATTTACTGGGTTTTTTCCCCTTCTAGATGAACATCTTCAGGATGAAAAATTCTTTAGATTTTATGAGGGACGAAATTTCTATACTAGATCTAGTTTTCACAAATTATTATTTTTATACCAATAAATTTCCTATGCTTCCAACATAAAGGAACACGGGGTCTTGCGACTGCGTCCCTAGATAAAGGTAGGTCTTAATCGGGGATTGTACTTGACCCGATTGCCCTCAGCTCGAACCGGTTTGTCTCAGATTGGATTGAATAGCGGCTGATGCGCCGACCACTATACGTATTCAGCTGTTAGAGGGGAGTATAATCCCTATCAACCATGTCTCATCTTGCTTCTTAACTAGAAACACCGGAGAAGAAAATACTGATTTACTTTGCTGAATAATTCTATATTCAAGTATCTCTAATCACTACTTATCAATCTTGTCCCTAAGAAATTGGGGGTACCTATATGGATGGACAACAACTAGGTCATAACCAAAAGAGAGTACAATTTAGGTATCACACAAACATGATGGTGGCAATATCGAGACTTCTTGGAATAATGGGTCAAACTCCGATAGAAAGACGTTTATAACGTCTTGGTTAGAAGTTGGGTGCAAAGAAGTAATTATAGCCAATGCACTAGGAGTGTTGTTGGACCACGAAATCAATTTCATATTCAAAATAAATTGCATTGTTAAGGATTTAAAATCCCACCAAATTGATCCAATGGTGTTCATCCATTTAATTACTAAGAGTTAGAGTCCACAAGTAGAATATGGAATAAATTCACCAAAAACGAGTCTAAGCCCTTAAAAACCAACATCAATTTACAAAGACCAGTGCTTGATAAGCAATCCCCATTCGAGACCTCAACCTTAATTCTAAGATGAGGAGTGGTAAGAAGAGCCAAGCCATGCACAATTGAAGTGTTGATGAAATTATGGGTGTTCCTTGTATCCACCAATTCAAATAGGGCATGCTATCTCATTACCTAAAGTTTAATGATCTCTCATATTGAAACTCTCGTTATTGCATGTATAGAGATTTCAACCACCTCAATGTCCTCACTAGCAGGCTCAATGGCTCATAGATTTCCTCTTTATTATTAATGCCTAGGACACAAAATAGGTGCTTGCACCAATAGCCACGAAACCATATTTGTATAATCACAATTAAAACAAATGACATTTGATTTGCATTAGTCTTTGCTCTGTAGGTGACAACCGACGAATGAGATGAAGTATGAGACCAATTTTTTTCATAGCTTGCGGTATGGAGTTGGTGAAAATCACCAAGTTGTTTCTTGTAGGGGTTGGAAGAAGACGTGGGGGTTGCTGGAATGTCCATTTTTGCATCAAAAGAATTCGATAGCAAAAATCCCAGAAAGTATTAATGACCTCTACCAAGGAACTCAGCTTACTTCGTTCCACATTAATCCATAGAAACTCATCTAATCCTATAGTAAAGAAATAGACATGCTGGTCGATTCGCAAAAAAAATTTATCCTAGCCAGCAAATGTGGAAATCTAAAACATATTTTTCAATCTAGCATGCACGTTTCTTGATGTTCACCAACTTCCCCAATGGGTTATTACTATGAGGAAGGCCAAAACATAGCTTATAATATATCATTGGAAAATACTTCACCTATTGTATTAAAGGTTGTCAACTCAACTTTGAGTATGAATTGGGGTATGAGTAGCACGAAAATAAAGTTCACAACAATGGGGCTAGATGAGAGGGTCCTCTTGGATAGGGAACATAGGAAATTCCATTGCGTATATTGGGAATGGAAAATGGTATCGTCACTATTGGGGGATGCAACTTCAACAATGACAGGTTAGATTATGGAAGAAACTAGTTGTGGCTGCTTGGGAATGCCATTATAGTTACTAATGAGACCAAAAAGGGATTTTTTTTTTTCAATTCCTTAATAGATTTGGACATGTCATCATATTTAGCACTAGAAATTGCATTGTTGGGATGTTGATTGCCTATGACGTAAGCAACTGAACTAATGTTATAGTCTATTGTCAGATGCAAAATAGAAAATAAAGAGCAATAAATGAAGAACCAAATTAAGTTTTCTTAAGGCCATATTACTCCCTAGTCCCTTTACTGGGATAAAAATATGCTTGTCTTCCATTGAAATTGATTCCCCCTTTTTATAGATAAAATACAACTTATAGAATGACTAAAATCCAATGAAGAAGCTAAATAAGTTAAGTAATTTGCTAAAATCATCCAACTTACTAAAATGGGACGGAGGGAGTAATATATAAAGTATGACAATAATTTTCAAAAAAATGTGTTGTTCTCGATAGAATATGCGAGTGAGTCTAGAAGTGGGTGAATAGACTCACTCAAATTTCTAAAAATTTCTTCACGAAGTGATAAGTTTTCCCAAAGGGTAGACTTATCGAGTCGATAAGAGTTTTGGAATGCACAATGGAATTTTAACATAGTCTCTTTTTAGGTTTTCTTTGCACGTTTGGTTATCTTAATAAAATGTTAGGATTGGTCATGAGAATGATATGCAAGCAGTGAAGAGGTATAACTAAGTAAGGAGAGAGAGAGAGAGAGTTTATATAGTGGTTCGGTTGTTAAGGAAACCTAATCCACTCTTCTTCACAACTCGTGAAGGTCTGCACTAATCACTCCTTAGTACAATAACACCACCAAGTTTGCCTCCTTGATCACCAAGCTGGACAACAACCTTGAATCACCAGGTTTTTCAACTCCAAGAGTTTACTCCGCTTCTTTCTACTTATCCTAGTAGAGGATGTAGGTTGGAGAAGTAGTTTCTTTTTTTCTCCAACTGAAATCTTTGCTTCTTCGAATTTGGATCTTTGCTAGTTGAAGCAACTCAGGACTTCTTAGAATCTGGATAATTGCGTTGAAGCTTAACTCTCTTTTCTCAATCACTGGTCGTAGATTGCTTGATAAACTTAAAGTTTTTCTCTGTTACTTAGATGTTCTTAAGAATGATCAACACTTCCTTCTGAAAGTGAAGGCCGAGGCTATTTATAAGCTTGAAAAATTGTTCTGTTGGAGGGAAAACAAAATTTCAAAGGAGCCTATTGACAATGAGTAGAGATCGTTGGGTAATTCGAGTATACATGAGTCAATGACATTCCAGCCGTTAAGTCCATAAATAACGCTGAACATTTGTCTTTTTGTTCTGCACAAAGGACATGACATTTAATGACAGTTGACTTGGGATATATACCTAGCTTAGGACTTGTTTTGTCCGGCACGCACACTCTCATGTTTTAAGGTTTTGGATTATATACGCTTAGAGAATGTCTCTAGCTTGTCATATCGAGTTGTTAGCTGAGCTAACGAATTGATCCCTTTTGTTTACTCGAATACGGTTGGTTGACTTTACCAATCATCCCATAACTCATTGAATGATCTTTATTTATCATCCGGTCTTGATAACACAAAGGTGTAGACCCTTCCATAATTCGGTCTTTTGCAATCTCTTGGCCTTCATCATCGAATCTTCAAGTCTTCGAGTCTTCGTTCTTCTATCCTTCGTTTTTTTTTTTTTATCATGAATCGTTGAGAGATGACAACTCAGGTTGAATAAAGTTGTCTCTAAGTGATTTCCACGAGGGCTTGATACGTTCACTCTGGTTAATGATTCGAATAACGATTTGAACAAGATAAGGAATCGACCCAAGTCTAAGACGTAAAAGAATTGATGGGTCTAAACTACTAAGCTTGGTATCATCAAAATCTAGTTACAAAGTGTTCCTTTCAAAATGAATCTCTTTCAACTAAGAAGCTTCCCAAATAACTACAGGTTTCTCAATCTTCAACAACATATTTATTTCTACAACATCGAGCTCAGTGGTATGATTTTTTTTTTGGTTGGGTGGAGTCATGGACATTTGGCATTTAATACAATTTAAATATAAAAAAAGTTATAATAATAATAATAATAATAATAATAATAATAATAATAATAATAATGTTAGTGTAAACTGGAGACCACTCTAATGCTCTCGGTAGGTGTGCATGTTACAACAATACAACCTCTTACCACCTTCTTTTTTATGAATTAATATCACTTTTGGTCCCTCGACTTTTGAGTTTTATCAATTTTGGTGCTTAACTTTAAAATTTTTCAACTTTGGTGCCTAACTTTGTTATTTTTATTAGTTTTGGTTCTTCCGACCAAATTGACGGCGAAATGTTGCCGGATTTTATATTTCAAGGGCAAAATCATTATCCCAAAGAAAGATCTTCAATAGCTAGACAAAAGAAAAATCATATTAAGAGAAAAAGAAGGGTTTGTCAATCATCGAGATATAAATCTCATAGATCTCTGTCTAGTTTCTGCTTGTCTTTTCCATTATTTGCACCGATCAAATACCTAAAAATATGATTTTACAGTGGTTTTGTTTAGATATTGAAGATTTTTTTTGGGATAATGATTGTGCCCTTAAAATATAAAATTCGGCAACATTTCACCGTCATTTTGGTCGGAAGGACCAAAATTGATAAAAATAACAAAGTTAGGCACCAAAATTGAAAAAATTTAAAGTTATACACCAAAATTGATAAAATTCAAAAGTCGAGGGACCAAAAGTGATATTAATTCTTTTTTTATTTTTATTTTTTTTTATTGACAAAATCCCAATTTAGCATAAAAGTTCGGGCAATCTCTCTTATTTCTCCTCTAACTATGCCATACACTCCACCATCCCTTAACCCATGATGAGAAATCCTTCAATGAGAATGCTCTAACGGTGCACCGGAGGAAAGGAGTGAAGTTTTTGTGATGTTGTTGGATGGAGACAACCATGATAGTCTCAAATCCAGTATTATAATTCAACTTTTATAATCTTTGGATCAAAGTTTTTTAGTTCATCAAACTAAAGCACTATCACATCTAAAATAATTAAACATTAAAAAATAGGGACACATTAGTTGTAATATAATGAATAAGTAATATAATATTAAGGTTTAATTATACTATTTTGCTAATTTAAAATGCCTCATTAAAACTTTTTTAATAGAAGATACTATTTTTCACCTTACTCATTTTTATTGAGTGACGATGAAATATATTGGACGTCGATCGGATTGGGTGAGTTTAGTTTCTGTTCGATTTGAGACGTAGCATTGTGAGTTGTGACTTACCATTGAGAGATGTGATTAAATAGTTAATATCCACATACTTATTACTAATTGGTTTTAAGAGCATCCCCATTGATGCATAATGAGGAGATAATGTCAGAAACTAATGCCAAGTTGGAGGAGAGAGGTGAGGGAGAGAGAAAGAAGAACTCCTCCTGCAAATGAAGAAATAATGTAGATCAAATGGGACCCACTGCCATTAATCCTATTTGTGACAGCCACGCGTGGCTGTCACTTTATGCGCCCAGTGGGCGCGCCTTCATTAACATTTATTATTATTATTTTTTAATTTCGATTTTGTTTTGTTTTTTTATTCATCCCTTCTCATTTTCTCTTTCCTAATTATACTTACAAAAACTACTCAATAACCGCGAAATATTTCCACTGATAAGGATGCTCTAAGCATGATATGACAATTAGTTAGTCAACTAATTGATTTTAAGTATAAGTAGGATATGAGACTAAGGGTATGTTTGGTTGGGTGGAAATTTTTTTCCATGAAAGTTGTTTTCCTTAAAATGAAAGAAAATATTGTTTTGTGATGTTTGGTTCATGGAAAATGAATTCCTCAAATTTGAGGAAAACAAAATCCTTGGTTGGACCAAGGATTTTGTTTTCCAACCAAGGATTTTGTTTTCCATGGAGGATGGGAAGAAAAATTGGTATGATTGGACAAATTTACCCCTTTGTGTTATTTTCTAATTATTATTACTTTTATTAATTTGTAGGGGCATATAGGTCTCTATACACATTATTCCTTACCATTTTAAATCCAACCAAACAACAGAATTTATCTTTCCAGCAATTTCTTTTCCACCAACCAAACAACATAATTTATTTTCTTGGTAACTAATTTTCCACGGAATTTCACTTCCACTTCCCTTCAAATATTTTCCGCGAACCAAACGAGCCCTAAATAACCAAATTAAGTAAGCTACAATTATCACAGGATGAGTGACCCACGGAGAAGTAAGGTAGTTATTATTTTACTAAACACTTTTAATTGTAACATTCTAATTTAAGCGTTTTCAATTTTGAGCTTCTGGTTGTTTGTTGAAGATTTTGACTCTCGACTAGTTTTTAAACTGAAGTACGCGGAGTAGTATATTAGTATTATTACTATGAATGACACGGAAGCGGGCCCCACTCACCCCCGCTTCACACTCTGTCTATTCTAAAGATTCAAGAGGGGGAGCGGGACACGCAGCACACCACTACTGTTATCATATTTTTTTTCCTCACTATAAAAACACAGGAGGGAAGGGCTTAAACCAATTTCAAAGTCTTCTCTCTCACTCTCGAACTCTGCCTCCTGCTGCTGCTTCAATTCGAAGCTGTCTTCTTGTCCTTTTCAAATATACATACATACACATATATATATATAACTGCTTCCCTGTATTTGTCCTCTTCTCGGAGGTGTAGCCGTGCCGGTTGCCCCTTCGAACTAGGGTTTCTTCCCCCTCCTGCGATTTCTAGGGTTTATCACTCTCCCATGGCGGCGGAGAAGCTTAGGGATTTGAGTCAGCCGATTGATGTCGCATTGCTTGACGCCACTGTCAATGCTTTCTATGGCACTGGATCTAAGGAGGAGGTGATTTCCATTCGCTTCCGTTATATAATTAATTATATTCTCCGCGTTTCGTTTCTTCAGAGGTTTTGTTTCGTTTTATTATTATTTTTTTGGGGGTTTGCTTTGTTGCTTTTGTTTTCTGAATTGCTACTTGTGCGTTCAACCTTTGACTACTTGGTAGTGTTTTTGTTGGATTAGTGGAACCTTTATTTATTTTCAAAAAAAAAAAAGTGGAACCTTTATTTATTTATTTATTTTTCTGTTGGTGCCGCTTGGTATAAGTTGCCATCGTTTGCCTTGAACTAAAGTTTAGCAATTTCCTTGGTAGACTCCGTGCCTGCATTCGTCATGGATATCTCCTTTATGTATGACAATAGCTATGATTGTATTATAGTTGGTACTGTTGGTTGCAACTCATGATATACATTCTGAGTTCAACATATAAAGGGTGTACTTTGTGCAATGTTGTAAATCCCACTTGAACCTAGAAATGTATAGGGAAAAAATTACTTGAAAAAATGGCTCAGAGGAACAAAAAAGGGATTTTTTTTATTACTTCAACTAGTACTTATTGATGGGAGAGAGACATATGTGGATTAGCACAATTACTGGCATATTCAGGATTCTAAGAGAGACTGGGTCTGATTTTTTGACCCTATTCATGTATGTAATGGAATAGAGTACCATATGTTTCTTGGGGGTGCATACACTAATGGAATTTGTTGCAAAAGAAATTTAACTAAATTGCAGTCTTGAATGGGCCAAGGGAGAGCAGTGATTGATGGGGCATTAACTACTTATAGAGATCATGAAATTCCCTTTGTTTATCTGAAATGGATACACACGCGTTACAGACAGAAAGAATCAATGAAACAAAAAGTTATTATAGTAACGTTTTGTACACGTTAAATAAATATTTTAATAGACCTTTGTGATAAACAATAAATTTCAAATACAGAATCTGATGTGTTGTATTTGCTGACCCTATTGCCTCATTCTTACTTGACAAAATATAATACCCTAATTACGTTTTTACTGGTAATATTTTTAGTCTAACTAAAAATTGGGCAGAGTAAATGGGCAAGAAAGATGTACATAATCTTACCTCTGATTGTGGAGAGGTTGTTTCCAGCGCATGAATCCGTTGTATTAGTAATTTAGTATGGGTTTATAAGTGAGCATTAGCCTTTAGCAATGCCCACTCTTCATTATATGGTATCTTTAGCAATGCCCACTCTTCATTATATGGTATCCAGTATCCTATTACTGAAATATTTGTATATCACAGATTGACAGTTGAATCACTGTTGACCGGACTAGTAGTTTAGTCAGTTATTTCATTGCTAAGTGGTTCAAGTTTCAAAATATTAACTGTGGATAAATGATTTTCGGATTTTCCATCTAAATACGGTGAGATTGCTTGAATTTGAATACTTTGGTGCATATATTTTTTATTACTGGGTTTTCTGCCAAATTTATGTGCTTTGAATGGATTCCCTTTAGCTGGCCCTTAATGCATGTACTTTGTTTCTTTCAAAGTTCTCAAACCAACTTGCCTTTGCTTTTTTCCTTGTGTGATTTTACAGAGGGCTGCTGCAGATCATATTTTGCGCGATTTGCAAAATAACCCAGACATGTGGCTGCAAGTGGTTCACATCTTATCCAACACACAAAACTTGAATTCCAAATTTTTTGCTTTACAGGTCAGTTTCAAAAGATTTAGAAGCACCATGCATGCAGTTTAGGTAGTCTTAACATTGGTGCATTGTTGTGTCTCTGCATTTTATAACTGGACTGGTGAAAGTTTGTATGTGTAGTTCACTGTAGCACGCAACTATAACAGTGTAATTGAAGTGTCAAAATAGTGTAGCAACAATGTTAAACAGTTTTTGTTGAGACTCATGTTTGTTTGAGGTACATTATACAATTTGAATTAACTTTTTTGGTGAACTTCATGCTTGTCTTAGAAATATGTATTTATTTTACAATTTTCAGTTAAACTTGCATCTTGAAAGTGCAAGTGCTTTTTTGGTAGAAGCCATGCTTGTCTCGCATTGATAAAATTAACCACCATATTAAGATCATGAAGCATGATCAATTTACTATAACTTTTTAAATTTTTTTAAATTAATTAGATTTTTAAAAAATGGTAAAAGGTTTTGGGGAGGGGGGAGATAGCTAGCAAGTGGACATGGGAGCAGAAAAAAAGGGAAATGAGTCCACCCCGTGGTGAGAGAGAAAGAGCTAGCAAGTGGACATGGAATGAGAAAAAGGGAAATGCGTTTACCCTTTGATGAGAGAAATAGGAATATGGGGACTCGAGTTACTTGAGAGAGGCTTAGCTTAATTATAAACTAGGCTAACAAAAAATAGAAAAAGAGAGGTTCATCAAGCTCACAAGCCTCACCAACCAAATAGCATAGAGCTCAAGCTCAGTCAAGTCAAACCAAGCATTTAACTGGCTGACCTTGAGTAGCTAATGAACTGGATCAGCTCAACTACATCATTATTGTGTAGGCTTTTTTATTGCATTATCTGATAGATATGATTGTGAAAAGTGGCAGTTCATAAAATTATGAACTTACAGAAACTGATAGTTGGATTTGCATTTTGTTGAGCTGACATGATAGGTTCTAGAAGGTGTCATAAAGTATAGATGGAATGCTTTGCCAGTTGAGCAACGAGATGGGATGAAAAATTACATCTCTGAACTTATTGTGAAGGTAAGATCCTTTGCCATATATCACTTCTTTTCTCTTAAAAGCATTAGATTTTTGTATATACTTTGAGCAGAAAAAATTGTAATTTTGATTTCCTTGATTTTTGTCAGCTTTCAAGTGATGAAGCATCTCTTCGGCGAGAAAGATTATATCTGAACAAATTAAATGTTATTTTGGTTCAGGTAACCTTTCCTTGCATTTCCTGTTTCGTTGGATGTACATCTTAAGTTGTAAGATTGTGAACAATGTGTTCTCGCATTAATATAATTTATTACTAAGGTTAGATTTTGAAGCACGAGTGGCCAACAAGATGGCGAAGCTTCATTCCTGATTTAGTTGCTGCGGCAAGGACAAGTGAAACTATTTGTGAGAATTGCATGGCTATATTGAAGGTTTGTTATGAACATCTTATATGGTTATGGAAACTTTAGAGAAGGGTTTATGACCACACAAATGTTTTTGTCACAGCTTCTTAGTGAGGAGGTTTTTGATTTCTCAAGGGGTGAAATGACTCAGCTGAAGATCAAAGAGCTAAAACATTCACTAAACAGGTAATTATTTATGGGTGTTATGTTGTCTTATTTCATTGGGTTTTGTTATGCCTTTATCTTTTCAGTATTGGTCCCATCTATTGCCTTGTCTAGTCAATTTACTATCTTGTGCTGTAGCTAGGAGATTAGAAGTATATGATCAAAGATTTAATGCGAAACCAATTAATAAGTTTGAGAGTCATTATGTTTTTGCTTTATTCTTCTAGTGTTGTTTTAAAAAGGAAATATCAGTATTCTCAAGAACGTTATGCCTTTAGTTACTGTGGCATTTAGGGACTCATTTTGTACCTTTTTGCTCTTTTTCTTGCAAGCTGTGTTTCTTTAATGGATTGTTTTGTTGTTGATCTTTTTGTTATATTTGTGATTGTGAATATCTGCACACATTCTGCCACACATACAATTTACTTATAGAGTTTCTTTTTGCTGTTGACAGTGAGTTTCAACTCATTCATGAGCTATGTCTATATGTGCTCTCTGCATCTCAAAGAACTGAGCTTATCAGGGCTACTCTTGCTACATTACATGCTTTCCTCTCATGGATTCCTTTGGGTTATATTTTTGAATCTCCACTGGTATGTAGTTCTTTTTTATTATGCATTTATTTTCCTCTATTCCTGGATTTTTTGAAAAAAATTTATTTGGCCTGCACATTTTGAAACATCCTTTCTTTGATATTACAGCTGGAAACACTACTTAAATTTTTTCCTGTCCATGCTTATCGTAACCTTACACTTCAGTGCCTGACAGAGGTATGTCTGTATGTTGGAATGTAACTACTTAGTAATCACTTGATGCTCTAGCTGGAGCTTTTAACATACATTCTACTAACGTGACAGGTTGCTGCACTCAGTTTTGGAGATTTTTACAATATGCAGTATGTGAAGATGTACACCATCTTCATGGCACAACTGCAGGTGAATAAAGATCTGTGTTCTTAATGCTGTAATTGAACCTGAATTAGTATACTTTTGTGTGCTATTGAACTGGGAAAACATTGATGAGTTTGGGCATAGCATTACCTGATATAAATTTTGCCTGAATTTTTCTTCTCCTATTCAAGAGTCTATTATCTAGTATGGCATATCTCATATGTGTCTTATTGTTATGTATCTTTGTTCATTTAGACCATTCTTCCATCCAATACAAACATCCCTGAGGCTTATGCACAAGGCACCAATGAAGATCAGGTATAGTTATGGATTTGCAAAATAATTAGGTACATAGTTGATATAATTATATACTAACTGACGCCTTTCTGTTTACATCTGTTTTTCAGGCATTTATTCAGAATTTGGCATTATTTTTCACCTCGTTCTTTAAGGCAAGTTTATTTTGTGTATATGCTTTCATGCTAAATAACTGTATTTGATGTAATATATCACCTCCATTCCTAAAAAAGGAAATAAAGAAATGTCAACTTGTGAGAGTTTCAAGGTTTCTAATGACCGTATCTTACTGTTAATTCTTCTATTGTTACCTTTTTCTCTAATTTTATGACAATCCTTGTTCATCTGGTTTGGGGTGGAATGTCCTTCCAGTTTTTCTTTGATGTGCCAACTTTTTAATTCCTTTGTTAGTTAGGATTTAGGTGGCTCATGTTTTACTTGCTCAGTTAGTGTCAAGTCTCCACAAATTGGTGTATGGTTGCATGGCCTAGGATATTATAAATTATATGACTATTAATTCTTTGATTAGATGTTGATAGGAATCATAGTATAATAGAGAAATTGGTTTGTTCCTATGCTGATTTCTTTATTTGTTTTTTGTTCCTTTTTTTTTTGTCCTTTTTGTTTTGTTTTTGTTTTTTGTACAGTCCCATATTCGGGTGTTGGAGAATTCCCAGGAAAATATAAATGCACTACTGATGGGTCTTGAATATCTTATTAACATCTCATATGTGGATGACACTGAGGTTTTCAAGGTATGCCATCTGGATTTAGTTCTTTAGTACAAAGTAATGTATTTTTTTCTCTAGTTCTCTTATTGCTGGTGTATGATATTACCAGGTCTGCTTGGATTATTGGAATTCTTTAGTTCTGGAGCTGTTTGAAGCACATCATAACGTAGACAACCCTGCAATGACTGCAGCTCTCATGGGGTTACAGGTAACCTAAATATGGCCTTGATTGCTTACAGGAATATAATAAAGTATTGCTCTTTATATGCATGGATTATTGTGAGAAGTACTACTTTGTTATTATTATTATTATTTGTATTTTATTTTAACTTAAATTGGCCATGGCTATTTTTTTTAATAATGATATTTGTTACTGAATTCTTCTTCTTCTTCTTTTTGGGGTGGGGAAAAGGGAGTTGGAGGGGTGGGGGGTGGTTGATTTACATCTGATGGGGTAGATGGGACTCAGATCCAGGTTGCTACCTGGAAAGAGGTGTAGCTTACCACTGAGCAATACTCTGAGTCCCTTAATGAAATCTTTTTTGGTTACTTTTTTCTTCTCTCTCTCTCAGGAAAGGTACTGATGACAAAGCTTTTATGTTGAGTGCAGATGCCATTGCTTCCTGGTATGGCTGATGGTTTGGGTGCACAGCAGATGCAAAGGCGTCAACTTTATGCTGGTCCAATGTCTAAGTTGAGGTTACTAATGATATGTCGCATGGCAAAGCCAGAAGAGGTTCTTATTGTGGAAGATGAAAATGGGAATATTGTCCGTGAAACAATGAAGGATAATGATGTTCTTGTGCAATATAAGGTCCTTAACCTGATTTTGGAAGCTGTTTGGATGAAAAATAATCTGCTTTTTTATTTATTTTTGCCTATAGAGAAATTTCTACTGTTTGCAATTTTCCATAACAATAAATATTGGCCTAGGCTTCCTGATACAATTATTTATGGATTAATATTTATGAGGCTTTGCTTGTTGTCAATGGACCAATGCTATGCTTGTACATCTCTATATGAACCCCAAATGAACTGTGCTTTACCTCAAGGTTTGTATATTTTCTAAATACTTATGTAAAAATTGCAGATCATGAGGGAAACACTAATCTACCTGTCACATCTTGACCATGAAGATACAGAAAAACAGGTGCTATTGTGCTTCTCTTAATTAATTAATTTTTAATGGTGTGCCCAGGGAGTGAGGGTGGGGAGTGCTGATTCAATACTATGTTTAACATTATCTTTCTTTGATTTATTGAGGGTTTGTTTTGGCATGATGCTCAGTAGGCTTTGTACAATTTCTAACAAACACTACTTATGTTTATATTACTGCAGATGCTGAGAAAACTTAGCAAGCAACTAGATGGTGAGGATTGGTCATGGAACAATCTTAATACATTATGCTGGGCAATTGGATCCATATCTGGGTCTATGATGGAGGAGCAAGTATGTTGTATCGTGTTTTTCCTTTTTGGGAGTGTTCACTGACTTGTTTGTTTAGCATACACTGTCCTTTATCATTGTAGGTTACATCAAGATGAAACCCTAAATTTTTTGTTATACTATGCAAAAATACTTGTAATATGAAGATTCTTCTTGATTCATTTTTTCCCCTAATTTGCATTTCTCTATTTGCAGGAAAACAGATTTCTTGTGATGGTGATTCGTGACTTGTTGAATCTCTGTGAAATTACCAAGGGCAAGGACAACAAAGCAGTCATTGCAAGTAATATAATGTAAGTATAGACACAACAATCTGTCACTGTGTATAATTGATTAAAGATTTGACGGCTGTTTTGCTATAAATCTTTACTTCTTAATTCTTTGCCCACTTATATTGGTCTACCTGCAGGTATGTGGTTGGGCAATATCCACGTTTTTTAAGGGCCCATTGGAAGTTTTTGAAGACTGTTGTGAACAAGTTATTTGAGTTCATGCATGAAACTCATCCTGGCGTTCAGGTTGTGCTTGAATAATCACTTTTACCTTTTCCCCTGATTAGGATGTTATGCACTTATTCAGTTATTTATATTTTCATTCTCTGTTTCTCTCTGTATTGTTGGATACTTCAATTCTGAAAAGAATGTTTTGAAGCCTTATAATGTTTAGCTCTTTCTATGAAAGGTTGAGAGGGAGGGATCATTTCTACAATTTAAGTATAGTTGCTTCCAAAGTACTTTTATGTTATAATGGTTCTTTATTTGTGTTTGATTTTGTAGGACATGGCCTGTGACACATTTTTGAAGATTGTTCAGAAATGCAGACGTAAATTTGTTATTATCCAGGCAAGACTGATCTTTCCTTAATAATTGTTCTATTATTCAATTTAATGGGGTGGATTTTATGAAATTTAATTGGTTGTTAAGCTAATCCTTTTGTGTTTTTCAGGTTGGAGAGAATGAGCCATTTGTATCAGAACTCTTAACAACTCTTCCAACAACTATTGCAGATCTAGAGCCACATCAGATCCATTCATTTTATGAATCTGTAAGAGAATCTAATATGAAAAAACTTAGACCTTCATGCCCAAGCTAGTTAAAAAAAAAGGTAACGGATTTGTTCAAATTGTTGATTTCTGTTGCCTTGTTCAGGTTGGTAACATGATTCAAGCTGAATCTGACGCTCAGAAGAGGGATGAATACTTGCAGAGGTTGATGCAACTTCCTAATCAGGTATTTTATTCTGTTTATATTTTTCAGAATATCAATGAAAATCTTAAACCTCTCATTTCCATTATTCTTGTATGCCTATTTTTGTGTACAATTCATATATCTACACCAGTTTGCATGCACCTCTATTCTTATTCTTAGATCTGTTAGATGTTTCTGTTCATGAACAATGTTTTTGTGCAGAAATGGGCTGAGATTATAGGGCAGGCACGCGTAAGTGTAGATTACTTGAAAGATCAAGATGTTATTAGAGTTGTGCTAAACATTTTACAGGTATTAACCTTTCATTTGTTTAAATCTTGCTGATATGTAACTGGATGTGTTTTTCTTCTGTTCTCTTCTTGGGATTCATTGAATAGGATACTTAAATTTTGTTTTATTTTAATTTCTTCAAATATCATTGCATGCCATTGGATTCCAGTCCTAGGATCGCTCAGTCTGAGTCACAATTACAACTTTTTGTATTTTTCTCCTAGTTATATGAGCTGTGGTGCTTATCTGATTTTGTGTAATAAGAAAAAGTAATTTGATTTACATTAATTGCTTTGTAGTTATGGGTTACTGGCCCATGCACAAGTTGTGAGTAGTAAACTTTGAGTTTTGTTGTGGTGATTGTTCATGCTTGTCTTCAAAATTTTAATGTTACTATTGCCTGTTTAGAATCTTTAGTTTATAACCTTTGTTTTTTTTGGAGTAGCCGAGTAGGTATGATTGTATTCTTTATTTTGCTTCTTCTGAGTATTTATGTGCTTTCATCTTTATTGCAGACAAATACTAGTGTTGCCAGCTCACTTGGGACATACTTCTTATCACAGATTACTCTTATCTTTTTGGACATGCTTAATGTGTATAGGTATCAGCAAGTAGTTTTTTCCCAAACCTTCCCTTTTAAATTAGTATGAGCTCTTGATATTACTGCTAATTTGGTCATTTCTATTTAGTGCAATTAAACTCCCTGCTAATGGCCCACTTCTTTTCTCTTGATTATATCTATAGGTGTTTTTTTTTTTTTTTTTTTTTTGTTTTTTGTTTTTTTTCAATGGCAAACTGTGGAATGTTGATTACTGAACTTTGAATGCTTGCTACAGAATGTACAGTGAGCTTATATCAACTAGCATTGCACAAGGAGGACCCTTTGCATCTCGAACCTCTGTTGTAAAACTCTTGCGGTATGCCCAAATTGGTTAGATCTTGTGTTATCTTCTGGTTTGTGACGTGTACTTATATATTCTTGTTTGCAGTTCGGTGAAGAGGGAAACTCTAAAGCTTATTGAGACATTTTTGGATAAGGCAGAGGATCAACCACATATAGGAAAGCAATTTGTGCCCCCAATGATGGACCCGGTTCTGGGGGACTACGCCCGGAATGTTCCTGATGCTAGAGAATCTGAAGTTCTCTCTCTTTTTGCAACTATTATAAACAAGTATGTTGTTCTTCATACCTCATCCTCTACCCACATCCCCCAAGTAAAATCAACAACAGCATTAATGCTTCATCTGATGTGAAACTAGAACAATACTTTTGGCCTTTCTCAAAAAGAGGAACTATTGGTATCTTTCTTTGAATGACGTGGGAGCTACATTTCTTGATTTATACACTGTTTGCTTGTATGTTGGATTGGTTGGCAGTGGTGCATTACATTTGTACTAGATTTCTTGTGACTGACAGTTACCTTCTATAGGTATAAGAGCACAATGATAGATGATGTTCCACGCATATTTGAAGCTGTATTTCAGTGTACTTTGGAGGTAAGTGCAACGTTTTTATTAAATTACAAATGACAAGAATTCTTCGTTTCTGGCGTCAAACAACTAGGGGGTGTTATCTTGCTTGAATTTTTTACTGAATTTAAAACTATTCGTATACACAATGGAAAAACTCTTTTTTTTTGCTGATACTTTGGTACTTTCTCCCAAATATAAGTGGTGAATATAGTGTTTTATCTTTGTGCTTGATATGTCTGCTTATTCAAAACAGATGATTACGAAAAATTTTGAAGATTATCCTGAACATCGGCTCAAGTTCTTCTCCTTACTGCGTGCAATTGCTACTCATTGTTTCCCTGCTTTGATACGACTGTCAAGTGAGGTTTGTTTCTCCATGAAAATCATATTCTTTTTCAGGTTTCAAAGCTTAGTGGTCTTGTGCTTGATTCTTGTTATTTCTTGTTTGAGCCAGCAACTCAAGCTGGTGATGGATTCCATCATTTGGGCATTCAGGCACACCGAAAGGAATATTGCAGAAACCGGGCTTAACCTCTTACTGGAGATGCTTAAAAACTTTCAGGTATATTTGGTTGAGTCTCTGTCAGTCATAAATCTTTGGTGTAGACTCACAGTTTGTGTTTTATCTGGCAGGCATCAGAGTTCTGTAACCAATTCTATAGGACATACTTTTTGACCATTGAGCAAGAAATCTTTGCTGTTCTGACAGATACATTTCACAAACCTGGCTTCAAATTGCACGTGTTGGTACTTCAGCATTTATTCTGTGTGGTATGGAACTGCCTTAGCATATTACCTTGGTAGTGTCTCTTGTTTCTCCTTCTCATTATACTAATAATGGCTTCTTTTTAGGTCGAGTCTGGAATGTTGACTGAGCCACTATGGGATGCATCAACAGTTTCTTATTCCTATCCTAATAATGCAGTCTTTGTACGGGAGTACACCATTAAACTTCTTAGTACTTCCTTCCCCAACATGACTTCTTCTGAGGTACTGTGAAGCATAAGCTTACTGTTCTTGTATTTCACTATACATATATATATATATATATATATATATATATATACAAATCACTAACTGAATGTACTTGATAGGTTACCCAATTTGTTAGTGCACTGTTTGAATCAACAACTGACCTGTCAGTATTCAAGAATAACATACGAGACTTCCTTGTGCAATCAAAAGAGTTCTCAGCTCAGGTTTGCTCCTTCCTTTCCTCTACTTATTTATAACAAGAATGTCTTGAATCGTAACACTTGCAGCTCGCCTTCTCTTTTAATTGTCTTTAACTGCTATGGATTTTTATAACATCAAAACTGACCGACAGGCTCTACATGTATTACTGAAGTGTTTGTGTTTGTCTTTTAATATATATTTTTTTCATTTTGTTTTCCTTTTCTTCCAACTTTTAAAGGATAACAAGGATCTGTATGCTGAGGAAGCTGCTGCACAGCGAGAAAGAGATCGACAACGGATGCTTTCCATTCCTGGGCTAATTGCTCCCAATGAGATACAGGATGAGATGGTGGACTCGTAAAGCCAAAACCACTGGCTGCCTAGGCTTATTTAATTTGGTTGTTAATATGCCCTCCCTCTGGAGTCGTAACCGGAGGATGTTTAGTTTTGTCAAATTTATCCAGTTTGCGGTATTTTCTCATTGTGTAGGGTTACTCAAGCACAATGCCTTTACCGTTAAAAGGGGAGGATTAGCCGATGTAGAGAATTTAGATTCTAATTGAGGAACACAGGATATGCCATTTTATGGTTTCCCCAGTTTTAGGCTTGGTATTGTAATTCATTGGAGAGTTGAAATTGGCACCTACTCATCCTAGGTAGTACGATTGAAATAGGTTTTGGTGTATACAAAATTGGGTAGTTGTGAAGATACCATTTTTGTTTATTGGTAGGGCAGTAAAATGTATTTTCTGAATTGGTGCATTAATTTTCTATGCTATACAGTGCCTTTTTATTATACATGTATGCATATTCTGACTCGTTCGTTACAGGAAAAAGGGTGAGCAAAATCTAATTGTAACGTGGCAAAAGTTGTGTTAACGGTAAATTAAATTAGATTAGGCAAACGTCATTATCGATCAGCTGCTATGCTTGACTATTTTCATAAATCGGGTTGTTCGGTTGAGTGTAGTTTTGGGGAATTGGAATTCACTGAATTGCAATTCAATGAATGACCAAATTACATTAATAGGTTGGAGGGAATTGTAATTCAGAGGAATTGCAAACAATTCCTTCTAAATGATGAATTGTAATTCATAGGGTATCTCCCATGAATTGAATTCAATGGAGAGGATGAACAATTTTGTTGGTGTAAAGATAATTTTACCCCTTCTCCAATATCCTTTGTTTTTTTTTTTTTTTTAAATTGAAAGAATTATTATTATTATTATTATTATTATTATTATTCTTTTTTTTAAAAAAAATTGAAAGAATTATTATTATTATTATTATTTTTAAAGAATTATTATTATTATTTTAAAAAAATTATTATTATTATTATTTTGAAAGAATTATTATTCTTATTTTTGAAAGAGTTATTATTATTAATTTATTATTATTATTATTCTACTATACAACATAAAGGCATTTTAGTTATTTTGTCATTTTTTTATATTTCAATTCCCTGTACTCTATTCATGCATACCAAACATTATAATTTCAATTACTACATTATATTACAATTCTTTTCCTCCCTAATTGTAATTTCACCGAATTACAATTCTTTTCCTCCCTAATTTCCTCCTCCCAACCAAACTTTGTCAATTGTTCAGGATGAATAGTTAAAATAAAATTCTTATTTATATTAATAAAAATGCAACATTAGCCTAATATTTATTAAAACTAATCTAAACTAGTAACTTATAAATAAATATAATATTTATAATAAGATCAACACTAAACTTAATTTATTTATGCAAAACACTTACTAAAATTACTCTAAAAATGTCTAGAAATTAAGCTTATTATGTGTGTGTGCGCGCGCGCATGTGCGTGTGCGTGTGTGTGTGTGTGTTCTTCTCCCCATGAGAATTAGTGTTTAGGTGTGGTCATGTGGTTTAATCCACACCATCCAATTTTTCAATTGCACAAACATGATTGAACTGGTGTAGAGCCTTAAATTAAGGGATTTGATTTAAAAATTGCCTCCCCACTCAAAACAAAACTGTCAAATAATAAATATACCAAAAAAATTTATAACCATCAAATCTAACAAAATCAACAGCTATAATTAGACCACACATCTACATCTAAAAACTAGTCCTCATACCGTTTTTAATAATAAACGAAAACCTAACCGCTCGGTTCAACTCGGATAACCCGAACCGAAATACTCATCCCTAATTGTTGGAATAGTTATAAAAAAGTTCCAAAAAATACATGCACTAAAACATTTATGGAATCATATTCGAGTCTTGTGACACTCACACTTTTCTTAAAACCTTATTTACTACATCCTAAGGTGCTAGAAGCGTTGTGGCCTAGGTTTCTTAGGATAAAACGAATTTACGATTTAAAAATTGAGCACTTAACAATTAAACAAAGAACACAAGTTCTTTTAGAAATGTATTCCATGGTATTACAATGAATAATAGTGGAGACGAAAACAACAATGGTGGGAATGACAACAATGTTACACATTCTGAAACCCGGGTGAACCTTGGTTTGCAAATCAATGGTGACATCCAAGGATATATCATTACGATGCAGGTACTTGTGTTGGTTTCAAGTGGATCGGTTTAAAAATTGGAGAATTTTAAGGAATCATACTTCAAGAGTTAGCAACAAAAGATGTTGTTTTACCTTGCGACTTTCAGCTTGGCAAAGTTTTTGACCGAGATGGTTTCTGAGTCGAAGGAACAAGAAATTGATGTTCAATCTGTGCGTGCCATTGAGGCTAGGAGGCATTATGACTTCCTTTGTCAAAACTACGTGCTAAACGAGTTGAACGATGCGTTGTACAATATATGCAACAAATATGTCACTGCCAAAGCGCTATGAGATACCTTGGGCCACAACTATAAAAGTGAGGATGTCGGCGCAAATAAATTGTTTGTTGGTCGATTCCTTGATTTTAAAATGGTGGATTTTAAGACCGTGTTGAGTAAAGTAAAAAAAATTCATGTAATCTTCAACAAGATTTTTGACGTAGGCATGATGGTAAGTGAAGCCTTCCAAGTGGCATCTATAATCCACTTGCTACCTTTAGGTTGGAAAGACATACTTAAAAAATTACCGTAAGTAAAAGCAAATGGATATGAACCTGGAGTAGTTGATCCTCCAACTCCAGATTGAGGAGGACAATAGGAAGAATAATGGGAAGGTTCCTGTTACTGGTGGCACTAAGGCCAACCTTGTGGAGCACCGTAAAATTTCCAAGAATGCTAAAAAGGACAAACAAAAACTTGGTTCTAAAAGAGGCATGACCAATAATAAGTGTTGATTTTATGACTTTTGAGCAGTCAACGGCAGACCAACGCTACTATTAAAATAATGAGTATATGGAAAAAAATATAGAGAAAATATATAGAGAATAAATATTTTGTATTGCTCATAATTGTCTTGTGAATAATGAAAATTGCTTCCATGTTCCCCATGTATGGGAGTCTATTTATACATATTTAGAATCCTAAACTGCCTCATATTGGGAGTCATTGTTACATTGAAAATAATAAGCCTTAATCCTACTACATTAGGAATAATGAGCCCAATCCTTATTACATTATGAATAATAAGCTCAATCATTATTAAACTCCTAAGTTGCTCCGTATTGTGTATCCTTCTTGGGCTTCCTTGATCTAGCTACTTTCTTGAGTCGGTCCATGTGGCCTAGGCCTAGTATGCCATCCATCAATAAGTTTCATGGCAAGTGCTTTAATTGTGGCAAGATGGGCCACAAGTCGTCTGATTGCAAGGCTCCGAAAAAGAAGAATAAGAATTCTCAAACCAATGTGCTTGAGCAAGTAATTAGAAGGAGGTCAAGATCAGCCTATCAGGCATGGTGACTAAGGTGAATGTCGTGGGCTCTAACCAACGCGAATGGTTCATCGACTCCTGTGCAATAAGGCACATTTGTTGCAATCGTGAATTACTTACCATCTTCGAGACCGTGAATGGTAAGAAGGCGTGAATGAGAAACTTTGCTTAGTCTATTGTGGAAGGCATGTGCAAATTGATTTTGAAGATGACCTATGGGAAGGAGCTGATATTGAAGAATGTGTTGTATGTTTCGGAGCTACGAAAGAATATGGTGTTTGGCTCGTTATTGAACAAACATGGATTCAAGATGGTCTTCAAATAAGAAAAAGCAGTTTTGTCTCAGTTAGGCATGTTTTTGAAAAAGGATATGTAACTAATGAGCTATTTAAGCTTAGTGTAATGAATGTCACTATCAATAAAAGTTAATTCTGTTTACTTACATATGTCACTGTCATATGTAATGAATGTCACTATCATGTCATTTGTGGCATGATAGATTAGGTCATGTTAATTTTAACTCTATACATTGATCAATTATCATGAACTACATTCATACATTCCAAATTAATGCAAATAACAAATGTGAAAATTTGTGTTGAGGCAAAATTGACTAAAACACCTTGCAAATCAGTTGAAAGGGAAATTGAACCACTTGAATTAATCCCTAGTGATTTGTGCGATTTTAAATCATTAAAAACAAGAGGTGGTAATAAATATTTTCTTACATTTATTGATAATAACGCACGTTATTGCTATGTGTATTTGCTGAAAAGTAAAGAGAAAGCCATCCTAATATTAATTCTTTATAAGAATGAAGATGAAAATTAACTTAATCATAATATTAAGAAGGTTAGACATGGCTGAGGTATTTCTGTGCTAGTGTCGGCATCGTACACAAGCATACCGCACCTTATGCACCTCAATCGAACGATATTTCTGAATATAAGAATAGTACATTGAAAGAGATGATGACTGTAATGTTGATGAGTTCGGACTTACCTCAAAATATGTGGGGTGAGGATATTTTGAGAAGTAATTACCTTTTAAATAAGGTACCCCACAAGAAACTCAGTAAGACTCTTTATGAGTTGTGGAAAGGTAGGAAGTCATCCTACCAATACTTGAAAGGGTGAGGATGTCTTGCCAAAGTGTTGGTGCCAACACCTAAGAAAATAAATATAGGTCTCAAAATTGTGGACTGTATTTTTATTGGCTACGCACATAACAGTAGTGCGTATCAATTTTTAGTACACGAGTCTCATATTCGGGGCATACATGATAACTCGATGATAGAGTCGAGAAATGCATCATTCTTTGAAGATGTATATCCGTATAGGCCCAATTAGGGACCTAGTACATCGAAACGGACATTCGACGAAGCTATTGACAATGAGAGTAGGCAATCTTAAAAGGAACACAATCTTAAGCCTAGACATAGGAAACAAGCTAGATTCAAAAAATTATTTGGTCTAGATTTTCTAACTTGTTAAAATATGATTCAAATATTCTAACATGTGTATTAGAAAATGAATCGTATTTTCTAACTTGTTTGTTAGAAAATGAGTCTCGAATGTATGTAGAAGTCAGAAGGACCAATGTGGAAAGATGTCATTAAAAGTGAAGTTGATTATATTCTATAGAACCACGCTTGGGAACTAGTTGATCTTCCTCCAGATAGTAAATCTTTAGGATCCAAATGGGTCTTTAGAAGGAAGATGAAACCAGATGGTTTCATTGAAATGTATAAGGCTAAACTTGTAATTAAAGGTTACAAGCATCGTGAGGGCCTTGACTACTTCGCTACTTATTCTCCCATCATGAGAATAAATTTCATTAGTCGTTCATCAAATGGATGTAAAAACTACTTTCTTAAATGAGGAATTAGATGAAGAAATCTATATGGAACAAAATGAAAGATTTATTGCTAGAAAAGAGAGTGTGTAAATTGGTTAAATAGTTGTACAATTTGAAACAAGTGCCAAAGCAATGGCATGAGAAATTTAACCATGCGATGTTAACCAATGTGTTTAAATAAACGAGAGTGACAAGTGTGTCTACATTAAGGAAACGATATACGGTTATGTCATTCTTTGTTTATGCGTAGATGATATACTAATTGTTGGTAGTAATGATCAAATGATCAAGTCTACCAAAAACATGTTAAATTCGAGATTTGACATGAAGGATATGGGATTAGCAGATTTAATCATTGGCATCAAGATCATTAGAAGACGGGATAGCCTCGTGTTAAGCAAATATCATTATATTGATAAAATCCTTGCAAAATTTAACAAGGATGATAATCAGTTGGCTAGGACACCGTTAGATATTAACGTTCATCTATCCAAAAATTACGAAGAGTGTATTTCTCAAGTAGAATACGCTCAGATTATTGGTAGTTTGATGTATCTAATGAGTTGTACTAGGTCAGATATTACAACAAACTCAATAGATATACGAGTAACCATGGTGATATTCACTTAAAGGTAAGGAAATAGTGATGGTTATAAGATATTTAAGGTATAATCGTGACTTCGGACTGCACTATACAAGATATCCTGCTATACTCGAAGGATATAAAAAATTATGTACTTTACATATATAAATAATGTACTTTTAGTATATTAAAAATGTATTTTTTTATTTATGGTTCACACAAATGTGGGGACCATGGTCCATGGAATAATGAAGAAAGGAGGAGTGTTTAACCGCTGGCAGTACTCCACTAAAAGGAGGAAGTCATTAGACCTTGCGGTGGAACTAGCCATTCCACCAAAAGGTGGAAGTAAATTCTATCTTCGAAAGGAAAGCTTTCCTTCTCGGTATCGATTATGATGAAACATATTCTCCTGTAGTGGATGCTGTAACATTACGATACCTCATCAATTTAGTTGTGCATGAAAGGTTAAATATGCACCTAATGGATGTTGTAACATCCTATCTGTATGACTCACTTGAAAATTCCTGAAGGATTGAAAATGCCTGAAAAGCATAAAACAAGTCCTTGAGAACTTTATTCGATAAAGTTACAAAGATCTATATATAGACTAAAACAATCAGGGCGCATGCGGTATAATCGACTTAGTGAATATATTTACTGAAAGAAGGTTATACTAATGATCCAATTTGTCTATGTGTTTTTATAAAGAGATCTGGACATAGATTTGTTATCATCGTTGTTTATGTTGATGATTTAAACATCATTGAGACCCTTGAAGAAATCCCAAAAACAGTAGATTATTCTAAAAAGGATATTTGATTGAAAGATCTTGGAAAGAACAAAATTTTGTCTTGGCCTACAAATTATTGAACATTTGGATAAAGGAGGGTCCTTAGGAAATTTTATATGGATAATAACACAATGTAGGGACTTGGTTGATTAAATCAATAACAGCACGTGTGGTTCACGGAATGAATTTTGAGGTAATAGGAATGCTATTCTATAAGAAATGGAATAGGCAAGGAATAGAATATGAATTGTATTCTATTGTTTGGTTCGCGGAAGGAATAGACTTTAGGAATTATATCACAATGTTTGGTTGGTTTAAGGAATAGAAATGAAATATGTTTTAAAAGACATAATAAATACCCTTATAAAATATGTAGTAGTAGTAGTTGTTGTAGTAGTAGTAGTAATAATAATATTAACAACAACAACAATAATAATAATAATAATATTCTAATTACATAGAATAATAATATACCATGCAATGTGGATATAAACTCTATGACTTGTTTGTGTATATTGCATGGTATAATAATAACAATGTAAAA
>CM008332.1:28932985-28943336 GCA_002525835.2 Ipomoea batatas
GGAGTAGAAAGTGAGAGTATGTGTAGTATTACTCAAAATTTACAATTGGTTGAAACTCAAAAAATTTAAAGTTAGAAATTACTCAACTTAAAGTTGGGCTTTAGAGGATATATTAACCTTTGCCTTTCATGGCAATCCTGCAAGAAAAAAAGAAAAAAAGCAAATTATCAATGGGATGGAACAATTTTGTAACATTAATATTCACATACAAATTAACGAAGCACATACTTGTACAGCATAAAGATAAGATGAATTGCAGAGCATGCCCAAAAATGGTTTAAGGAGTTCTTTTTTTTTTTTATTTTTTTATTTTTTTATTTTTATTTTTATTGAGGGGAGAGAAGATGATTTTTTTTGTGTGCGGAGGGAAGAGAGGAAAGAGAAAAAAATTGCACTAAAGTGAGTTTTTTTGTGGGCTCCGCATTTTTAGAGAAAATAAAGACAAATCTCACCTTCTTTCAATATACTTTTCCTCTCTCTTTGCTCTTCGCTCTCCGTTTAAAATCTTTTGTCCGATGTTACTCCTATATATGAAGAAATTAACACACAATAGAAAGCCCAATTTAGCAAGCCTGGAGAAAGGAAACAATCAATGTTTTTCGCAGGATAGGATGCTTAATCTATGACAAAGTTAAGTTGCTGCCTGCTGGACAGCAATCATTGGTTCTCAATGCATTAAAAAGAAGATTATTTAAGCAATAATTTATTATGAGAAAGTGAGAAGCTATATATGTAATTTATTAGATAAACCAATTCAACCACATGGGGCCTTGAAGCAATATGAGAAACAAATTAAACTTTTCGGTGTTTGGTAAATAATTGTTAGTTGATTGAGTTAGTGAGTGAGTTTGACTAGTTGATAGTATTAACTGATTGTAGATTGATGTTTGGTAAATTACATGTTAACTGATAGTTGATTACATGCAAAATGACTGTCTCAAAAAACTAATCGAAAAAGTTACTTTGAACAACTTTTATGAATTTTAACGTTTTGGAGCAATAAGCTGTTACAAAAAGCTAATTAATTAAACACTTATATTTGTTGTTTAATCAAGTCAAACAACTAATAGTGGTCAAATGTCTAGGCATTGGCTGTTGGCACCATTTTTTCAGCCTCACAGAAAGTGAAGTTTAATTTGGACATTTTAGTTGACATATAAAACTAAAATTGTGAGATGAAGCAAATCCAACCAGCACATTGCCTACAGAAGTTATATCAGTTCAATGAGAGCAGGGCAGCAAAAGCATATATGTTGTGGAACAATATTACTATATAGTCTAGTAGTACAACACAAATACAATCTATTTAAAACCTCTCTTAGTCTTTTTGATCAAACATAATATATGCAATGAAAAAAAGAACCAAAGAGTGCGACAAATAAATAAAAGGCATCCATATCTCTTTAAAATCAAATACCATATCTTGCAGGGTAACCCCATGCCCTTCTTTTGTCATGTGAGACATCTTTAGTATTGCAAAATGTATAAACAATTTCTTGGTTGAATCTTACGTAAGCGGTGATATCATCAACACTAACTTTGCAGATATTCTCCTGACTTGAATTTTTGCTAGACTCTTTGTGACTTCTCGTAACTTCTTCCTAATAACTTCTTATTAGTTTACCTTTCATTAAGTCATTCATAGCTAAGTGATTTTTCGTTGTTACTGTAGCACGTCTAGGGTACTGTAGCACTAGCACCTCTCGAGTACCGTAGCAGTAGCACTAATCGAGTACTGTAGCAACTAGCAACAGCATTATTCGAATCACTGTAACAGTAGTACTATTTGAGTACTATAGCAATTACGTTTTCGTCCACTTGAGTAGTGAATACAACATTATATGCTGGGGTTTGAGATTCCCTTTGAAAGTTGACTTCTTGTCGTTCTTTCCGAGTTGGACAACTTGAAGCCATCTTCCAATCTAGCCATTAGAGAGAAGGTTTCATCAAAATCTAATTACATTTATTCCTAAAAATACAACCTAAAATTGCAGAGAATCCTCTCTACACCAACTGTTGCCATCCTTCAATTATTGGTTCTTGTCATAGTTTATTGGTGAAAAAAAAGGGAAGAACAGAGTCAAATTCGCACCAGAAATTAAGGGAATAGGTGGAAGGTGGAGAAGAAAAAAGAAATGAGATGAAACAAAACACCTACTTCTAAACACCACACCCATTACTTGTACCATAATAAGCACCCAAGTTGAGCAGCTGAAATTTTAGGAACATCAACTTGATCCACAATTAAAAACACAATTTTTTTTTCTTAAATCATAAAACTTACCTGAGTTTCTTCTTGATGTTCATTGGGGAACCGAGAACTCATGTGCCGACATTTCCACAGATACAATGATATTAAATTAAAGCCAAACAAGGAACATTGAAAGTATTCTCAGTTGCCACAGCTACTTTGTTCACCAACAAAATTCATCATACATTAAAATCTAAATTTAGAATCATAGAATTCAATTCAAAAACCAAAAACATCAGCATATCAATTATTAATTAGGAAAATTAAAAAACAGTAGAGGAAAAAGGAATTTAAATTTTCTTGATTAAAAGATTATGTACCAGCATAATCATCAGAGACAAGACTACCTTCTAGACAATGAATCATAACCCTGGAACCATCAAAATGCAATTCATATAGGGGTAACTTCAGTCAAGTTGGTCATACTGTTGAGTTTGTAACCCCAAGATTTCAAGTTAACTTTCAGTGGGAGTGATCTATTGACCTTCTTGATTTGAGCCAGTCAGCTATGGACAACCTAAGTTGCTTTACCTCCGTATGGTCCTTTGTTGGCTAGGGCCGCAAGATAGTGATTGCGGTTTCCCTCGTTAGCCAAAATAAAATAAAAATGCAGTTCATATCTATGTCAAAGTTGTTTCAATTAAACCAATGCCTTTTCTTCAAATCTTGAATATATCATCCGTAACACACCTACTTGCATGAAAAAAAAAAAAGAAAAACAGTAGAGTTGCATTTGGGTAAATTTTTCATTCAACTTACCAGCCATCTAGGAGATTGAGGAATTAAAAGCAGGCCCATGATCAGAGCTGAAGCATAGATGCAAGCATTCCTGAAGTGATGTTAAAACGGCCTAATATTTCTCTCATCTAACAAAAACTCAGATGAAGAAATGGAGAGCAGAGTCAAAAGAAGTTCCTAATAACAACAGCTAATGGGTGCCATGTAATAATGGCTCCAACAAGATACGTAATTGATACACTACATCATATCATCAACTCATCAACTGGGGAAACAATGACACTTAGCCTCAAAAGTTAGAAATTCAGGTCTGTATTTGTACCTGATTGACAGTTGTAAAAGTACCACAGAGATTCTTAGGTGGTATTTCTGCTACATACACAGGGACCTGCAATAAAACGAATAAGATAAATTCTTCTTAACTCCAAAAGACGTTAAAGAAATCACAAAAAAAAAAAGAAAAAAAAACACCAATTCCAAATCCAATCAATGTCCAGCCAAGTATTCTGTCAAGAACAGAAAAAGTAGCACTATAAATTCATTTCACACAATTAAGCAAGCTCTTCTGCCTTTTGTCTGAGTTTAAAATGCGTGTTAAACAGAAATTTCAATCAAGACAATCAACTTTCTGCTCAGTTAAAAACTAAACCATTAAACAAATGAAGAGATAGAATACCTAACCAAATATAATTGCAAGCCACACAAGAAGGCCAAACAACTCTGAGAACCCCATTGGCTACATTATTCTAAAGAAATTCTATGAGATATTGAAGTTCATTTAAAAGAAATTTAAAGCACCATATAATAGGTTTGGTGTAGTAACAAAGCAAAGTACTATAGCAGTATAGCACACTTGACACTGAAAGACTGAGTGAAAGCTCAGGAATAAATATTCTCTTACAAAGAGAAATAAATCAACTTTAAAAAAATAAATAATTCATCACGTATCCTTGTCATATTATTGCAGCATTGCAGTAACTGATGTAAATACCATACTTTATGTAGATATAAAGACCATTCAGACAATACCATACTTTATGTAGATATAAAGACCATTCAGACAATCAGAGATAATAAAACGGCATAGCAACAAGTTACCAAGTCACCTACAAACGCAATTTCAGACGATCCTAGCAAGCAAAGAGAGTTACAAATGTTACAATAAAAGAATATACACATTAACATATTAGGTTCCAGTTTTGAGTGAGTGTTTTGTGGGGTCTGCATTTCCGGAGAAAACAAAGACAAATCTCACCTTCTTCCAATGTACTTTTCCTCTCTCTTTGCTCTTCGCTCTCCGTTTGAAATCTTTTCTCCGATGTTACTCCCATATACGAAGAAAATAGTTACTCCCATATACGAAGAAAATAACACACAATAGAAAGCCCCTTATTGTATCAAATTTACTAAAAAATAGCAAGCCTANTAAAAATTTCAACAATCAAATTACTATGATGTATATTATAGTATTAAACAAAATATTACTATATTATGTTAATGTATGTAATAAAATTTCTCTCATGATGCCAAGGGCCTTGTGGTCCAGTGACATCAAACCCTTCCCTGTATACGGGAGGTGGTGGGTTCGAGCTTCAGTGGCAGTGTTGCTGTCTCTATGTTCTTCAGTAGGTTGAGAAAGTAGTTTATGGACATATACTACATTGTAATAGAGTCAGTAGCATTCAAAAAAAATTCCTCCCATTTTAATATTGATGTATATTATAGTATTAAAAAAAATATTACTACATTATGTTAATGCACATAATTAAATTCCTTTCATGATAATATTCAAAAAAAAAAAATTCTAACAATCAAATTACTATATGATATATATTATAGTATTATTTTTTTTTTTTACTATATTATGTTAATGTACGTAAAATTCCAACAATAAAATTACTATATGATGTATATTATAATATTAAAAAAAATTACTATATTATGTTAATGTACGTAATTAAATTCCTCTCATGATAATATTCAAAAAAAAATAAAAACTCCAACAATATTATATGATGTATATTATAGTATTCAAAAAAATATTACTATATTATATCATGCACGTAATTAAATTCCTCTCATGATAATATTCAAAAAAATAAAAATTCCAATAATCAAATTACTATATGATGTATATTATAGTATTCCAACAAATATTACTATATTATGTTAATGTACATAATTAAATTCCTCTCATGATAATATTCAAAAAAAATAAAAATTCTAACAATCAAATTAATATACGAGGTATATTATTAAATGATCGAATGACTAAAATTTGAAAGGAGAACCAATTGTGAAAAATAAATAAAAGTTATAATGCGAGAAAATTTACAAAAAAAAAAAAAAATAAAATCTGAAAATACTATAATAGTCATGGATTAAAAGTAAAAGAATTAATGATCGATTTGGTCCCTTAACTATAACAAAATTACCGATTTAGGCCTCAACTATCAATCTATCATCCTTACCAAATTAAGTTCTCAACTTTGAAAATCTTAATCAATTTCGTCATCCCGTTTATTTGAGTCGTAGGATAATAGTCAATTTGAACCATACAATGATAACGAAAGACAAAATTAGATATGATTTTTAAAATTGAAGACTTTAATTTAGNCTAAGCCAACATGCCGGTAGGAACCACCCATCATACAAGCTTCACCACACTTTGGAAAAGCATCAACCGCAGTCTTCCTTCCTTGCAGGGCGATGACTTTGACCAACTCTTCCTGGATCTCATCATCTTCAATTGCTTTCTGCAAAATATGATGAGAAGGCCAAGCTATTCTCAGATCCTCTTCCTGCTGGTGTAGATCTGCTACTTGGAACTCGATTTCTTCTTCAACCTTGAGAGCTACATCTCTCAGCTTTGTTTCCAAGTGTCTGATTGCTTCAAAACCATCCATTTCAACAGCTTTTCAAGAAGAGATGAGATATTGTGCAACCGGATGAGGCTTAGATCTCAAGAACTCAAGATCTACAGGAGAAGCTACAGCCATTCTTCTCCCTTGTGCGATTTTGACTTTTTTTTTTTTACTGGGTGGGTGTGATATTGCAATTGAAGGCACCAGAACTCCAGAAGCATTATCTACTGGAATTGCCTTTAGGGCATTGTTCAGACGGCACCGTTTTGTGGGCTAGATATTCGATACATTGAACAACTCAATTATTCTTTTCTTTCTTTTTTAAAGTAATACGGAGAATAAAGTAAGAAAGAAAACCGCAGAGGCCAGAATGATTCCAAAGTCTGACAGTATATAACGTGCCACTAAAATATACTCCGTAATAATATATGTAGTAATATAATAATAATAATAATAATAATAATAAATATGTAGTAATGTTATTATTATATGTATAAATGTATAAATATGTTTTTATTATTACGGAGTATATTATTATATGGTGCAAAAACAGTTTTATTCTATTGGTCAAAAGAGTGAAGTTTAGGAATAATAATCTGAGATCGAATCTTATCAGTGTCAGTGTAAGAGCAACATCTCAAAGTAAAAAGTTTAGTTTCTGTATTCAGTTGAGTTACCATAATTACATCATCTCAAATACTTTGTCGAGTTAAGATGTGGACACTTGGGATTGGAGATTTAACCTTTCGAGAACAACAAAGTTTTATTTATTCTTGTATGAGTTTTTAGCAGGCTTCTAATTGTTTGAATTAAAATCCACAGGAGTAATTCTACATCTACTCCCAATTCACACTCCCATTTTCTACTCCATATGAGTTGGCATGTTCTGATTGCTCAATTTAATAAGGGGCCATGATGTTTATCCATTCAAATTTAAACATAAATGAGAGTAAAAGTTGGGAGTATTTTTTCAAAAAAAAAAAAGGAAAAAGTGTCAAATAGGCCACTGAACTTATTACTTTTGTGCAATTGGGCCATCGAACTTAAAAAGTGTGCAATTCAACCATCAAACAAGCAAAATTTGTGCAATTGGACCATTTTTACAAAAATTTTTAATTCAATATGAGTTAAAAACATTTCAATATTGACTCCCAACTAGTATGATAGAAGAAAATGCTACTCTTAATACATATATGTTAGTAATATAGTTGGATTTTATCTGAAATTTTTTGTAAAAATGGTCCAATTGCACAAATTTTGCTTGTTTGATGGTTGAATTGCACACTTTTTAAGTTCAATGGCCTAATTGCACAAAGGCAATAAGTTCAGTGGCCTATTTGACACTTTTTCCAAAAAAAAAAAAAGTTGGGAGTATGATTTTGGGAGTACATCTAGTATTTTTGAATCCACAATGGTTTGTACTGGTCTAGCCACATAGGAAAGGGTGGGTGTCACGTGACCCCAATAAATTCTGTTTTAGTATATATTAAGTACTCCATCTGTCCCATTTTACATGTCTTATTTACTATTCATTGGTCAAACTAACTCTTTCTTCATTGCTTATTTTCTTTTGTAATTTTTTATTATTTTTAAATTTAATTTTTTGTGTTTAATAAAACTTTTAATGTAGTTTCTAAATATATAAATTTTATATATTAATACTAAACTTAATATTATAAAAAATTGGATTAAAAATAACTCCAGTTAAGCCTTGTTAAACGAACCAGACAACCAAAATGGGACAGAAGTAGTATTTATTTTAAAATTTGGCCCAATTCCTTAAGGTAATACTATTCTAAAGTATACTAGTTTTTTTTAAAAAAAATATATTCATATAATCTTGTACTATTGTTAATGTGTTGATTATTTTAAAATTAATTTGATAATTTAATTATTAATTGTGTATTTATATTGATAGTTTAATTCTTGAATACTCGATGTTGAAATGTTGAGTTGTTGCTTATATAACATTTGTGTTACATGTTTAATTAATTTGGAAGTAAATTTTGATCAACAAGCTACAATTTAGGTAACTTCTACTTGTCTAATTGTCTTGATATTCTCCTAACCACATTCTTAATTTCATGTATTTGCATTTGAACACGACATGGAATGATGGTGTTTGGCATGGATAAGGTGATGATTGATGAATGAGAGTGCCATTTCATTCCGCAGAAGATTGGCCTCTATGGCACACATTATGCAATGACAATGCTACTAGATACTATAATTAAAAAACACGTAAAAAGATAATCAAATCATTTACAAGTCAAATGCCTATAATAATGAAAATCATGCCAACCAAGGGAATTAGAGTTCACATGAGAATCCAACTTTAATAGCCACTCTCGTAATCAACTAAACAATTCATAATTAGAACAAGACATTGTCCAACTGTTGTGACTAAAACCATTAAAGCAAGTTAGCCCGCTGGGGTAGGGCTTACCAAGCCCAACCTTTGGCAAGGCGGGCTTGAAAATGACCAACTTGCCCCACCCCCTTAGGCCTGCAGACCATGGCAGGGCCTACAGAGATAAAAAAAATTGATTAAAAATTAATATAAAAAAGTCAGTAAGCACAAAAATAATTTGGATAGGTTAAATAAACATTAATAATTAATAAAGTAATAAGTCATAAACTGCACACCAAATGTTCTTCATCGATCTCTATGGCCACTACATAATAATAATAATAATAATAAAATGGAGACGAAGAAGTTTTCGTCTCTAGCCATGGAGATGAAGGTTCTTCGTCCCCATGGTCAGGGAGACAAAGGTTCTTCGTTTCCATACCTAGAGAGGCAAAGGGGCCCTCATGGCCAGAGACGAACACTTCGTCTCAAGGTCTTTTTTTTTATTTAATTTTAAATAATTATTTTTATTTAAAATTATTATTAAAAATTTACTTTTAAATTCGGTAACAACCACCTAACCATATTTTCAGGTAAACATGTTAGTTTAGGTTGAATTGCATGAGTTTGTGTTATTCAATGACTCAATTGCATTTTCTTTTAGTTTGATGGCCTAATTGCAGTTGAGTAGCCTATTTGACCCTTATATATATACTAGTCTTTTTATGCGCGAAGCGCAAAAAATTGGTGTCCAATATAATTATTTTATATTAAAATTTTAAATACATTTATATTTTAGGAAATAATTAACATATAACTTCAATATATAATGTGTATATATTATTATTATTATTGAATAAGATAAGAAAATATATGGTGGACACATGTGCATGCATGGTAGCAATAGTGTAAAAGATAATGGAAGTTATAACGGTAAGGGTATATTTGTCCAAAATATTGTAAAGTACAACTTTTATAACATAACATATAAAAAAACTTAAAAACGGAAAAAATGGACATAAATGAATGGTATAACATTCATTCACACTTATTATGTTTTTTGATTAGATATACATGCAAGCGCGCGCGCGCACACACACACACACTAAGGACAATTAAATTAGATTTAATTGCAAAAAGGTATGAATTGTTGTAAATTGTTTCCTTTTAGTTCGTAGCGTTCCCCGGTGAAACCGATTATAGTATGACCAGTGATTGTAAAGCGTTAAGCCATCTTAGCTCAGTGGTAGAGCGCGTGGCTTTTAACCACGTGGTCGTGGGTTCGATCCCCACAGATGGCGACTATGATATCATGCAACCAAAATTTGTTTAAGAATAAAACTCCATGTATGAAAAAAATTGAGGTTTCAATCATACATAATATAAATTCATACACTATAACTCTTTAATTACTTATTGAGTTATTGCATTAGGAAGATTTAAAAATTAATTTTTATTTTGATCATAACTATCTACAACTTCATTTCTCTTTATAATTATTTTTATCACAAGTTTTTTTTTTAAACCAAACATCAATGCATTACTGAAGCAAAGAAGCAACAAAATCCGGGGGATATCATCCCAAAACAAAGAGCTAGCCTGAGAATAGGCCGTTGTAGCTAAAGCATGCGCTACTGAATTGACAGTTCTAGGAATAAAACAAACAGAGCAAGCGGGAAAAGAACTTAAAATAAATCTACAATCAGAAATAGCAATGCTGACGTAAGAACGTGGCTCAAGAGCCAAACTTGTGAGCAACCGGTGAAGAGAAGAGCAATCTGTGTACACAAGTACCGGGTCCATTCCACGATTTTTGAGCCATGATAACACCTCCTTGCAAGCAAGAGCTTCTGCCATTAGAGGGCAAGTGCACGCCGTAAGATGCCCGTTCATAGCATCTACGAATTCATTGTTGGTTGATAATAAAACAGCACCGTAAGTGGCCTCTCCCGTGTCAGCTTTGAAGCCCGCATCAACATAGCACGCATAGTGTGGTACGTGAGTTGGCATTTGGTGAGCCGTAGCATGGGAATCAGCCGAGCTCAAACTCGGTACCTGGGAGAGAGGAGCAGCACTATACTGCCAGTCACGAGTAGCTGCCAACGCTGAGTAACACACCGCCCTCGGCCGTGGCAGTAGACCATCCCA
>CM008332.1:28959625-28973569 GCA_002525835.2 Ipomoea batatas
TTTTCCTCTGAACTCCCTCAATCTGTTTGTCTATGCTATTAACCATAAGTATGTCTATGTCAGAATCCACTGATTTTAAGTAAAGACTAACAATTCATACCTGCAGGCTAAGGTGGCGTACTCCAATGTGCTTTTTGATTCTGTGAACCAGCAATATGATGTGCTAAAATCTGCCATTCATGGGAAACAAGGGCTGAAGGCTTCTACCTCTACTGTATCATTGTCACAACCATGGCTGTAGTTTAACAATCTGCACCCTTTCTTTTACAATGTGCGCATTTTGAGGCCTTTCCAGGTATTTGGTCTGGGTTCAAATACCCATCTCTCTTGGTGTACATTCTGCTGACTTGTAGCATGATAATGTTACATGGTACAGTTTTTCTTTTGACAACACTGTACAGCTGCTCCACTTTGTCAGTAGAAAGATGGTAATGCGGCCTGAATCGCCCACTACCCATTCTATCAACTTGCAAGTTCTCAAGCACATTTCTCCTTACTTATATGTGCTCTTGTAGAAAGGCCTAAATAGATGAGAGCAAATTGAAGTTTTGTCAAGCTTAGTTAGCAGTTTTGTTGTTGTAAAAATGCATACTAAATCGCAATTAGTGTAACATTTTACTGGTATCAGTGCGCAATATATGATACATTCTACATTTCTATGATCCATCTTAAACTAATTTTGAGTTTGTTATTTCTGCTGGGTATTGTTCCGATGGTCTCGCTCATCCCTTGACCTGATCATTAGTCCAACTTAAGCTTATTTGCAAACCTTTGCTCCAACTTAAACTCATGTGAAACCATAGCTCTAAACTTAAACTCCTTTGTGATCTTGGCTTCAAACTTAACTCTTTTGTAACCTTGCCTTTCAAACCTTTGCTCCACTGCTCAAATTTTAAGCTCCAATAACAAAGCTGGTTCTCTATTCTTGGCTTATACTTCAACTACTCCATTTTATGTTTAAACTTAATTTGTTCCCCTTTATGAATGAAATACTTTACTTTTGACACTTAAATATTAACAAACAATAAGGGGTCTTAATTTTTTTAATCCTAAATTACACTTTGACTCATCATAATTTATTTACAAATATTTCTAACATCACCTTGTAGTGTTAAACCAGGTGCATCACCATTCACCCATCTTCTATCCCAACAAACTCTGCAATTAAATCAACATATCTCTCAAACTCTATGTCGTTTAGTACTGCTTCATTAAACTCACCATCAGATTCTCATTCACCATCACATCCTGACACATTTAAATTTTCATCACTTTTACCTTCAATTAAATTTAACTAACCACTCACAACCCAAATTTCTTTTTCATTATGCAACTCTTTCTTTCACTAAATCTCAGAATTCAGAATTTGACATTAACTTTATCAACCCTTTTGACATATTGACAAACATCTTCATACTTTCTATCATGTCATATTTTAACTCCTTTTAACTTTATCCCTTAGTGTGAGTAACCACGCTCATTCACATCCATAATTTTGAAACAACTTATCCCCTCCAACATAGGTAGCCTGATGAGTTTTATTTATTCTCCTTTTCATGTCTTAAGTAAAACTAAAATTATCTTTATCTATAAAGTAATTAAAAGGACAGAATATAAGTGAATAAAATATGCAGTTATATTACCTATTATAAAGCCAATACAATACTAGTTTCGCAAACCGCAGCCCCACGCAAGTGGTCCTCATGCCAAAACAATGCTTTTTTTTTTCCCTACTTTTGTTTTATAATCAATACAACACACATGTAAACCCATTATAAAGCCACTATAGTACTAATTTTAAATTACATACAAACATCACAACTTTTTACATAAAAAAACCCCATTACTTTTCACTACAACAAACAACTCAATATTAATTTTCACTTCAAAAAAACAAAATGAGAACACAAAGAAATGGTCTTTATGCATTATACCCATACAAACCTTTAACCAAAATAGTACAAACCATATTAAATTCCCCCATCTACAAGTAGTTATAGCTGAACACACAAATGTTGATTAAAACCCTTAATTTATGCGCTTATAACTTGAATGCGGAAGCACAAATAACAATGAACCGCATGTAAATCAAATTAATCAACTAAACAATGTTCATGATTATAGATCTTTAATTAAAACAAGAATAAAGATAAAGACTTACTTGATTCCATTGAGATGTAATCTCTAACCTGAACAATCAAGAATGCTTCACCTCTCTGATCTGTATACCTTAATCACCTCCTGATGATACGGAGACTAGAAAACTCGGAGACTAAAAACCTTATGATCAGAAAACCATATTGTCCCTAGAGTTTTCCTGGGTATTTATAGATGTGATGAGAAACCCTCTTTCAAGAGGAATGAGAAACCTCCTTTCAGGAATATAAATCCCTTTAGGAATGTGAAACCTCCTTTTAGGAGAACCCATATCCTTTTTCCATTATACATCTTTTAACCCTTATATACTTAAATTTTAACAGAATGAGAGGGAGGGAATTTCACCCAGTAATTCCGCCATTATACATCACTAATCATCAACGTGAGTCCTTATGGAATTACAACCTTTATTATATAAATCAATGTTAGGAAATAATTATTTCTAACAGTAGAGTGCGAAATTTGTCAACACCAAGCATACAAATATATTTAGGAAAATTTAATCCTACTGATTTTGTAACATTAAGCATACCAATAGATTCCCATATGTACAAACACATAATACACATGCAAAATATATTACTTCACATTTAGTAATTGAGTCATTCACATACCTTTAAAACTTTGTTGTGTAGAACCCATTAGCTTGAACTGTAGAACCCTTCTTTGACAAGAACGTGTCGATGCCTTCAACAATTTTGTTCTTCTTGTTCGTTTTCAATTTGCGGTTTAGAGTTATTGAGAATTTTAATTTCAGTAAAGAAACATAAGTAAACGGAGTTTTTGAATTCAATTTGCTTTGTTAGCATGAAAGGACAACTTCGCCTTTACTTTACACAACCTAAATGACTAAAACTAACGAAAGGACCATGAACCTTGTGGTTACGAAATCAACAGTCTAACTAATTTGGTTGGAGTTTGCCCTCCATATGACTCTTATTGGCTCTTATTAGATTTGTTAGATTAAATTAGAATAGTAAATAGAAATTGAGAACTTAAGCACAACTTAAACATTAGTTATTAGTTAATGTTTTTTCTCAAAAAAAAAAGTTAATGTTTAGATCTTTAATCAAAATTTAAAATGAATTTTTACCCCCTCATTTTGCACTATTATATTGTTTAGGCATTCCCCAATAAGGGGATTTTACACATTTTTTTTAAAAAAAGAGGATGATGTGGAAGAGTGATAAAATGGAGAGAGAAAAAAAAATGCATTCTGCAAATATGGAGTTTTTGCCGAGTATGTGGGGCCCATTAAAACAATGAGAGTTGCGCCTCACCGCCCAGGCGGGCGTGCAAATTTATTTATTTATTTATTTTTAATTTTTTTTTTTCAGATTCAAATTTTGTTTTTGTTTTTGTTTTTTTCTTTTTTCTTCTTCCACCATCATTTTATCTTTTCTAGTCAGAGTGGCAAAATCTCTTCAAAAACCTCAGACTGTTGAGCATGGCCCTATGTGGAGAATTCTCCAATTTCCAAGAAAAATAGGAAATTAAAGAATTAAAAAATTGAAAAATGAAAAATTTGTTTACTAAAGTCAGGGGTTCGAATCCAACGTTCTTCCTTGGCGTAGTAGACAGGAGACACTAGACAGCAGTCTTCTTCCAGTTTTTCCCTCTTTTCCCCCTTGGCGTAGCAGCTAGCAGTCTCCTTTCCCTTTTTTCCCCTTCGCGTACAGAAGAGAGGAGCGAATAGCACTCCGGCGAACCTTGCATCTCGGGAAATTCCAAAACTCTTACACGGACTCTCAAAAATCTTCACTAGTATCTTGTCCAAGCCCAAAAGTAATTATCTAAACCTATATTTATTTCTTTATTTTGATGAATGAATGTTGTCTCATTTCTCTTTTGTTATGGATAATTGATAGTTGTTTCTTGTTCATCGGTCTCTTTTGTGCATTAGATACTTGATTTGTAGATTAAATTCATAAAGCGTCAAATTCAGTACAATTAGAACCTCAGTTTAAGGTTCCAATTGCAGAGCCTCAGTTTGAGGTTCCAATTGCAGAACCTCATTTTGATTGACATGGAATTAGAGAAAGGAAAGGACCAAATGATCCTATTGACTACTGTGACTACAAATCAATGAGATTCACACATGCTGTAAGTGTCAAAAATGGTTTTACTAAACATGTTCTATAAGATAAAAAAAATGTAGGGAATGAAATTGAATGCAGAATGATTCTAATAATGCAGTTGATCTTTGAGACTTCAAGGCTAGCAACAATTGTAAATGGGGTCCTTAGGTAAACAACTAGAGATATTGAACTCAATGGTATGTATCCAGAACAACATAATTTTTGCACATTACTGCTATGGCACTATGCACTTTTCAGATTATATTAAGAGCAGGCCCATAGTTTCTTTATTCTGCACTCTTTTTTTAAGGAAAAATATAATTGAAATCTCGTGTAGTGATAGACTGATAGGATATATAGGAAACGTATTAATTAGAGATTACCATTTATCATACCATAATGGACCCTCTCATGTACACTATCCACATGGCACAGCTTCCATTCCAGTCTAGACATATCCCATTCTTGACCCCCCATCTGTTTCCCAAGTGAATTATTCTATTTGTTGTTTGGGATAAGAGATGGTAGGAAGGATCTCATTCTGTATAGTCATTTCATTATAAATAAAGCTGCCTTAACTTTTTCACAACTAAAAACATAACCTTCCTGGCTTCATTCCTATGATTGATGTTCCTTTTTTAACTGTCATGCTATCTTTCCAGGTTTCGTGATTCCCAAAGGATGGAGAATGTATGTGTATACAAGAGAGGCTAATTATGATCTGCGCCTATATCCCGATCTATATACTTTCAACCCTTGGAGATGGCTGGTTAGTAACGTTAAATTTCTCAGCTGGTACCTATAACTTTAGAAGCACCAGTTGGATATTTTGACTAACTTTGTACTTGGTGGATCAAATGTGTATTGAATAGTATTGATAATTATCGAACGTGTATTGATAGTTTGATGTGTATATAATTTTTTCGCTGGATTTTTTCTATTTTTGGATCATCAAATATGCTCTGATATTTTGTTTCAGATTTTTCTTGATTTTTGAATGTGTCTAGTTGTTTTGATATAATGAGTGGTTGGATTGAATGTGTTCTGTTGAATTTTTTTTTTTTTTTTTTCTAGATTTCTTCGCAGCTGCAGATTTTTTCTTGATTTTTTAATGAATTTTTTGTCGTTTTGATCTGCTCTGACTTTTTCCGGAATTATGCTGAGTATTTTTTCAGTCATATGCAACTGTTTTTCATTCATACAGATGGAAATTGTAGACCTGCTTTTATCCTTTGGGTTAGAATTTTTATTATTCTGCATTGCAGATATTTGGAACTTGAAAGGTGATTGGGGTAATGCAGTTTCTGAAACAGAATTTTGGGTTTCCATAAGAATGTTAAATGGAGTACAGTGTAGTGTATGTGGAATGTGGGTTGAAATTTGCACAATTTGTTTTTTGTTGTTGTTGTTGTTAAATTTAGTTTCAATTTCCAGTATTCTAATTTTAGTTATTTATTTGTGGTAAGTTTAAAAATATATTCTTTAAGCTTTCTGTTCCTTAATTTGGTTCATTTTTCAGCTGATAGTGCTCAATTCCTTAAGCTGTTTTTAGTGAAAAATCTGTTCTTTAAGCTTTCTGCTGATAGTGCTGAATTCCATTTTCTTTCCTACTAAAACTAATGAGAATGATCCTTAAGCTCAATTATTTCACTCAGTCAGTCAGTCATATGAACAAATGCTGCAGTAGGAAAATATCTGTTAGACTTATGTTTAATTGTTTATGGTATATTTTTATGGTCTACTTATATGTTTAGGATAATGTGATTGATGGGAGCAAAGGATAATGTGATTGCCTATTATAGTGATATCATGAATGTTTGTCTGAAACTTCTTCCTTCTTGAATGGTTGGATTTCTTGTATTACAATTGCCTGTGACATTATTCACTAAACTTTAATTTGGGTTGTTTACTATTTATTCCCTGCTGTAGGGTTACTGTCACGTTGCGAGTCAAAACGGTCTGTCATATTTGCTTCTTTCAAGAGGTTCATGTTAACAAGTACAGGAGATTCTGAACTGCAGCGGAGGACCCTAGAATGTTCAAGCAAATTTGAGGGGTTAGGGCAAGGAGCAGATATTGTGAATCAGAAGAACCAAGAATGGTCAAGTAACTTGGACATTGTTAGACAAGGAGTAGATAGTATTTGCAAGATTTTGGAAAGCGGTCCATGGAAACCTTCCTTGGAGAATGCTCTATCTGATAATGGCGAAAAGCATGATACTGAAGTTGTAATTAGAGTCTTACGAAAGCTTAAAGATGCAAAACTTGCAATTGACTATTTTCGTTGGGTGGAGAGGAAAACTAGCCAAACTCATTGCCCAGAAGCATATAATTCACTTCTCATGGCAATGGCAAGGAGCAAAAATTTTGAATATTTGGAACAAATATTTGAAGAAATGAGTATTGCTGGATTTGGTCCTTCTAGTAGCACTTGCATTGAATTGGTTACAGCTTGTGTCAAGAGGCGAAAACTCAAAGAAGCATTTGATCTAATTCAAACTATGAGGAAGTTTAAGTTTCGTCCAGCTTTTTCAGCATATACAACTTTAATAGGTTCCTTATCTGAAGTTCATGAACCAGATCTTATGTTGACCCTCTTTCATCAGATGCAGGAATTAGGGTATGAAGTAAATGTCCATTTATTCACAACAGTAATTCGAGCATTTGCAAGGGATGGTCGAGTAGATGCAGCTCTTTCCTTGTTGGATGAGATGAAAAGCAACTCTTTTGATGCAGATATTGTCCTCTACAATGTTTGCATCGACTGCTTTGGTAAGGCAGGTAAGGTTGATATGGCTTGGAAATTCTTTAATGAATTGAAGGCCCTTAATATCATGCCTGATGATGTGACATATACTAGTATGATTGGCGTTCTCTGTAAAGCTAATAGACTACCTGAAGCTGTGGGGCTATTTGAGCAGATGGAGCTCAATAGGACAGTTCCTTGTGCATATGCATACAATACAATGATCATGGGTTATGGCTCTGCTGGTAAGTTTGATGAAGCGTACAGTTTGCTTGAGAGGCAAAGGCTAAAGGGTTCAGTACCCAGTGTGATTGCGTATAATAGTATCCTTACTTGCCTTGGGAGGAAGAGAAGGGTAGACGAGGCATTACGGATCTTTCAGGAGATGAAAAAAGACGCAGCACCAAATCTGTCTACATATAATATTCTCATAGACATGCTATGCAAAGCAGGGAAACTTGAAGTTGCTTTACAGCTTCGAAATGACATGCAAGTAGCTGGTTTGTTTCCTAATATATTGACTGTTAATATAATGGTTGATCGTCTGTGCAAGGTAAACAAACTCGATGAAGCTTGCTCAATATTTGAAGAAATGGATCACAAAGTTTGCATGCCAGATGAAGTTACGTTTTGTTCTCTTATTGATGGGCTGGGCAGGCATGGAAGGGTAGACGATGCATACAGACTCTATGAACAAATGCTAGATTCTGACCGAACTCCTACTGCTATTGTCTATACATCTCTAATCAAGAACTTCTTCAAATCTGGGCGAAAGGCAGATGGGCACAAAATTTACAAGGAAATGGTTCATAGGGGGGTTTCTCCCGACCTCTCCCTCCTTAATACCTACATGGATTGTGTCTTCAAAGCAGGTGAAACAGATAGAGGTAGAGCACTTTTTGAGGGAATCAAGACTTGGGGATTCACACCTGATGTGCGTAGCTATTCTATATTAATTCATGGCCTCACTAAAGCAGGATTTGCCCACGAGACATATGAGCTATTCTATGCAATGAAGGAACATGGATATGTTTTGGATATACAAGCTTATAACATTGTCATAGATGGCTTCTGTAAATCAGGAAAAGTTAATAAAGCTTACCAGCTGCTGGAGGAAATGAAGGTAAAAGGTCGAGAACCTACAGTAGTAACATATGGTTCAGTAATCGATGGGCTTGCCAAGATTGACAGACTTGATGAAGCTTACATGCTTTTCGAAGAAGCTAAATCTAAAGGTGTGGAGTTGAATGTGGTGGTATATAGTAGTCTAGTAGATGGCTTTGGAAAAGTCGGTAGAATAGATGAGGCGTATCTAATTATGGAAGAATTGATGCAAAAAGGATTGACGCCAAATGTACAGACTTGGAATTGCCTGCTTGATGCCCTAGTGAAGTCGGAAGAAATAGACGAGGCTCTTGTTTGCTTCAAGTCAATGAAGGACTTGAAGTGCCGTCCTGACACCATTACTTACAGCATTCTCATAAATGGCCTGTGCAGGGTTCGGAAGTTCAATAAAGCCTTCGTCTTTTGGCAAGAGATGCAGAAAGAAGGGCTAAAGCCAAATATGATCACCTACACCACCATGATATCCGGTCTTGCAAAAGCAGGAAATGTATCAGAGGCCGATAAACTCTTTCAAAAATATAAGGCTAATGGTGGTATGCCAGATTCTGCTTGTTACAACACTATGATAGAAGGGTTAAGCGTTGCAAATAGGGCAACAGAAGCATACCAGCTATTTGAGGAAACTCGATTAAGAGGTTGTAATATATATACCAAAACTTGTGTTATCCTTCTAGATGCATTGCACAGGGCTGAATGTCTTGAGCAGGCCGCCATCGTAGGTGCTGTGTTGAGAGAGCGAGCAAAATCACAACATGCCTCGCGATCTTTATAGTGCCAGATTCTGTTTGTTACCAACTCTATGATACAATGGTTAAAGCAGATAGGAAAACAGAAGCATACTGACTGGCCATTTGAGGAAATTCAATTAATAGGGTGTGATATATACTCTATAGTCTATATATATAGCAGCAATACTATGTGTTGTTCTCCTACACTAGACTAGATGCATTGGATTGGATTGGATTGGATTGGATAGGGCTGAATGCCTTGAGCTCCTGTTTGAGAGCAAAATCACAACATGCTTCAACATCTTTGTAATGCTTAAATTATTCTTTTTTTTTAATCAATACTACTATTTTCTTCTTCTCCCTAAAAGGTTGAATCCCCAATTCCAAGGGCCCTCCACACCTTAGCCCGACAAAGCATTTGAGAGTATGTAAATCACGGTAACTCAATAGCTCAGCAGACAGAGTCAAATGCCAGTGCGCACAAGAGATTTGTCACTTTGGATATAATTTCACACTGCCTCTGTTGAATTTTGAACTTTGTTCTCTTCCCTCCAAAATACTGTCTATTAAACCAGAGGTAAGCCCGTGCAGACAATACTACTATTTTTTGTTGGTACAGAGAGAATTCTTTAATTTGTTGTCAAACTTGATTTTCTCATGGTTTTGGCAGACAATCCTCACCCAAAATCTGGCATATATATACTTCGCTGATTGTTAACTTCAAATCATAATTTTCTTTGATCAGGATCACACTGGTATCAGTATCAGTAACAACACATACCTTCATAGCCCAATGGGTTATGAACTTATGCTTACTGCTTAGTAGACCTATTTATTATCTATATTTAGGGTGCGTTTGGTTCGCACATGGGAATCGGAATCGGAATGGGTATCAAATACTTGGTAAGGGTAATGGGTTTTGGTGAAAGTATTTAACATGTTTGGTAGTTGGGTGGAATGGGAATGATTATTAATAGTTGGGGAAGAAATTATAAAGGGAGATGAAACCCTTATTTAATAAGGGTATGGGTTTTGCCATTAATGGGTATTCCAAACCCATAGTAGCATTCACAAAACCTATCAACCAAACACTAACAATCACTTTGATACCCATACCTTATGCCTAAACCCCAACCAAACACACCCTTTAATCTCATGGATGGTGGGTATGCATTATTAGATTCATGTGTATATATGTGTGTGTGTTGTATTTATATCCTAATGTAAGAGTTAAAAAAAGCACTGTTTACGATTAAAATCAATTTATGTTAACAAAAACCTTAGAAAATGTTTTGTTCTGGGTTATATCACATAGTCTGACTTGATTTGTTATATACCTCTTATTTAGTTCATTAGAATGTGAGACCTCATTAGAGATATTGAGGTTCCTGAAATTGGTTTTAATTCATTATTTCATTTTCACAAGAATCTCACATCCCCCAAATTTTTGAGGAATATGTGAGACCTTTGAAAATGTGAAATTACCTAAAAGGATAATGCTTTTTTCCTCTTTTAAAATTTTCTTTACTAGAAGTCCATGAATTGGTTGATTTATCACTAATTTTTAAAAATTTAGTTAATAATAAAAAGTTAAAAATTTTAATAAAATAATATCACGTTAGGATGAGAAATATAAGAGGGATAGGTAACATTACTCTACTAAAAATATTTCTTAAAACATCCCATATTCCCATATAGTTTAGCAACGCTAGTCTCTTACTCTAATTAAGAGATGAGTTCCAATTTCAATTATCTTGGATATCAAAAAAAAAAAAATGCCAGTTAAAACTATTATCCTAGAAAATTGAAAAAAAAAAATCCAATCAGCTGTTCAGCTTTAGTGGATAGTAGTTACAAATTAATTTTACTTTTGGTTCTTCTAATATAATAGTAATATTATATTTTGCCCTTGACTTTTTTTTTTTTGAAAATAAAAAAGCTAATTCATTAATCATAGGCTGAAACGTTTACAATAAAGATCGATGCCCTTGACTTTTAATAGGGAACAAATTGCCTCAACTTTTAAAATATGGCCAAATTTATTAATTTAATCCTATTATTAGTGTTATTTAAAACAAAAATCAATGTTTTATACTCTAGTATCGGTATATGGTCTTAATTGATTGATAAAAAAATCGGTAGTTAAGTGAAAAAATATTCTGTATATATTTTCTAATAATTAAAGGACTAACATTTTTTTTTAAAAAAAATTGTAAAAGTTAGGTAAGTATAAGTACATATGGGTGAAAACATTAAGGGGGCGTTTGGTTCAAGTTATATAAGATAACTAAGGTTATATTTGTTTGAAAATATAAGATTTCTATGTTTGGTTCAAGTTATGTAATTTTCCTAGGGAATATAACATAACATCCACATGAAATTTTTAGCTATTGGAAGGAAATGTGAGATACAACCCAATTTATTAGGTAATCTCACATTCCCTTATCTTATTACTAATATTGGGCTTTTGGCATTTTAATCAATTTATATTATTTTCGTTGTCTTATTTACATACTTCAGTGTTAAATCAAACACAGTTATCTAACATTTCCAACAATCTAATATTCCTTAAGGTAATCTAGCATTCCGTGAACCAAACGCTCCCTATAAGAGCATTCTCAATAGTCAAGGTTTTTTTGTTAGTTTTTAGGAAGCCGAGTAGGAGAGAAAGAAAAAAAAAAAGAGAAAAAGAAAAGGAAAAATAAAGATCTTGACAATTAAAAATAAAAAGGTAACCAATGGTGAAAATTTCAACTGGCGGTCACTCTAAAACACGTCAGCGGCCACACCACACACGTCCCGTAGTGCGTTCATTGCCTTTTTTTTTTTTTTTTTTACATGAGAAAAAATCAACAAAATCATACAACTAAATTTTAGTTTTGCAAAAATCTAACATAAAAATCTCTATTAGGGATGCTCTAATAAAGGACCGATCTTTTTAAAAATTAAAAAGCTAAGTTTAGTGGGGCAAGCAGTTGATTAATGTGTTTTAAGCATCGAAATGTGATTGGAATAATCATTCTTTCCTCTGATTTTGGCTTTCCTACAAACTGGCTTACTACATTATTGATGTGCATATATGCATAGAGAGACAAAATTTTCAAAATTGGAAATTGTTATTAAAAATTTTAAAACTAATTTCAATTACTAAAACAATAATGCTACACATCTATCCTAAGGTGCACTATTTAATTGATTACTTTGTAATTAATTAAAAGTATGTGAAGTCATCCAATTCATGACACTTAATAATTATAAGTCACATTATAAGAGAAATATTAAAAGAAAATTTTGGAGGAGAAAATAACATTTTCAATTCCATACTAAATAATGTTTCAAATTAATTACTCCGTAGAATTCGTCAATCCTCACGTGACACCTGGAGGTAGAAAGACAAGAAAGTAGAAGCTGTGCCTGTCCTTACAAGCTACTGAAAATGCCCCAATATCCCAAATAATACGGAATAATAATAATATTTTTATTTTATGTTATTTTAGAAAATTAATTTTTTAAAAATAAAATAATGTCGTGCAATTTTGTCTCGCTTCCTTTCTGGTGTTTGTTTCTTAACCACGTGTGACTGTGTGAGGGGAAGATTACATTCAGCTTTCCCACCGCAATTTATTTTATTTTCAAACTGTAATTCGCACCAAAACCAAGAAAGATGCACCTTTTCTTAAAGGATATTACTAATGGAAATTAACTTTTTAATTATTAATTAACGTCATTTGCTAATAATTTTGTTGTCGACATGGAATGACTCTTCTAAATGAGAGGTCATGAGTTCAAGCTGTTAAGGATTAATGATTTTATTTATTTTCATTTATTTGTTGCTTAGTTTCATCCTGCAGAATAGTTTTTTATTGTTAGTTTTGTTAGCTACTTCAATGAAAACTTGAGAAGTTCCAATAAATAGAGTCAGTAGTATTAAAGAAAATCAGTGTGATTTTATTTAATTAATAATGATAAAACTAATTAATTTATAAGTGATTAAAATATACCTACATTGTTATAAAATTACTTGTAGGAATATAAATTTGAGTATAAAATTTTATTTTATTTTTATAAAATGTTTTATTGTCTCTATCTCAGTTTATATATCATTTATAATTCATTTATTATGGTAAAATAACTCCTTTTGTTTTTTTTTTTGTTTTTTTTTTTGGAGTACTACTTGTTCTACTTGTATGTTCATTCATTTATTATTCTACTTGTTTTCTTTAAAATGCTTATAATTTTTCAGTTTAATCGTTTATTTTAAGTTATATTTTAATGTAATTTATAAATATATAAAGTTTATTAATTAATATTGAATTATATTGTAGAGTGAGAATAAGAAGAAAAAAAAATTAGTATCCCTATCTCCCATGCACACAATCTCCAAAAAATGTGGGGCACACGTGGAAATGGAATCATCTCACTTTCTAGGCTTTTTGTCACACCATTAATGATAGTGTTTAAAATATTATTAAAACAAAATAATATGATAAGTTTTTAAAATTTTATCTGTTCTGTGTGTACTTTTCAAAAAATAAATGATTATATTTGAGATAATTTTATTTTTATTAGATTTTTTAAAAAAAAAATCATTAATTTGTAATAAGAGTGAGAAGAATTTGACTATCGAGAAAAACATTCTTTTATTTCATCAATTATTTGTCAAATTGAAACTATAAAACATGTTATTATCGGTACAAATATGATTCACCAAATATTATGTAAGTTTATAATGAAAGTTAATACCATTACTTGAAATTGAGTTTTGTGATAATTTAATTTTATTGTAATTTTACTTTACGTTCATTCTTTTTCCTCATTAATTGAGCTCTTAAAGACCTATTGATGACATTGTAATCGAGGATGATGATGTTTCATAGCTCTAAAATAGTCTTAATGCCTTTTATTTTCCCTCCAAAAGGTTGAATTCGTACCAACCACAAGAGCCTCCCATATCCCAGTCCGGTAAAACATTTGGGTAGATGTAAATCATGATAACTCAGTGACTCAGCGGACAACGCCAAATATCGGTGCGCACAATGAATCTGCCCACCTTAGTCTGTTATTGCCTTTTTTGAAAGCATATAATATAATCGACAATGACAACATGCTG
>CM008332.1:29052613-29063593 GCA_002525835.2 Ipomoea batatas
TTAGGAATAAAGTGTTTATTATGTATATGGAAAAATGTAATACTTTTAACATTACTTATTAGGAAAAAATATAATACTTTTGGAGATATAGTACTTTTACATCAAAATCTAAAATTATTATATTTTTCATAATAAGTAACAAACATTTTATTCATGATTAGTATTATATTTGAGCATATAAGTATGACATTTACATATTGATCCGATTCGACTCGATCTGTTTCACGGATCTCACACAAATATTACCATTATTATTATTATTATTATTATTATTATTATTATTATTATTATTATTATTAAAGCGGTAGAGTAACCGAGTAGGTGAATAGTACGGAGTAGTTATTATATTAATTTGGGAATTTAACATAAGTTGTGATAATAAATATATGCATTCTGCATTACATTATTTATATACGGCTACCCACTTCATGAATGCGCTTTTTAATTACTCCGTAATAAACTTACCTAATGAGGTACGTCAAATTCATTGAGTTTTAAACTTATCATAAGTTTAAATTAATTTTTTTTTTGACATTAAGTTTAAATTAATTTATCTCTCCACATAGATATAGATATATTTATATATAGAAAAAAAAACTTCTACAATACTACATAGTAATTACTGTAAATAGAAAAGACGTTGATATTTCTACAAATATAATACGGAGTAATAGTTTTACTTCTATTTACAAAAATATTATTTTTCTTTTTATTTAGAATATAACTGACATTCTTATCATTCAATATTGTAAAATATTTTTATATTTATAAATTCAAACATGAGTTATTACCATATGAGATCTTCCGAATAGAATTGCTTTGTCACGTTTAGTCACAAACTTTAAAATTGACCATTCGTGGTCTTTCAACTTTCAAATTATTACCAAGTTAACCCTCAATAGTCATTAAACTATCAAATTTTAACCAGTCGTGGTCCTTCTAAGAGGATCACGACTGTTCACATTTTGAAGGTTGAAAGACCATGAGTGGTTAACTTAGATCATTGATGGTAACAATTTAAAAGTCGAATGATCACGAATAGTCAATTTGAAAGTTTAAGACTAAATATGACAAAATCATTATACTCAGAAAACCCAATAGAGCATTAACTCATTCGAACGTAGTAAATCAAGCTTTAAAATTAATAAAAGATGTTTGGTGGTTTGATAAATACTTCAAAGAGAATGGTATGAAGAAGATGGAAGCGACTCAAAGTAGCAACAACAAACAGCCAAAGACCTTGTGGTCTAGTGGCACCTGATTGCACCTCCACATGGAAGGGGCAGTTCAAGCCTCAGTGGAGGCGATATTGGCTCTTTGTGTTTCATTTGGTTGAGAAAGTAGCAATGAACAAATACAACATTGCAACAAATCAATAATGCTAAAAACAAAAAACAAACGGCCTTTAATGCTAGATTGCTAGATTTGGAAAAAAAAATGGTCTTTAATGTCCGCTGCTGCTTTGCCCATGGTGGTTATAAATGGATCTTATCTATCTTCCCCACCTGCCAACTGCTAACTATTCTTTAATGGGCATAGATAATATATTTTAGAAACCTATATATAGGGTACACCTTGGTTATAACTCCTTTCCAGGAGAGAATTAAAAATAAATTTGAGTCTTTTATTTGGAAAGATTTAACAAACTTTCAGCAATTAGAGAAAAAAATAATAATGTGATGACATTTTTATAAATAATTTAAATTTTAAAGTGCAATTAACAACACTATAAAATGCAACTTTTAATATTATATAGTGCATTTAAATAAAATTATAGAGTGCATATGTTGATAAATCTTGAAAATTAAACCAAAAAAAAAAAAAACTAAACACAAAATAAACTATAAATACTAAACTCCTAAATAATAAAAATTGAACCCATAAACTAAACTAAACAATATCAACCATAAATTCTAAGAGATGAGCCCATTAACTTTCACATTGGGTACAACAAATGATATTGGTGGGTGCATTTTATCAATCGTTATACCCTGCACCACGTACATAAAACGACGTCGTTTTGGTGTTAGTGGACGCGGACGCAAATGACTCCAGAGAATTCATTATCTATAATACACATAATCATTATCTATAATACACAGAACGTTTGCCTATAATACACAGAATGTTTACCCAGAATACACAGAATACTGACACAAAATACACAGATGTTAGTTGACGCGAATGACTCCAGGGAATTCATTATCTATAATACACATAATCATTATATTGAATACACAGAACGTTTGCCTAGAATACACAGAATGTTTGCCCAGAATACACAGAATATTGACACAAAATACACAGAACTCATCCTCCTAACATTCGAATGCACAAACACACAGAACTCATCCTCCTAACATTCGAATGCACAAACACATCACAACCTGTGTTAATAACATGAATACACAGAATATTGACACAAAATACACAGAACTCATCCTCCTAAACATTCGAATGCACAAACACATCACAACATGTGTTACTAACATGAATACACATAATGATTGCCTATAATACACAAAACGATTGCCTAGAATACACAGAATGATTGCCTGAAATACACAGAATATTAACTTAAATACAGAGACCGGGCGAAACGGGAAACGTGATTTCCAAAAAAACGGATGATTAGTTTACAATGCTCAAAACGACGTCGTTTAGGTACGTGGTGCACATTGTTATGTGCACCGTGGTGCATGGTATAATTTGCCACATTTTATACTATTGCTTGGTACATTTTATATTGTTGCTAAGTGCGCTCTAAAAGTAAATCATAACTACTAAACTCTAAAGTGAACTTTTAAACCAAAAAAAAAAAAAAAAAAAAAAAAAAAAAAATAAAACAATAAAAAAAACAAAAAAAAAAAAAAAAAAAAAAAAAAAATAAAAAAAAAAAGAAGAGTAAACCCTATAACAAACCCAAAAAAAAAAAAAGAAGAAAAAAAACGTGGTGACATTTTCGTAAATAATTAAAATTTAGAGTGCAAGTAGTAATTTCATATAATACACCTAAGTACAAGTAAAATGTATTAAAAGTGCAAGTAATAGTTTCATACAGTGCACCTAAGTGCAAGTAAAATGTATTAGACAACAAATAATGTACATTGAGCATCAATATTAATTGCACCTAACGTTATTATTAGTTGCACCGAACGTTATCACACTACTACATAAATAACATATTATGTTGTACATATAACGTCAATTATTAAAAAACCAACGTTATATGCTCTCTCTTTTTTTTTTTAAATTAATTCTACTGAAGTACAAAGAGACAACAACGCATCCACTAAAGCTCGAACCCACCCTCTTTCTACATGGGGGTGCAACTGGGTGCCACTAGACCACAAGGTCATTGCAAACGTTATATGTTTTGTTTTTTAAAAAATAAAAATCGATATAACATTTAGAGTCGGTTCCTAACATAAAAATCGATATATATATAGACACACACAGAGTTGTGTTAACCATTATATATGTTGAATTATTATGGCGTGTTTGGTTCGTGGAATAGGTCGGGAATGGAATATCATTCCCGGGAATAGACCTATTCCCTTGTTTGTTTCGTCATTCTATTCCTGGGAATAACATTCTCGGGAATGAGTTATTCCCTTTGCAAGGGGAATAGCCATTCCTAGGGGACCCCCTAGTATTAGCTATTCCCAAGTATTTGGGAATAGCTTTTATACTATAGTACCAAAAATACCCCTTTTATTATATTATAATTCTTATATATAATATTTGTTTATTTAAATATATATATATATATATATATATATATATATATATATATATTAAAAATGTAATTAATAATTTAATAATAATACATTTTTTTATTTAAAAAAAATTGTAACTAAGAGCAATTAAGGCTCCTTAAATGAATGAGTTTTTGCTCTTTAAAGCTTCCTCATCTTGTTGTTAATTTCAAAAGAGAAACAATGCTTCTCTTATATAGAGGAGCTCAAATGAGCTCCTCTTCATGAGTTATCAATTGTATTCCTTCCGCGAACCAAACAATAGAATACAAATCCTACTCTATTCCTTGCCTATTCCATTCCTTATGGAATAGCATTCCTATTACCTCAAAATTCATTCCGTGAACCAAACGTGCTGTAAGTGTTTCTTCTTCTTCTTCTTTTTAATTATAAGATTGTTAATAATAAAACAATAAATAATAATTAATAATAATACAACGATAACAATAAATTATAAAAGTATTTTAAGAGTTAAGTAAATAACACAATATATTTTTACATTTATTTACCCAACATCTTTATAAAATCAACTAATATTATAAGATATTTTTATAACCAACTAATGCTATCAAATAGTTACTATCAGTTAAACCAATCAGCTAATGACAAACACTATCGTAATAAAAAGTTGCAAGTGGTTGATCAAAGAAAAGTAGGATTTAGATTAACAAAGACATTGCTTTGCCAAAGACCTTGTGGTCTAATGGCACCCGGTGTCCCGGTTAACACTCCCACATGGATGATGAGAGTGGGTTCGAGCCTCAGTGGAGGCAATGTTGACTCTTTGTGCTTCAGTAGGTTGAGAAAGTAGCTATGAACAAGAGATGCTATATTGTAACAGAGTCAGTAGTACTCAAAAAAAAAAAACAAAACACAAACAAAACAAAGACATTGCTTTAAAGGGATTACTTACTAAATCAACACTTCACCCTCTTGAAAGTGGAAAGTAGAGGGTGATACACTGAATGGTAAAAGCCTAACATCAATTGTTTGGTTCATGAAATTAATTTTAAGGGATTAAGAAAGGAATATAACATAAATTGTATTATATTGATTGGATCATTAAAAGAATAAAGTTTAAGAATATTATTACAATATTTGATTGGTTTAATTAAATAATAGAAATGAAACATGGTTTTAAAAGTAATTGTTACTACATAAGAGTTTGAAATAATATTATTCTATATCAACAATAGTATTGTAAAAGAAAATTATATAATGTATAAATTGTTATCAAACAAAATATTCATACAAGTAGCAACATTTTTTTTAATAACATTTAATGATATTCAAAAGAAGAAGGGAAAATGACAATTTTAGTCAATCAATTATGTCTAAATTATAGACTCGGTCCATAAATTATTAGTATCTACAAATTTTTCCCTTTAATTATTTTGAAAATAACTCTTTCAATCACTTATTTATAAACATTAATTTTTTTTTATCTTTTTTAGTCTTTATTGACTATGATTTGCTCCACATTGGTAATAGTTTGTGAAGTGTTTGGTTCCTTTTATTAAAACAAATTCACTTTTCAATTCTTTCAATCTTCATTATCTGTTGTTCAATCTAAAAGAATGTACAAATCAATATATTTTCTTTTTTCATTTCTTAAAAAAAAAATTGTCTCGCTAATAAACACAGTAAGTAAAGGTTAAAGTGAGGCTATGATCAAGAATTTTAGTCTTAATTATTAAAGTAATTATGTATAAGGATTTTGAATGGTATGAGGGCAATATCATAACACTTTGCCTGTCTAAAAATAATCAACAAATAGGATGTCATTAAACAAATACAACAGATAAATCTTAATTCCTTATATTAAATGAGTTGGACTCATATGCACAGTTGTGCATTAAATTAAATTGATATAAAAGGAACCTAAACAATCACAAGTACATAACATTTTTTTTTATTAGCGTGATGACAAATGCAAGACCTCCAAGAATTTAGCTACGTAATTACCATTTAATAATACGGAGTATTAGAGGAGAAATTGAAAATTTTACAAAATGATCAATTTGTCCTCTAATAATTTGGCAAATCAAAATAAATTTTTAATGTTTATAAGTAATGGATTAAAAGAGCCACTTTCAACATAATTAAAGGAAAAAAGTTGTATAGACCAATAATTTATGGACCGGGTCTACAATTTAAGCATCATTGATGGACTAAAAACACAATTTTCCCAAATAAGAATAACATAAGGTTTGTTTGTTTGTTTTATTTGTTTGTTTGTTTTTTTTTGTTTTTTTTTTTAATATAACAAAATACTCAAAAGCAAAACAAATGTTTTTAATAATGTATAATAAATTCCAAAACAAACAAATAATAGTATTAAGGCTATGTTTGGCAAACCTAGCTGAAAGCTGAAAAGTAGCTGAAAACTGAAAAGCTATAAAAGCTCGAAGCTGAAATCTGAAGAGCTGTTAAGCTAGCTGTTATGCTTAAAAGTGTTTGGTAAAATTAACTTTTTGATAAGCTGTTAAATGTAAAAAAAGACTAAAAAGGTCATCTTCATACAATTTAAATAGTTTTAATTTAAATAGGTTTGTTTATATATTAAAATATAAAATAGTGAAGTCAATATATTTTAATAAAATATAAAGTAAAAACATATATTCGAAAACATATAAAGTAAAACAAAATGTTTATAATTCATAATATTAGTTCATACAAAAATCAACGTTCAAACACAAATGTCAAATTGAAATTACAACCAAACATATTGAAGAGAAAAAGTAAAAAAGATTTAACCAAAAAGGTTTTAATTAGGAAGGGTAAATGGTGTCATTTCTTTAAAATAATAAGGTTAAAGATGGAAAAAAAAGTTAGGAAGCTACTAGCTTATTTAAATAAGCTCTTATTTTAAGCTACTAGCTTATTTTTAGGAACATTACCAAACAGAGCTTATAGCTTATTAGTAGTTTAAATTTTAAAATAAGCTATAAGCTCCTAAATAAGCTCTGCCAAACATACCCTAACTACTAATGTTCATAAAATATAAATCTGAATAATAATTAATTGCCAGCAAGGAATCTTCTTTTCAACAATAGTCTTCAATTAGGATCAAGATTGGAAAAAAAAATCATTTTATTATGATGATCGATGAGTTTAACAAAACGATATCCATTTTATAATAAGTCAAACTATCCACCTCGTATATAATTGTTAAAATCTAATTTTGTTATATATATAGACATCAATGTTGCAAAAATTCCACATAGGCACTGACTGATACTAGGCAGCGGGCCAAGCCCCTATTTTAAAAAATAAATAAATAAAGATATACTACATAGCAAGGCAGTAGTGTAACATTATATATATAGACTTTACTTAATTTTTTGAACTTTGAATTAATATTTTGTTAGACGATAAAGTTGGATTGAAAATTCACAATGTTAGTATTTATAGACTTTCCTCTTTTTTTTTTTGAACTTTGAATTTAACAAGAAAAAAGAAAACCACGGCCTGATGCACGTGGAGCAGGCTAGGGTTGCATGAACCTAGCCCACGGGTCGGCCCGCAAAACCCGCTGAAAATTAAGTCCGCGGTGGGGCGAGCCGACCTACTTTGACAGTACTACCGAGGGGGGAGCTCATTCCCAAAGAACAATATCCCCAATTTTCCGAAAATAAAATGCATTAACAAACAATGGAATAGGTCGGTCCTTAGAAATGCCATTCCATTTTAGACCTATTCCGCGAATCAAACGTGCAAATGAAAGCACAAGTATAAACACACAAGATGGTACAAGTTATATACGCATACAGGCATACAGCACATCAGTGCAGTAACAGAAGTAATGACAGTAGAGATGAAAAGATAACTGAATGAGGAAGCAACCTCCATGCCTCTTGATTGATTGGAATTGTTGCAACACTTTGAGTCTGAAGCACCATACCATGGATGATTTTGATTCTCCAGTATATGCTAATTGCTTGATGTTAGTACTATGGCCATTATAACTACTCTGAAGCTGCCATAATTAAACCATCTTTGCCTGAGTGGCTGCCTCCCCTCACAATTGAAACTCACTGCTGATAGTAAGATCCCCTCTGAGAGTCTGAACTGGATGCTCAAATATGGAACTCTCTCTTGAGCCACCTTAACAAATGTTTTTGTACTTCATCTCAACAACCTTAAACTGTCTCATATACTAAGCGAACTCATCTGCCAACCTCGGTCTGTGCCCTACTTAAATGCATTCTCTGCATACCAACATTCACTTCCAAATAGAAAGAAAGTTAACCCACAAGTGAAGCCATCCCACCTTTCTCTTCCTTCTTGGAGCGTCCTCAAATATTACTTTTGTTTTTCTAGCATATGTAAGCACATTTTACAAAGATACAACCTGAATGTTTACCTTTGTCGAAGTGTATGTTGCGTCTGAACTGCAAAAATAAATTGGCTTTCTCTGAGATACCTGAAGAGCACATTCTTCCAAAAGACCAGACTTTCATTGAAGCAATTGCTGCTGCATAGACACAGGAAAGAGAGCCTCAAGCATGAGACGATCCCAACAAATAATTGATTTATGCACAGGCATTTTAATTGGGAGAAGGCAAGCTAGCTTTGAGAACCACATAAGATCATCACAGATATTCTCGCACAGTACCATAGTCACTGAATTTGCGACCCTGATACCCATCATATTACTTGGCAGGTGTATATAAACTAAACAAGGCAAACAAGAAGATTCCCCATCATATGCCATCAAAAGGGAACTTAAATATCCAATACCAAGGTTCATTAAACATCCAAGGCCAGAAGTAGAAGCACTACACAATTTCAGACTCCAAACAGAGGGTTGAAAAGAAGTATTCTTTGTTTAGCCAAGTGCAGCTGTAAAGTCTTTCATGTTGGTTCTGCCAAGAATCTGAGATTTTATGATATCGATGAAACAAAAGTTCTGACTGATAGAAAATACTTGATGATTACAACCTAAAACGTCATTTGCAGAGGTAGGTATAATGTATCAGGATCCAATTCAGTTGCTAAATCATATACATATCTGCTATAGGAGAAAAAGAGTTTCTGAAGATGCAAGCATCCATGAATTTGTAAGCAGTTTGCCTGATGCATGTGATACTGTGCTACAGAATAGGGGAGGAAGGATCTCAACTATTCTGGTGGAGAAAAGTAGCGAACAGTCCAGAAATGGCATTTACTTACACACAGTATTACCAGATAGAGCAACAACTCTAGCAAAAAGATTCTGAAAAAGCAAGGGTGAGTCCGTGAGCGCACAGATATTGATACAGCTGCACAGCTTTGGTGGCTCACATTTACAAGTAATACAAATCAGAGTTTGAAGTACCATAGTTGTTATAGCCGAAGGTAAAGTTGTGGAAATAAGAAGCCACTCAACCCTTATAGCAAAACCTGAGATGTTAATCATTAACTCAAAACTGGTTAGGCTCCAATGCATAATAGATCAACAGTCCTTTGGAATTCAGCCAGTAAATGAAACATATATGGAGTAATAAAATTCCTTAACATCTAAGCAAAAGAGACAAAGTGCCTTCAAATATTTATATTCCACAATGATTTAAGCATACATATTGTTAGAAACTAAAGAAGGAAATAAGCTTTACTCTAATATTTTTGTATATTCATTTTCTTCATTCTACATACACTGGTACACACACATATATAGTCATGAGTTACACACTGCTCAAGACTATCACACTACTCTAGGAATGGCACAATGCTCAAGACTACACATTGCTCTAGGATACACATTGCTCTAGATTAATATTCTAACACNCTAGTCCAACTGACTTCTATTAGTAAAGGATCTTATTCCGGCAATCCTCATATTACAGTTCTTGTTTTGTTTCTTTTCTTCTTTTTTTTTTTAAACAAAAGTTCTTGTTCTTTAGTCTCCCAAAAATCCCTTCTGTTTTTCACCTTACGGATTGCTGAGTCTAGTGGTTTTTACAAAGCACGATATTTACTGACCTTCACTGTCAAAACTGAAATATAATCCACACTGGTCTAAGGTTTTGTAATCCAGCAATATATGCAATTGCCCCTTAGGCATCTGAGGGAGACCAAAACAAACACTTTCATTTTGGTAGTTCCAACAGCAGACTCGACACTTCCATATACCTTCAGTCAAACAGAAAAACCGTGATTGCAAATTGTTTTTACTTCCTAGTAAAAAAACCTATACAAAGTTACTTTGAAAGTGTTATAATCCAAGATTGGGTCAAGGTCACTCAACTGGGTCAAGCCACACTAAAAGACTGAATCCAATGAATTAACTAGTCTAACACATGGCCTTATAAACCCATATGTTCTCTCTTATTTTTTCAATGTGGGACTCTTAACAGAGATAATAGGCAAGAGTGCAAGACATAACTGCTTCAATACATGGATTGATCTATAAGGAAAATGGGTAGGAACATTTAGCTAAGTTTCTGTATTGATATTACGCTATGCACTATCTTCAAATTGTAGGTGGATCTAATACCTGTGTTTGTTATAAGTAAACTGTCTTATTTTAGAACCATAGCAAAGACACTAAAAGGCAATTTGGTCTTTTACCAAACCACCTCTAAGTCTATATGTGCATTCACATTTGACTACAGCCTAGCTTTCAATAGTCCTTATAATGCGAGATCTAGAAATTTCATTTATAAAACCCAGCAAAGCCATGTTTCTTTCTGGTGTTACTTGAAGCTTGAAGGTGACTCGTTAGCTATACACTATACTCGAGATCAAACTGCTACAAAAAAGGGGTTTTACATGGAAGCGATGGCTCTCTAGATCTATACTTCTACACAAGCACTCAGTTCAAGTATACCCATTCTTTTCAAAATCAAATTCGTGGAGTTGCAGGCTTTAAAATGTTAAAAGAATCAGATGGAGTATGGGTCGCCCTGGAGCAGTTAAGCTATAAGAAGATCAATGATCATAGTGCAGATGAAATACCAATAAAGACTCTAAAAGAGAGCTGTTTAACAAATCAAATGTTGAGACCAACGGTCAAGGCTCTAAAACTCACCATGAAAGCACAAAATTATGAATCTATTGTTCAAGGACAAATTAAAGAAGACCAAATACATTAACAGGAAGAAAGAGAAGCATATTCCCTTGATGCAAAATATATTTATTAGCAGAAAGACAAATCCCTTATAGATGGAAGTCAAAGAACACAGTTCAAATGACTGAAGAAATGGGGCCCTCAGGTCTCACTGTCTCAGTTTAATGAGTA
>CM008332.1:29063828-29095687 GCA_002525835.2 Ipomoea batatas
CCAATAAGAACATAGCAGAAATTAAAGAAAAAGACAGCATATTAGAGTATTGTTTCACACTTTCACCTTCATCTTTGTCAAAGTAAACACAATTCTCCAGTCTTGGCAGACAATCTTTGATTTCAGCTGTATCAGCTGGTGTTGGGTCAACATGCTCCTCTGCCCCTTCTTGGTCACCATCAAAGGTTGATTCTTGACTGCCATTTTCAGTCACTGAGGGTAAATTTGCATACCCATTTTTCTCACTATGACAATTACTCACTTCTTTGGAAATTTCACGTTCAATATTATATTTTGAACCCCTCACTAACATCCCAAATTCTTCTTCTACTTCTTCTTCTTCTCCTTCCAACACCAATTCCTCTGGCTCCCTCTTATGCCCTTCTTTTTCCATTTTCTCACCACCTCAAAACCCCAAGCCTCTCTCTCTCTCTCGCTCTCTGTGTATGTCAGTATGTGTGTGCTGGTTGGCTGGCTGGTTGCAATTTATGGGAAGCAAGTAGAGTAGGTATGGGTATGGGTTGAGGAGTTAAAAGATGGAAAGGATAAGCATTTTCAATTCAGGCAAGAAGCAAAGAGATCCGGGTTTATTAAACTATTTTACAAAATCGATGAGTCAAAATGGCTGGAGTATAATACAAGAATCTGAAATTGTTGCTTTTTTGTTTTTTTCTTTTTAATATATATCAGTTGAGCGTGAGCCATCCTACATGGCTACATAAGCCTAAAAGGGTGGTAGGTGGTGGGGGTTTCCTAGACATACTTGACAATTTTGGGGGCTCCTGTGTAAACATAACTGTGTATTATGCAAACAACAAATTTCACAGAGACTGTGTCCGTGCATACCAATTGTCTCATCCAATAGAAGTGCTTACAATTTAACGAAAGAATTAGTCGTTATATTTAATGGTAGAAATTCTAAGTTTTGAGAAGAAGGTATTAATTCATTGAATCATCAACAAGAATGTCAACAAGAAACAAAGGAGGGGTATCAAACCACTCATCATAACCTGACACAGAAAATGCCTCCCTAGCAACAACGTGGGCGGCACGATTCGCAGATCGTTTAACAAAACTAAATTCGACATCATGAATCATAGATGCCAATTCTTTAATGTCAGACACAAGTAAACCAAAAGCAGAATAAAAAGATGGACCCTTAATCGCATCGAGCAAGAGTTGGGAATCCGTCTCAACATCAACCCTTCCCAAACCCGTATCCTTAAGCCAGCTTAAGGCCTCTCTCATGCACATAGCCTCAGCTTCTTTGATAGTAAACACACCATTCATACTTTCATTCTTGGCTGCTAGAAACCTACCATCATCGTCTCTCATCACCCAGCCAAACCCCATCACATTATTGGCTTCATCAATGGACGCATCAGTATTTAATTTAACTCTTCCATTTGATGGTTTACGCCAACGAACAGCAGCACCACTACCTATCACCACACAACCTGTTTCATTTGCTGCCTTCCAACTTTCCCAAAAGGACCATGCATGGCTTAGCAGTAATTTTAAATCAAACACTCCTCCTTTCCAAACACTATCATTGCGGCTAAAAGAAATTTAATGGTAAAAATTTTAAGTTATACCCAAAAAGATAAAAGAAATTTAGGGTGTGTTTGGAAAGCAGGAAAATGACTTATGGAAAATATTTTCCGGAAAATGAGTTATTTTCCGGAAAATAAGTTCATTTTCTGTGTTTGGATGTACTCTGGAAAACTGTCTTTGGGTGTTTGGTTCATTTTCCGGAAAATAAGTGGAAAACGTATAATTATATATTTTTATTATTTTATTTAAAATATAAAAATATTTATAATAATACAAAACTAATATTTTTATATAAATAAAATTATTAAAAAAAAAAAAAATCTCCCCTTTGGTTTCCGGTTGGTTTCCGGCGGAAACCAAGCCCAATGCCGACTCGTAATGTATTTTCCGCCAATTTGAGTCTATTTTCCCCAGTCAATGGAAATCATTTTCTGTTGACTGAGTTTTCCAAGTGAAGCCAAACATGAGAAACCCGAAAAATAATTTTCAGAAGTCATTTTCCGGGTTTCCAAACACAGCATAGTTTGTTTGTTGTACATAACTTTTGTATGTAGCAAATTTTTATAAGTTTTTTTAGAAAATGGTTAAATGATTTTTTTTTGAACTATGTCAAAATTTCAATTGCATACCCGAGCAAAACGAAAAACAAAAGCAAAAACTTTATATAAATGCATGAACTTAAAAAAAAAAAAAAAAGTGTAATTTATCTCTTTTTTCTTGTAAGTTACATATTTTTATAGATTTATAAGTTTCTATCAACATGACATTTACCATCTCCAAAAAAAAAAAAAAATCAACATGACTTTGGCAATAACCCCACTTAAACATACGCAAATTACACTTGGATTAATAAAATCGGACGACGCATATTAGGCCGCACGACCGCATGGGAGCTCCCCCCGTATTTGAATAGAAACATATATATATATATNCTTTTTTGTTTTTTGTTTTTTTTTTTAATATATCAGTTGAGCTTGAGCCATCCTACATCAATACATGGCTACAAGCCTAAAAGGGTGGTAGGTGGTGGGCGTTTCCTAGACATACTTGACAATTTTGGGGGCTCCTGTGTAAACATAACTGTGTATTATGCAAACAACAAATTCCATGGAGAATGTGTTTTTCATACCAATTGTCTCATCCAATAGAGATGCTTACAATTTAATCAAGGAATTAGTCATTATATATAATGATAAAATTTCTATGTTATACCAAAAAGAAAAAGAAAATGTATTTGTCGTGTGAGATGATGACTACTCACTCAGATAGAGTTGAGCATAGCAAATTATTGTGTGGACTATAGTTCACATAGCTGTGTGGACAATGAATATAAGTTACATTTTTAATATATTAAAAGTATATTATATTGAATGTACATTATTTGATAATATATATTCAATACTCAAATAATATACTTTACGTGCACAAATAATGTATTTTTAATATATAAAAATGTACTTTTTATTTATATTCCACATAACTGGACCATTGTCCATGTAATAATGATGGGCTGAGTATGAGCATAGTTGAAATTGGCCATGTGCTGCTAGGGCGACGGTACAGGTCCCCATTTTTTAGAGCCAATTTAAAAAAAAAAGTTATATATAAAATTATTATTTTTATACTTGATAATGATGTTTTTAAAATTTATAATTGATTTTAATTGTAATTGAAAATAAAATTTTAGAAGGAATTGACATTAAAATTTTGGTAAAATATTTTGTTTTTAAATATATACAAAAAGTATCACTTTTAAATTAAATAAAGTCCAAATAAATTTAGACTCAATTTATACGTCTATTGTTATCTTTCAAAATGTCTCTTGAAATTATGTTTCTTATCATAGACATTACTCCTATTTTTTATGAAATGCCTTACTCTGTAATAGGACACAGGTGTCAGGTGTGGATTTCCATGGCTGCATGTGCTGCTTCTTGTAATGTCTGCTTTCATAAACAGCTATGGCTTCTTTAGCATTCAATTTTTTTTAGACAAAAAAGGAAAAACAAAATATTTTGCCTTCAAATTCCTATCTTTCTGCATCAATACAAAATGGTACAGGAATCAAATTGATAAGGATGGTGTAACTTTTGTATTATTGATTAAGTTTGTTTGCTGTACATAACTTTTGTATGTAGCAATTTTTTATAATTTTTTAAGAAAATGGTTAAATGATTTTTTTTTTTTGAACTATGTCAAAATTTCAATTGCATACCCGAGCAAAACGAAAAACAAAAGCAAAAACTTTATATAAATGCATGAACTTTAAAAAAAGTGTAATATATCTCTTTTTTCTTGTAAGTTAAATATTTTTATAGATTTATATGTTTCTATCAACATGACATTTACTATCTCCAAAAAAAAAAAAAAAATCAACATGACATTTACATTTACGTGTAATATTATTTATTGGCACAAATTTTGTGTGAGACCGTCTCACTGTGAGACGGGTCGGGTTAATGTGAAAATGTGATACTTATACGCACAAATGTCATACTTATATACTCAAATGCAATACTAATCATGAATAAAAAAAATTATTTATAATGGTAAAGCAGTAAATATAATACTTTTAAGTGAAAATGTAATACTTTTACATTTCGATTTAAAAGTATTAAACATTACTTATTATGAAAAATGTAATATTTTTTATGGAAAATATAATACTTTTACATCAAAATGCAAAATTATTACCATACATTTTTTCTTAAAAAGTATTAAATTTTTCCTTTTAAGTGACTAAAATTTCATTCATAATTAGTATTATATTTGAGCATATAAGTATGAAATTTGCACATATAAATATGGCATTTGCATGTTGATTCAACCCGACCCCAACCCGTCTCACAAATAAGAATCCGTGAGACGGTATCACACAAGTGTGACCCTTATTTATTTTCATAAAAGTCAATATGTCACATGTCATCACTTTTTATTCTTGTTGATATGACAAATTAACTCTTATTAGTCAATATTAAAGTGGTTCACATAATTTTTTTTTCTTTCTTTTCTTTGTAGTCAAAATATTTGACAATAAATTTATATTCTAAAGTGTTTGATTCATAGAATATTAGATTACGTGAAGAAATATAAATTGTTAGAAATATTAGATTCATGTGTTTTGTTAAAATTGAAGTATGTAATATTAACTTATTTAGTTGAACAATTTTTTTTTACGTTATAATGATTATTATTTTCTTTAATACCAATTAACCTTATGTTTATGTATTTCAATAAATTTTAAAATTAAGATAAATAAATCAGACAATGGTAAAATATAGGAGTAAATGGTTTTAAAATATTTAATTTAACTAAGAACTTGAGCTTCAAAAATATTGTATGGCTTCCGGGGAGAGAGGAAAAAATAATAGGTTAAATTATAAAATTAGTAAACCAAACACGCAGTGTACCCCTTAAAAAGTACATCTACCACTTTTCATATTGAGAATTGTCAAATGGGCTCTTGAACTATATAAGAAAAAGTAAATATGTTCTTAAACTTTAAAAAGTTACAATTAAACACATTATGTAACAATTTGACAAGTAATCATGTTAATTGCATCAAATCTTAAAGATGTGCATTGAGTAAATCCCTATCCTACTCAATAAATGATCACAAAGAAGTAAAATCATAGTTAACTAGCTCAAACCAAAAAACCAATAGACTACTCCTTTCTTTTTCATATATAGTTCGATAGTTTATTTGAACATTTTCTATTTTCCTATCAAACAGAATGTTTCGTCCTCACACAATGAACCCATATCAAATTCGGGCAATTAAAAATTGAATTAACTTAATGTGTGTAAGTTTAATCTAATTTGAAACTCAAATTAATTATATCAAAACAAAGCAATACAATATATATATATATATATATATATATATATATATATAGAAACTTGAAAAAATTGAAATAATTCATTTGAACCAAATATGCGTAATGTATACTATTCCGTATATATTGTTCATAGTAATGGTTAAATTAATGCCATTCAGTGGAGGCGATATTGGCTTGTTAAGTTTCAGTAGGTTGAGAAAGTATATATGAACAGAAACTACATATGTAACAGGTCAATAATACTATAAAAAAAAAAGTCATTCATTGTAAGAAATTGATTAATGATGTGTTTGAAGGCGAACTTACATTTTCATAAATAAAAACATATGTGAATTATTGATGAATTTTATGCAAAAAGGTCAAATATGTTATGTACTACCACAATTGTTCATGTTTCTTGTCAAAAATATTAAGTGAAAAAAATTGAGGGTATAATAGTCTAAATAAATTATATTTTAATTCATAGTACCAGATTAACAATTTCGATTAATACATGATCATATTTGATCTTTTGCCTAAATTTCTTTTATTATTATATTTATTTTTTTTTTAAACAATTTCTTTAATGTATTGACTTTTGGTGTGATTAAAGAATTGTAATATGACAAAAATTCCAGTTTTTACTTTGTAGTCTTCAAGTGAAAGATGTTTGGAAAAGTGGGTGACGAGTTAATCATGATCCTCTTTTAATAATATGATTTGGCCTTCAATATTAGCGGCACGCACACCCAGGAGTCTAGAAGGATTGAATAATTGAAGGAAGCCTACGATCTCTCTTTACTACGGAATAACGATAATATATAAAAGAAATTTAGGNCTGGTTGCACCTCCACGTGAAAGGGGCAGTTCAAGCCTCAGTGAATGCGATATTGACTCTTTGTGTTTCATTTGATTGAGAAAGTAGCTATGGACAAATACGACATTGTAACAAAGTCAATAATGCTAAAAACATAAAACAAACTGCCTTTAATGCTAGATTGCTAGATTTGGAAAAAAAAAAAAAAATGGTCTTTAATGTCCGCTGCTGCTTTGCCCATGGTGGTTATAAATGGATCTTATCTATCTTCCCCACCTGCCAACTGCTAACTATTCTTTAATGGGCATAGATAATATATTTTAAAACCTATATATAGGGTACACCTTGGTTATAACTCCTTTCCAGGAGAGAATTAAAAATAAATTTGAGTCTTTTATTTGGAAAGATTTAACAAACTTGCAGCAATTAGAGAAAAAAAATAATGTGATGACATTTTTATAAATAATTTAAATTTTAAAGTACAATTAACAACACTATAAAATGCAACTTTTAATATTATAGAGTGTATTTAAATAAAATTATAGAGTGTATATGTTGATAAATCTTGAAAATTAAACAAAAAAAAAACTATACACAAAATAAACTATAAATACTAAACTCCTAAATAATAAAAATTGAACTCATAAACTTAGGCTAACATTATCCTTGAAACTTTCTCTCACTTTCAGAAATGGATCTCACCTCCACATCATCCAATTTGCAAATCATTTACTATTCACACTACATCCCTAAAAATCCATTCAACTTTTAAAAGTGGATCCCAATTTCATATCACTATAAAAAATTAATATATTTTACTCAATAAAGAAAAGGAAAACAAAATACTTAAGGAAAAAAAAAAAGGGGTCTTGTCGGGCAGCTTTTCTGCCAAAATGGCAGAAAAGCTGCCACTTGCAAGCTTGCTGCAGCAGCAAGCTTGCAAGTCTAGGTGGCCACATACACAATAAATAAATATATACTCCCTCCGTCCCGAAATGGATGTCTCATTTGCTTTTTGCACGCTTTTTAAGAAATTAAAGTAAATGTGGTATGCTTTCCAATTATGCCCCCAACTTTTTCACTTTTGGAAATAAAAGCAATAAAGAAATGAAAAGTCATAAGGGTAAAGTGGGAAAAGTAGAATGATGGTGATGTTCACTTTTAGAAAGATGACAACATTTTGGGACAAACTAAAAAGGAAAGTAAGACACATAAAATGGGACGGAGGGAGTATCTATTTGGCCACCTCACCCAGCAAGTGGTTCACTTGCTGGGATGAGGCCAGCCTAAACAATCTGAACCATAAATTCTAAGAGATGAGCCCATTAACTTTCACATTGGGTACAACAAATGATACTGGTGGGTGCATTTTATACTATTGCTTGGTACACTTTATATTGTTGCTAAGTGCGCTCTAAAAATAAATCATAACTACTAAACTCTAAAGTGAATTTTTAAACCAAAAAAAAAAAAAAAAAAGATGTGGTGGCATTTTCGTAAATAATTAAAATTTAGAGTGCAAGTAATAGTTTCATATAATACACCTAAGTACAAGTAATAGTTTCATACAGTGCACCTAAGTGCAAGTAAAATGTATTAAAAGACAACAAATAACATACATTGAGCATCAATATTAATTGCACCTAACATTATTATTAGTTGCACCGAACGTTATCACACTACTACATAAATAACATATTATGTTGTACATATAGCGTCAATTATTAAAAAACCAATGTTATATGCTCTTTTTTTTTTTAAAATTAATTCTACTGAAGTACAAAGAGACAGCAACATCTCCACTGAAGCTCGAACCCACCCTCTTTCTACATAGGGGTGCAACTGGGTGCCACTAGACCACAAGGTCATTGGCAACAATCGCAACATTATATGTTTAGTTTTAAAAAAATAAAAACCGACATAACATTTAGAGTCGGTTCCTAACATAAAAATCGATATATATATATATATATATATATATATAGAGAGAGAGAGAGAGAGAGAGAGACACGGAGTTGTGTTAACCATTATATATGTTGAATTATTATTAACTACTAAGTGTTTCTTCTACTTCTTTTTAATTATAAGATTGTTAATAATAAAACAATAAATAATAATTAAAATAATTAATAATAATACAACGATAACAATAAATTATAAAAGTATTTTAAGAGTTAAGTAAATAGCACAATATATTTTTACATTTATTTACCCAACATCTTTATAAAACCAACTAATATTATAAGATATTTGTATAACTAACTAATACTATCAAATAGTTACTATCAGTTAAACCAATCAGCTAACGGCAAACACTATCGTAATAAAAAGTTGCAAGTGGTTGATCAAAGAAAAGTAGGATTTAGATTAACAAAGACATTGCTTTAAAGGGATTACTTACTAAAATATATAACTAAGCTAAACTTACTCAAACGACAACTAAATCAACACTTCACCCTCTTGAAAGTGGAAAGTAGAGGGTGATACACTGAATGGTGAAAGCCTAACATCATGTTTGGTTTATGAAATTAATTTTAAGGGATTAAGAATACTATTTCATAAGAAATAAATTAAGAAAGGAATATAACATAAATTGTATTATATTGATTGGTTCAGTAAAAGAATAAAGTTTAAGAATATTATTACAATATTTGATTGGTTTAAATAATAGAAATGAAACATGGTTTTAAAAGTAATTGTTACTACATAAGAGTTTGAAATAATATTATTCTATATCAACAATAGTATTGTAAAAAAAATTATATAATGTATAAATTGTTATCAAACAAAATATTCATACAAGTAGCAAATTTTTTTTTTGAATAACATTTAATGATATTCAAAAGAAGAAGGGAAAATGACAATTTTAGTCAATCAATTATGTCTAAATTATAGACTCGATACATAAATTATTAGTATCTATAAATTTTTCCCTTCAATTATTTTGAAAATAACTCTTTCAATCAATTATTTATAAACATTATTATTTTTTTCTTTTTTAGTCTTTATTGACTATGATTTGCTCCACATTGGTAATAGTTTGTGAAGTGTTTGGTTCCTTTTATTAAAACAAATTCACTTTTCCCCCAATTTTCCGAAAATAAAATGCATTAACAAACAATGGAATAGGTCGGTCCTTAGAAATGCCATTCCATGTTAGACCTATTCCGCGAATCAAACGTGCAAATGAAAGCACAAGTATAAACACACAAGATGGTACAAGTTATATACGCATAGTCATACAGCACATCAATGCAGTAACATAAGTAATGACAGTAGAGATGAAAAGATAACTGAATGAGGAAGCAACCTCCATGCCTCTTGATTGATTGGAATTGTTGCAACACTTATTGAATCTGAAGCACCATACCATGGATGATTTTGATTCTCCAGTATATGCTAATTGCTTGATGTTAGTAATATGGCTATTATAACTACTCTGAAGCTGCCATAATTAAACCATCTTTGCCTGAGTGGTTGCCTCCCCTCACAATTGAAAGTCACTGTTGATAGTCTGAACTGGGTGCTCAAATATAGAAATCTCTCTTGAGCCACCTTAACAAATGTTTTCGTCCTTCGTCTCAACAACCCTCTCTAGCTACCTTAAACTGTCTCATATACTAAGCGAACTCATCTGCCAACCTCAGTCTGTACCCTACTTAAATGCATTCTCTGCATATCAACATTCACTTCCAAATAGAAAGAAAGTTAACCCACAAGTGAAGCCATCCCACCTTTCTCTTCCTTCTTGGAGCATCCTCCAATATTACTTTTGTTTTTCTAGCACATGTAAGCACATTTTACAAAGATACAACCTGAATGTTTACCTTTGTCGAAGTGTATGTTGCGTCTGAACTGCAAAAATAAATTAGCATTCTCAGAGATACCTGAAGAGCACATTCTTCCGAAAGACCAGACTTTCATTGAAGCAATTGCTGCATAGATGCAGAAAAGAGAGCCTCAAGCAGGAGACGATCCCAACATATAATTGATTTATGCACAGGCATTTTAATTGAGAGAAGGCAAGCTAGCTTTGAGAACCACATAAGATCATCAGAGATATTCTTGAACAGTACCATAGTCACTGAATTGTGGACCCTGATACCCATCATATTACTTGGCAGGTGTATATATACTAAACAAGGCAAACAAGAAGATTCCCCATCATATGCCATCAATAGGGAACTTAAATATCCAATACCAAGGTTCATTAAACATCCAAGGCCAGAAGTAGCAGCACTACACAATTTCAGACTCCAAACAGAGGGTTGAAAAGAATTATTCTTTGTTTAGCAGAGTGCAGCCGTAAAGTCTTTCATGTTGGTTCTGCCAAGAATCTGAGATTTTATGATATCGATGAAACAAGAGTTATGACTGATAGAAAATACTTTATGATTACAACCTAATGTCATTTGAGAGGTAGGTATAATGTATCAGGATCCAATTCAGTTGCTAAATCATATACATATCTGCTATAGGAGAAAAAGAGTTTCTGAAGATGCAAGCATACATGAATTTGTAAGCAGTTTGCCTGATGCATGTGATACTGTGCTACAGAATAGGGGAGGAACTGAGGAAGGATCTCAACTATTCTGGTGGAGAAAAGCAGCGAACAGTCCAGAAATTGCATTTACTTACACACAGTATTACCAGATAGAGCAACAACTCTAGCAAAAAGATTCTGAAAAAGCAAGGGTGAGTCCGTGAGCGCACAGATATTGATACAGCTGCACAGCTTTGGTGGCTCACATTTACAAGTAATACAAATCAGAGTTTGAAGTACCATAGTTGTTATAGCCGAAGGTAAAGTTGTGGAAATAAGAAGCCACTCAACCCTTATAGCAAAACCTGAGATGTTAATCATTAACTCAAAACTGGTTAGGCTCCAATGCATAATAGATCAACAGTCCTTTGGAATTCAGCCAGTAAATGAAACATATATGGAGTAATAAAATTCCTTAACATCTAAGCAAAAGAGAAAAAGTGCCTTCAAATATTTATATTCCACAATGATTTAAGCATACATATTGAACATATGGAAGCTTGAAATGAAATACAAAAGTCTAGGAACTGACTAAAATTCATGACGAATGCTTTGTAAGTTCTTCAGTTTTTCAACCTCTTCCCCAAAAGCGACTCCATGATCAATAAAACACAACTGACAAAGAAATATGTTGCAAATCAAGTGTTTAGATTAGATGAGAAGAAATCATTGGACAGATGTAAACTATGCCTTATACCTGATATAGTGGCTTCCTCAGAGTGTGCACGCCTCTTTTTATTAGCCTTTGCCATCCATCATTGTCTCTGAGAGATTTTGCCAGATCTTTGGTTCTCTGAAAGTTATGATCACAACTATTCCTGTTTAATGATAACAGCTACCAGAAACAAGAAAAGGCAACTAGATGTTTTTGAAAAAATCAAACAAAACAGAATAGTGAAAAATATAACCCAATTCTGCACGTTTCAATTGTAAACATTCCAAATTGAGAATTAGAGGAAACTATATTTCCAATTATGTGGAGAAAACTAATTCACATAGCAAAGGCAATTGCAGAGTCACTTAAAAAAGTAGCACTCAACAGATATTGACATACTTACATGGCCAGGGTCTAAGATTAAAAGATTGTATTGCTTTGAGCCATTTTTCTGAAGTTTCTTTTGAATCCCAACAATTGTTCTTGAGTGGCCTTGATGTTGGAAGTACAATGGCCTGAAGAATAAACCTTATAAGAGATCTCAATGGAGTGTGACATTGCAAATTTATAAAACCGAGAACACAACCATGCACTTGCACTACTAATCACTGTGAAGGGTGCCATGAGATCGTGACAACATTTAAAAATACACTTACGCTTTCAGACTGACAAGGACATGTCTATTGTCAGATCTTGTACACTTAGGGTCAGAAAAGTAATTCCACACCCAATCAATCAGAACCTCCTGTCCCTTAACATTTGCATCATGTGTAAAGGATACAGGGTCAGAAACATTGTTTTTCCACTTGGACACATATTTGTCCATAGGTCCATAAACCTTCGGTGCAATTGTCTTACTACAGAAATCCACTATTCGAGCACGAAGACCAAAAGAACGGAAGAGGGTAGCACATTCTGTAGTTCCAATCCAATTTCTTTTTCCATAGATTTCTTGATCAAAGTCTTTCGACCCAGCCATATCAAAGCCTTGTTCCCAGGCAATTTCAAGCCATCTCTGGAGCGAAGGGATATCAGGTACAAACCCTGAGCCACCAAAGAGAACGTTCCTTGCTTCTTGTCTTTGTTTGAGCAAATGAGAGCTGAGCATCTGAATATTGCGCCATCCACACCCCCATCCAACATCCTCTGATGCGATGCTTTCAAAATGATCTACATAACCACACAACCGACTGACACAGTTCTCAGGTTCTAATTCCAAACAGCTTCTCAGCATGTTAATCATGCCTCCTTCAACATGGTAAAAAGATCCCTTCATCTGCAGATTGACTAAGCAGCTTATTCGTTCACCCAAGTCTCTCCCCTCAGAAGCTCGACCATCCATACGAGAACTTGAAGAGCTACTCTCAGGCCTTTCCCATGCACCAGTTTTACGGAGAGTTGCACTACTAACCTGGTTAATCATGAACAGTTCAGTTTAGATACTACTGCCAATAAAGAACTAAAAGTAATAATGAAATAAGATAAAGAAAAGCCCATTCCAGGAAATGGTGAGGTGAAATTATATGATTTTAAAATTATAATCTGTTAGGATCAAGCATTATGTCAAAAGCTATAGCTCACAGCAAAAGCACAACTTTATTTCTTTATATTCGGCCACCACATTTTGGAGAGGCTACTGGTCTCCACCCAACAATTCCCCTCCAGCACCCTGCCAATGCTTTGATACCACTTGTAAGATCAAGCGTTTGGCTCGTTTACCATTAAGCCAAAAGCTATAGCTCACAATAAAGACGCAACTTTATTTTCTTATATACCACCCGCCATCACATTTTCGAGAGGCAGGGTGTTGTACTTGGTCCTTCACACCAATTGCTAGACTTGAACCCTTTATCAGCCTCGCCCAACATGATCATGGCAATTTTTACTTTGCCCTTCCCCCCAACATCCACAAAAATAAATCCTCACATTCAAACCCCTGCTCTTTGGCTATGGAATTAAAATTGCGTAGCCTACACATACATAAAATAGTATATATGTACCATTCACCAAGTCACTTGGAATGTCACACGCATATGTAAAATGCTTACTCGCGGAGTACCTGGGGGGAGCTAGAAGGAGCAAGGGCAACGTCTCGCCCCAACTCGAAATCGTTAACAACGTCTTCATCGTCGAAGTGACTGTTTGCATGCCTGAAAATCGATTTTAATTTACAAAAGAGGAAAATAAAAAGAATTACGCAATTAGTCAAGAGTTCAATGATCACACACAAGCAGATGAATATGAATAGATAACAGTAGAACGAATCGAAACAGGAGAAAAGCGTGGAAATGGGGGCAGGATATACCTTTCCAGTTCTACAGAAAGAACTCTCAGATGGCAGAAGGGGCAAGTCGTGATGTCCATCGAAAAGCTATGAGGTCGGTCGGCGCTTTTCCCGTCTGAGCAAACGCAGTTGAACCTTATTAGTTATTCCCCTGTGTCTTCCCTCTTTCCCGTCTGTTGTCTCGTAAACCAATCCTTCCGGGAATGATGTTTTGCCTGTTTGGTCCGGAATACGATTTTAGGGAAATCATTCCTAGGTTTAAGGGTGTATTCCACCTGCTTTATTAGAATTAAAGTGATATAAAGGAAACGCTATGTCTGTAAACGGTAAAATTCTCTCCTCTCAACGCTCCGCTGACGCCGAAGATCAGGATCTCCTGGAGCGTAGTACGAAGAAATCGAAGGCCAATGCCCCTCGGCTCCCTGCCGTGGATGTTGTTATGGATTCGCCACCATCTGATGGGGAAGAGGGCCCTGCGAACGATCTGGTAGGTTCTCCGTCGGAGTCCCCGGCGGAAGGAATGATGTTGGATGCTGCTGTTGATCAGTTTAATGACCCTGCCAATGTGTCTGAACCTCTCGCGAATTCTGATCCCGATCCGAGCACTGCCGTTGAAGTTGTTCCCGAGACTCAAGTAGACGCAAGTACTGTGCAGATGCAGGGGGAAGCGGGACATCATCCTGCAATGGCGAACGCGACTAGGTCTGAGACTGTGGTGCAACAACGTTCTTACCTTGAGTCGGTGGTGGGATCAGGAGCTAATACTGCCCCTTTCCTGATTGCTAATGACACTGGGGCTGATGCCCTCGGAGGGGATGAAGAGGCTGATCTGCCGGATGATGACCCAACTTGTCCGACCATTCGCTTAACGGATCAAGAGAAGGCGAAAATCAGGGAACCATGGCGACAGTCGCTTATTATTAAAGTGATGGGTCGGAAGGTCGGTTATGCGTACCTGTTGCGGAGATTGAACACTATGTGGAAACCGAAGTGTAGAATGGAGTTGATTGCCCTTGAAAATGATTACTTTTTGGTAAAATTTGGATCGGTGGAAGATCTCGAATTCGCCATGTTCGAAGGACCATGGATGGTCCTTGATCATTATTTGATCGTCAAACAATGGGTTCCAAACTTTGATCCGACAACGGATACAACTGAACGGGTTCTTGTTTGGGTCAGATTCCCGAACCTCCCAGTTGAGTATTACAACTTTCTAACCCTGCGGAAAATTGGTAATAAGTTGGGGCGTACAGTCCGGGTTGATCACACGACAAGCCTTGTTTCGCGAGGGAAGTTCGCTCGAGTGTGTGTTGAGATAGATCTTACCAAGCCATTGATCTCTAGGTTCACGTTAGAAGAGAAAGTGTGGCAGGTGGCATACGAGGGTATGCATCTTGTTTGTTTTTCTTGTGGTCTTTACGGTCACAGGAGGGAGACATGCCCCACGCAGCCTTATGTCGCTCCAGAAGAGGTGTTACCTTGCCCTGATGTCGCCATCAATCAGGGTGCGGGTCGTGCCCCATCCGGTGGGAGTGGAAGTTCGCAGATGCCTATGCAGACACAGAATGGTGCCCCTTATGGATCTTGGATGATCGTCACGCGCAAAGATCGCCGCCAAGAAGGGCGACCGGTTGGTCAAGGAAGGCAGGGAGTGCGTTCGGGTCAACGTGATAAATCTGTGGCAGGGCCTACGCCTACCGCCTCTGGCTCACGCTTTGCGTCGTTGGAAACTGAAGCTCCTGTCGATGCCCAGGTCACGGAACGTGACAATGCGGATCAGACGTCTGTGCAGCAGGGTCAGAATGGGGCGACACGAGTGACGGACCAAGCTAATGTTCCTTCTTCATCTTCTGTCGGTGGAAGGCCGCGGCGGGCGAATGTCATAGTACATGAGCGTCAAATCACTAACGAGCCAGTTGTTCCACCGCGTGCGACTACTGTGAATACCCCTAGTGGGGGAACGACTCGACCGAGTTCGACTCCTAGAAGAGCTGCCGAAGAGGATGAGCATGTGGTGGTCAGAGGCGAGAGGGGAGGCGCTTCAGTTGAGACAACACGGGTTTGTACGGGGACTTCCACGGCCAATGCTGCGCCCGGCGGCACTTGCCCTGCTCCGGAACACCATGGTGATCCGCCTGACAGCTACGATGTCGAGGGGGATGTGGTTATGGAAATTGAGGATAATCATGAGGCACCTAACCAGTTGGCGGATGCTCCTCCCGCCACTGTTTGAGTTTTTGTGTTGTTATTTTGTGCTTGTTTCTGTGTTTTCCTATCTGGTGTCTGTTTTTCCCCTTTGCTTTTGTGTTTAATGCATTACATCGTTTGGAACTGCCAAGGCGCGGGTGGTAGAGCTTTCCACCGCGTTCTTAAAAACCTTATTCTGTCCCACAAGCCCGCCATTTTGGGCCTCGTCGAACCTAAAGTATCGGGGTCCCATGCTACTGCTATCTGCACGAAGCTTGGTTTCTCCGATTGGGTTCGGGTTGAGGCGGTGGGTTTTAGTGGGGGGATTTGGGTCTTCTGGGATGCCGCTATTCACGTCGAGGTTTTCTTTACTCACCCTCAATTTGTCATTTTACAGGTTCGGGAGGGTCTGGGGGAGTGTTGGTTCTTTGCGATTGTGTATGCTAGTCCCACTCACCACCTCCGACGCCGGCTATGGGATGAGCTTAGCATGACAAAGAGGGGCCTCTCTGGCTCTTTATTGGTGGCCGGGGATTTTAATTCTGTTCTAAATCAAGCTGAAACTTCTAATTATTCGGCTTATTCTATGTAGAGAAATTCAGATTTTGTCGATTGGATCAACTCTGAGAGTCTTATTGACATGGGATTTAGCGGCCCGAAGCTCACTTGGATTAAAAGCAACCAGACGGGGTACATAAAAGGGGCGAGGCTTGATCGAGCCCTTTGTAATATCTCTTGGAAACATCGCTTCCCCGACGCCTCTGTTCTACACCTCCCTCGCATTTCTTCTGACCATGCTCCACTCTTGATTAAAACTCAGACCAGTTCATGTTTTGTTTCTGTGGCTCCTTTCCGTTTCCAGGCTGCCTGGCTGACCGACAAAAGACTAGTAGAGGTTGTGCGAAATTCTTGGTGCCCGAACCAGAATTTTTCAGCGAACATTCCCCAAATAACTGAAGCGCTCTCGGTATGGAACAAGCAGGTGTTTGGTAATATTATACATCGGAAAAAGGTGATCCTTGCACGTCTGGGAGGGGTGCAACGGCGGATCTCCCGACACCCGCATGGTGGTCTTTTCAAACTAGAACAGAAACTAGCTGCTGAATATCAGGAAATTCTTTATCAAGAGGAGTTAATGTGGTTCCAGCGCTCCCGCGAAGAATGGATTGTTTCTGGCGACAGGAACACTAAATACTACCATATTGCCACGGCGGTGCGTAAGTCTCGAAACACTGTTTTAAGTCTCAAGAACGACAATGGGGATTGGATTTCGGACCCTCACCTTCTTAAGGCCCACGTTAGCAATTTTTACATGACGCTCTTCACGGAATCTTCTGCTGGTCGACGGGCTAATGCCTTAGAGGGCGTTTTCCCGCCTCTTTCGGACGCACAATGGTGTCAATTCAACTTGCCAGTTTCCAAGGATGAAGTACGTTGTGCGCTTTTTGATATGGCTCCGTTCAAATCCCCAGGACCCGATGGCCTTCATGCGGCTTTCTACCAACAAATGTGGGACACTGTAGGTGATAATTTGTTCGATCTAGTCAAACAATCCATTCAGTCGGGAGTTCTGCCGGAAGGGATTAATGACACCCTTCTTGCTCTTATCCCTAAAGTGGGTCATCCGGAGACGATAAAGCAATTTCGCCCTATAAGTTTGTGTAATGTGAGCTATAAAGTCATTACGAAAACCATTACAAATCGGTTAAAAGGTATTCTACCATCGTTGGTTGGCCCTTTTCAGAGCTCCTTTGTACCAGGGAGACAAATTTCGGATAATGTTTTAGTGTATCAAGAGATGATGCATTCCATGCGCACGAAAAGAGGTTTGACTGGTATCATGGCTATTAAGCTCGATTTCGAAAAGGCGTATGATCGCATTTCATGGGATTTTGTTGATACGGTTTTACACGATATTGGTCTAAGCCCAACATGGATCGAGGTGATCATGCAGTGTATTAAGACTCCTCGTTTCTCTGTAAACTGGAACGGAGAGCGATTGGCGCAATTCAGCCCTTCCAGGGGCATCCGCCAGGGGGATCCCATGTCCCCAGCTATTTTTGTTCTAGGTTTGGAGAAGCTCAGCCAGATGATTTCGTTACGTGTCGCTTCGGGACTGTGGAAAGGCATAAAGTTAGGTCCCGACTGTCCTATTTTATCGCACCTTTGCTTCGCAGACGACATGGTTCTGTTCGCCGAGGCCTCGATCGATCAAGTTGCCGTCATACATGACTGCCTCGCCCGTTTCTGTGCTGCGTCGGGGCAGTCTATTAATTACGCTAAGTCCCAGGTTTTGTTTTCAAAGAACACGCCTTTGGATATTGCTAAGGATATTTCTGACCGACTCCAGCTGGAGCGTACAACGGATTTGGGCAAGTATCTTGGGGTACCTTCTATTCACGGGAGAGTTACTTGTCGATCTTATTCTGCGTTGTTGGATCGAATTCAGAGTCGGTTAGATGGATGGCGAGCCAAAACGCTGTCAATAGCGGGCCGTGTGACTCTTGCCAAAACTGTGTTAAACACCATTCCGGCCTATACGATGCAAACCACGGTTCTTCCGAAAGGAATATGTCAGACCATCGAGCGCTCCATACGACGTTTCATTTGGGGCAATGATGGTCAAGGTGTTCAGAGTCATAGGATGCATCTCGTTCGTTGGGATACGGTGGCAACCCCTAAGAATGTTGGTGGTCTAGGCATTCGTAAGCTTCAAGAGCTGAACCTGGCATACATGGTCAAGCTAGGGTGGCGTCTTCAGCACGAGCAAAGCTCGCTATGGGCACGGACTTTATCGGGAAAATATTATCATGGTCGATCGGCATCTTTTTCCAATGCGTGGAGAGGAATCCGTGCGGCCACCCCATTCCTTGAAGCTGGTATGATTAAGCTGGTTAGAAGTGGGAGAAATACTAGGTTTTGGATGGACAAATGGATTGTTCCATACCCTCTACACCAGTTGTTGAATACGGCTCTTAGTCTCCCGGTTCTTTATGCCACTGTGAACGAGTATTGGGAAGAGGGTAGAGGGTGGAAATGGGAGCTCCTCTCTGATCTTTTACCGCACACCATCATGCAAAAACTGGCTCCCTATGTTTTGTCACCTAATGACGCAGAAGAGGACAGTGTGGGATGGCACCTAGAGCAAGATGGGATTTTTTCGTTGGAATCTGCCTATGCCACTATTAATCCTACCTCTCATCTCGGGATTTCCAATGATTGGCTGAAAATTTGGGAGATTAGAGTGCCTCACCGGCTTTGTTTTTTTCTTTGGCTGGTTATGCATGGTGGAATCATGACTAATGTGGAGCGAGCCCGTCGACACTTAACGGCTAATTCCTTTTGTGGTTTATGTGCAGGTCACCAGGAAGACCGGGATCACCTGTTTCGGCGTTGTCATGCGGCGAAAGACATATGGCGGGCAATCTTGAGTCCTCGTGCGCAGCTAGCTCTGGAACGTCTGGACTGGGATCATTGGCTCGCCGCGAACATTGGAGGGGACCCTACGTTTGGTCTCACCGGAGATTGGCCTTCCCGGTTTGCGATACGGATGTGGTGGATATGGAAATGGCGGAATGAGGTCGTGTTTAACCAGAATAGAGTCCCGCTTGTCAACAAACTTTCGTGGCTTTCTCAGAAGGAGACCGAGGTGTCTGCTGCCTTTGCCTCATGTCGATCTACCAGTCAGTCGCACGTTAACTCTGCTAATGCGACTGTCTCCTGGACTAAGCCGCAGCTGGGATGGTTCAAGCTGAATATTGACGGAAGTTGCTTGCCGACAGGGGAGGCAGCCTGTGGAGGTGTAGTGCGTGACCACGAGGGGCGATGGATGTGTGGCTTTCAACACAAAATTGGTGTGTGCTCTCCCGAGGTGGCTGAAGCGTGGGGTGTTCATCAGGGTCTGCGAATGGCCTCCACAATGGGATTTCGAAAGCTTATAGTAGAAAGCGACGCGAAGAAAGTGGTGCAACTCTTGCGGGACGGTTGCTCGGGGAAGGGTACTATTACCAATCTTATTCACCGTTGCCAAAATGTTTTGCATGATTTTGAGGAGGTTGTCTTTACTCATATCTACCGGGAGCAGAACCGGCTTGCTGATTCTCTAGCTAAAAAGGCCTTGAGCTACTCCGCGAATTTTTTCCAGTTAATGGAGGTCCCTAGTGATCTGAGAACGATCTTTTATGAGGATACTGTTGGGGCCTGTTTCACTAGACGACTCCCCCGGGAGAATAGGGTGGATCCTTTGTAATCATCCTTGGGTTTTATCCCTCCTTTTAACAATTTAAGGGGTATTTAATCACCATTTTTTTTTGCCAAGGACCTTGTAGTTTAGTGACATCAAACCCTTCTCTGTATATGGGAGGTGATGGGTTTGAGCCTCAGTGGAGGCAATACTGATTCTTGTGAAAAGTATTTATGAACAGATACTGCATTGTAATAGAGTCGGTAGTATTAAAAAAAAATCACCACTTTTAACAATTTAAGGGGTATAAATTTTTAAAAACTCTTTAAAAGTGTATACATATTCAATTCATACTTTTAAAAAACTTTTGAAAATATATTGGTATTCGATTCAAACTTTTACAAAGTCTTTAAAAATTTACTGATATTAAAAGCTTATTAACTTTTATAAACTCTACTAGTTATCACACGCACGTTGAGCAATTAAACCAATGCCCAATGCGTATTTTTAAATTAATGTTCTTTAATTGGTTAAAGTAGATAGTCATATAATAATGCGATAGAAAAAAATGTTAAATTAAAAAAATAGTCTCGATGCTTATATATTTTAATAAAACATAACGAAATTGTAAATAGCTAAATTGCAACTAAAGTAAGTAGAAACAAATAAATCACTTACATGGAGCAAATGACGTGTCATCATTGTCACTTGTTTGGACACCACTCCGACCATTTAAAATCCATGTGTAATTATATTTGTGATCAAGTACTTTATAGTTCGTCCGAACAGGTTTGGCAATGACATTTGATATGATGTACCATTTGTTGGTTTGTAACGTGAATGTAGAGTATAGTGTGTGTGAATGTAGACCCAGGTCCACTTTGCAAGATGGACTTGGGTCCACGGCATAACAACACTCCCCTATTGTATCACAATTCTACATTAAAATTCCTATCATACTACAATTCTATTGTAATAAGATACAACCTTATATAAATCCATCCTATATTGTGAACTTCAAAAGAGAAACGCAAAACGCAGTGCAATTATTCCAGACCTCTCCACCTTCAAAACTGCAAATTCTGTTGTTGCGGTCAAGATATTGTTTTATTTAATATTGCTCAATTTTGTATTGTTTTATTTAATAGGAATAAAATCATGGTCATGTTTGGTCATATTGCTTTATTTTGTATTTATTGTTATGCATTTTTTATGTTGTTAGTATGCTGCATTTTTTTTTTGAGTTTTTTTAGCTTTTTGCTTGGTTTTGCAATCAGCTAATTGGTAAATTCTTCTTAAAATTTTGTTCTATACTGGATGTGTTATATATTACACAAACTAATATTATTAATTAATTGGTAAAAAAATTAATAAAGTTTAATTGGTAATAAAATTTTATTTACCAAATAATGACAATAATTAAACCATTATAATTGTGAGAATAATGAAAACAAATTCGGCCAAATTAAAGATATTAAGAAAAAAACTTAGGGGCCGTTTAGCAACTTGGAAAAATGGAAGATTTTCCAAAAAAATGGAGAATTGAGGAAGTGGAAAAAGAAAAATTGGAGAAGTTGTTTACTAAATTCATTTTTCCAATTTCATTCTCCGCTCCATTCTTCAAATTCTAATACAAATTTGGAGAGATGAAATTCCACTCTCTCCAAATGGAAAAACGGAAGTAACACGCGTGAACAGTATTCTTCGCCTCTTTGGTCCAAGGTTCGAATCGTGTCCGTGTGTGCCAGCCGACTCTTTCCTTCGCTTTGCGGCCTTTGCCTACCTTCTCTTTCCTATTATGCTTAGTTTTTCCTTTCCATTTGGTGCTTTAATTACTATTATTACTAGTGTTTTACCCGTGCGATGCACGAACAAAATTATGTTATTATGAATTTAAATAAAAAATTAAAAATATAAATATTTTAAAATGTACAATATAATAATGTAATTGTAATTCCATATGTTTGGTTAAGTATCTATTTTCAAAGCATATAAAATTTAAATTTAAATTTTGTATAATTAATATAGTCTCTAATTAATCATGCACACATTTAGGGTGTGTTTGGTTGGGGGGTTTAGGTATAAAGTATGGGTATCAAAGTGATTGTTATTGTTTGGTTGATAGGTTTTGTGAATTCTACTATTGGTTTGGAATACCCCATTAATGACAAAACCTATACCCTTATTAAATAAGGGTTTCATTTCACTTCCTTCTTTCTTGCCCAACTATTAATAATCATTCTCATTCTACCCAACTACCAAACATGCTAAACACTTTCACCAAAACCTATTACCATTACAAAGTATTTGATACTCATTCGGATTCCGATTCCCATGTGCGAACCAAACTCACCCGTTTAGATAAATTTATAGAAAAAAATTGCAAAATTAATTTGATTTATTCCTAAGTGTATTTTCATATATATTATAATTCCAACAATATGAATAATAACTAAGAAAATTATATTTTTAAAAAAAAGATGCAAATTTTAAGTTTTGTATTAGTAAATTTAAATTCTAATTAGATACATTTCCTTAATGATTGTATAATATGTCGTATACACAAATAATATTTATTAATATGTATGTAGGCAAATTCTACAATATAATTTCCGTAATTATAATATATATTGATGGATCTATAATTAAAATAATCAAATTTAAAATTAACAAAATTAGCATTTTAATTTTGTACGATTAATATAGTGCATGAATATAAGATTGTCCTTATCCCTGCAAATATGTCTCACTTTTTAAAATGGGTCATACTTCCACATCATCAAATTTGTAAATTCTCCACTATTTATTCTACATCTCCGCAAACCCATTTCACTTTCAAAATGGGTTCACTTTCATATTATATTATAAATATAATAATAAAATAATATTAAAAGAAATAATAAAAATTACAAAAAAAAAATGTGAAATGATTGACAGAAAAAGCTACCACATTGCTTCTCTCTCCACTTGCTAAGTTAGCAATTTCTCTCTCTCATTGCTATCCACATAGGCTGGAAATAAAAAAGAACAAAGTCTCTCCCTCTTGCCACATCATTTAGCAATGCATTCAGTTTCTGGGATGAGGTTAGCTAAGTATGTATTTTATTATTAAGTAAATTTTGTTTCCTAATTGAATTCCATTTTCTTTTCCATTTTTTCTTTTTTTACGGCTAACATTATTAGTATTAATTAGTGAATTACGAATCTTTTTTTTTTTTAGTGCTAACTTTTTTACTGATTATTATTGGTAGTAATAAGTGAATTCCATTTCCTTTTTTATTTTTCATTTTCTATTGTTTGAGCACAAGTGTTTGGGCGTGCTTGTACGAAAGGAAGATTTTTTTTTAATAATAGTATAGATTTCATATCCTTATTGTTATTAATTAGTAATTTTTGATAGAATTTTTCTTTTTATTGGTAATATTATTATTATTATTATTATTATTATTATTATTATTATATTTCATGGAAAGTTAATTTTGTTTCCTTTTTCATTTTTCCTGGTAAATTTATTTTATTATTATTATGTTTCCTTTTTATTATTAAAATTTTGTTAAGAACTTATTATATTAAGAATTTTGAATTATTATTACTCCGTATTACGGAGTATTATTATTATTATTGTTGTTGTTGTTATCATCATCTTAACATAATATATTNATATTAAAAGGACATTATAGTAAACTGTCCCATATAACCTAAAATATAACCCTTAACCAAACAAAGTAATATTATATTCCACAATCCAAACCAAACACATCAGGTAATCTTACATTCCCGAAATCTCACATTACCTTCCTGGAGGTAATCCAAGATTCCGTGAACCAAACGCCCCCTAGGTTTAAGGGTGTATTCCACCTGCTTTTATAGTTTTATAAACTTTTAAAAAATTTTAACAATTTAAGGGGTATTTAATCACCACTTTTAACAATTTAAGGGGTATAAATTTTTAAAAACTCTTTAAAAGTGTATACATATTCAATTCATACTTTTAAAAAACTTTTGAAAGTATATTGGTATTCGATTCAAACTTTTACAAAGTCTTTAAAAATTTACTGATATTTAAAAGCTTATTAACTTTTATAAACTCTACTAGTTATCACGCGCGCGTTGAACAATTAAACCAATGCCCAATGCGTATTTTTAAATTAATGTTCTTTAATTGGTTAAAGTAGATAGTCATATAATAATGAGACAGAAAAAAATGTTAAATTAAAAAAATAGTCTCGATGCTTATATATTTTAATAAAACATAACGAAATTGTAAATAGCTAAATTGCAACTAAAGTAAGTAGAAACAAATAAATCACTTACATGGAGCAAATGACGTGTCATCATTGTCACTTGTTTGGACACCACTCCGACCATTTAAAATCCATGTGTAATTATATTTGTGATCAAGTACTTTATAGTTCGTCCGAACAGGTTTGACAATGACATTTGATATGATGTACCATTTGTTGGTTTGTAACGTGATATCATACATTCCAATGCCATTATCAAACACTATTGATCGAACCCGAGTTTCTTGCATTTATATATAGCATTTACAATGATGTTAGTGGTGAATGAGAGCATCTTCATAGTAATAATAGTAATAATAATAATAATAATCTTTATCTTTATATATATATAAACAAAATCCTCCAAAACGAAATCTTCCTTCCGCCCAAAATATTGTACATTAAAACAATTAAAATAATAGAATAATATTAAAACAATTTAATTCCTATACTACAATTCCAATACAATTCGTATAAACAATAGAATAATATTAAAACAATACAATTCCTATACTACAATTCCAATACTACAAAATGAAGTCTACTATTCTACAATTCCTATACTACAATTCTAATACAATTCGTATACTACAATTACTCTACAATTCCTATACTACAATCTATACTATATATAAAAACTAAATCTTCACTTTAAACTTCCCACCCAAAACAGTCATACAATATTTAGGATTCGATTATTTCCTATTTTCCTATTCATTGTACAATTCTACATTACAATTCCTATTGTATGGCAAATTATGCTGTGGACCTGGGTCCAAAACTACGTCATTTTTGTCTTTTTTTTTCTTCTTTTTTTTCTAATTAATAAGCATATTGCTGAATATAGAGTTGTCCAAAAATGTGTGAATGTAGAGGTTTCAAAGTGTGAATATAGAGTATAGAAATTGTGAATGTAGATTTATGATTGTGTGAATGTAGAGTTGCCCAGAAATGTGTGAATGTTGAGGTTTCAAATTGTGAATATGGAGTATAGAAATCGTGAATGTAGAGTTATGCATGTGTGAATCTGTAATAGAGTTAAGAAGTTATAGCAACTTGTAGCCCTGTAATGTGCGAATGTGGAGTTCTCAAGTTGTGAATGTAGAGTATAGGACCTGTGAATATAGAGTTTTGAATGTGTGAATGTGGAGTTTACAAATTGTGAATGTAGAGCATATTGTATGTGAATGTAGAGTATACTGTATGTGAATGTAGACCCAGGTCCACATTGCAAGATGGACTTGGGTCCACGGCATAACAACCCTCCCATATTGTATCACAATTCTACATTACAATTCCTATCATACTACAATTCTATTGTAATAAGATACAACCTTATATAAATCCATCCTATATTGTGAACTTTAAAAGAGAAACGCAAAACGCAGTGCAATTATTCCAGACCTCTCCACCTTCAAAATTGCAAATTCTGTTGCTGCGGTCAAGATATTGTTTTATTTAATATTGCTCAATTTTGTATTGTTTTATTTAATAGGAATAAAATCATGGTCATGTTTGGTCATATTGCTTTATTTTGTATTTATTGTTATGCATTTTTTATGTTGTTAGAATGCTGCATTTTTTTTTTGAGTTTTTTCAGATTTTTGCTTGGTTTTGCAATCAGCTAATTGGTAAATTTTTCTTAAAATTTTGTTCTATACTGGATGTGTTCTATACTGCACAAACTAATATTATTAATTAATTGGTAAAAAAATTAATAAAGTTTATTTGGTAACAAAATTTTATTTACCAAATTATGACAATAATTAAACCATTATAATTGTGAGAATAATGAAAACAAATTCGGCCAAATTAAAGATATTAAGAAAAAAACTTAACTTTTGTAATTAAAAAATTAGGCTATAAGCCATATGTGGCCTAAATATTTATTATTTGGCCTAGCATTAGTCAACCAAATTAATAAAGAAATTGAAAAAGATTTAAAATTTGTTGAAAAGTTTTGATGGGCAGAGCTTATATTTTTGTTTTTGGATGGACCTGCTCATAGTTGAATAAATTAAAAAAATCAAGCAAAATAGAAATTGGTATTTCAAAAAAAAAAAAAGTGTGGGCTATGAAAATTTTAAAATAATACGAACTAAATTAAAATTTAAAAACTCCTTAACAAATTTAATTTAATCCATTAAGTTAACGATAAGTCGACTATTTAGGCGCCGTACTTTCTCTCCACCACTCTCACTTGGATCTCGCTCTAGCCTTATTTGGCTGATTAGCAATTAGTAAATAGCAGATTATATTAACGAGTTTGAATAATACATTGTATCAATGGTTGGTAAATTTAGATATTTAGATTAACAATTAATATGTAAAATAATTAAAAGGTATAAAATATAAATATATTTCATAATAATAATAATAATAATAAATATTTATTTATTTAATAATAAAAATAAAAATAAAATAAAAAAATTAAAATAAAATTAAAACATAAGGTGGAGCCGGAGCGGAACCGGCTCCCCTTGGGGCTCGTTTGGTTCGTGGAAAGTATTGGAAGGGAAGTGGAAGTGAAATTCCCGTGGAAAAGTAGTTACCAGGAAGATAAATTATGTTGTTTGGTTGATGGAAAAGAAGTTGCTGGGAAAATAAATTCTGTTGTTTGGTTAGGTTTAGAATGATAAGGAATAATGTGTATAAAGACCTAAATGCCCTTATTATTATTATTATTATTATTATTATTATTATTATTATTATTATTATTATTATTAAGCCTACCAAAGTCCAAAGTGCTAATGTGCTGACCCATTTGCCATTTGTAGCCCATCAGCCCAAACCCATTGCACTTAACCCTACTCATTGTTCACTACTGCAAAGTGCAAAAGCAGACGAAGAATTTGGGAGAAGAAAAGCACTCGAAGAAGCCAAGCTAGAGAGGAGAAGGAAATAGGAAAATCGAAGAGAGCTCAGAGAAGAAGGCAACCTTGACTCAGGTTGGTTATCATTTTTTCATCCATGTTTGTTTATTCCTCTCTTTAATTTGCGAAAAAGATGAGAGGCGGAGGTGGCGGCGCAGGAAGTGGACTCGCGGCGGCGCGGACTCGCGGCAGCGGAGGATGAGGCAGCGAGCGGAGGTCCATCAGCGAGAAGAATCAGAAGAATTAGACATTTAGATTAACAATTATTAGTTTTGCCACTTTTCCCACATCGGTGGGAAAAGTGGCATGGGAGCCTTGAGGCTTCTATAAAAGGCGCCTCAAGGCCCCAAATTTAGCGTACAGACCCATCCTTTGATGGGCGGAGCAAGCCAGACTGGCTCTTGCATTTGCGGAGCCGGAAACGGCTAGTCTCCATTATAGTATTTTTTTTTTTTTGGAATTTGAAATACTGTCTCTTCCCTTCGACGACAATGGCTCTTGCCTTCCCCNGGATAATGATAAAATATAAATGGTAGATGGCAAAGATAAGGACGCTAATGGAAAATGACACGAAAGTTATATTTAGGAATTGTGTAATGCTATTATTGCAAATGGATTGGAGATCTCTTAACAAGACAATTACAACTCAATATATACAAAGCAAACCCCCACCGTCCCCGCGAAAAGGGGAGGTAGTTACAACAAACTTTAATTATTGGTTTATTTGCTTCGGGCTACCCATGTCAATTTAATCCATCAGTATGTATATGTACATTTCATTTCTACTAAATCTAATAAGAGCTTGTTATGCCGTGGACCCAGGTCCACCTTGCATGGTGGACTTGGGTCTATATTCACATACACTATACTCTACATTCACACTTTGTAAACTCCACATTCACATACACTATACTCTATATTTACACTTTGTAAACTCTACATTCACACATTACATGATTATATGATACTCTACATTCACACTTTGTAAACTCTACATTCACACATTACAAGATTATATGCTTAGTAACTATATTACCACTTGTATGCATTCACACATTCAAAACACTATATTCACAGGTCATATACTCCATATTCACAACTTGAAAACTTCACATTCACACATTACAGGGCTACAAGTTGCTAGAACTTCTTAACTCTATTACAGATTCACACATGCATAACTCTACATTCACGATTTCTATACTCTATATTCACAATTTGAAACCTTCACATTCACACATTTCTGGGCAACTCTACATTCACACAATCATGACTGTACATTCACACTTTGAAACCTCTACATTCACACATTTTTGGACAACTCTATATTCAGCAATATGTTTACTAATTTTTAAAAAAAAAAAAGAAGACAAAAACAACGTAGTTTTGGACCCAGGTCCACCTTGCAAGGTGGACCTGGGTCCACAGCATAATTTGCCGAGCTAATAAAGTTAGGCCTATAACAAGAACTAAAAAATGTTGGCCCAATTGTTTGTTGAAATGAATATTTCATATTAATTTGATTTTAGTATTTTTTAAAATTATTATTTTTTATTGGTTTACCATCTATTATAATATTTACTTTTCTTAAATACCCCTGCATTTTGTTAGTGAAACTTTAGTAACGGAATATTCCGATCCGTTAACTTATTTATTATTCTTAACTTACTCATTGATTTTAATAAGAAAAGTCATAGGTTTGAACCCCATCTCATTTAGAGTTGATATAATTGTTGAACATATACTATGAATATGTTAGAGTGTTTTTTAAAAAATACAATATAAAATTTAACATAACTTCGGTCAATTAATTAGCGAGACTATATATATACATAGCATTCAAAGTGGAGCATCAAAGATTACAAATAAGGAACCTTGAAAATCATTTTCTTACATTTTTTAAAACAAATCTAAGTTATGTTTTTTTCCCGTTTAATTAATGGAAAAGGAAGCAAAAGTTGATATTTTGTAGCCAAAATGCATTAAACATAAGCATGAAAGAAAACTAGATGTTGTGGAAGCTATGCTTGCTTAGTGTGATTTCTCATTTCTAATGATGGAATTTGATTCATGTTGTGTTGGAGATCTATTCTTGTCTTTGATTGTTGAATTGATTTGATCCTAAGTAGATTTGGCCAATCTCTTAGGAGATTGAGATCTTGATTCTATCATGCTTGTTAATTTGAGTTGAGAAATAGCTTTTGCAATCTTAGATCCTATAGAATTGNCAACATGTGTTACTAACATGAAATCACAACATATGTTACTAACATGAATACACATAACAGTTGCCTATAATACACAGAACGGTTGCCTAGAATACACAGAATGATTGCCTGGAATACACAAAATATTAACATAAATACAGAGACCGGTCGAGGGAAACGTGATTTAAAAAAAAAACAGACGATTAGTTTACAATGCTCAAAACGACGTCGTTTAGGTACGTGGTGCACATTGCTATGTGCACCGTGGTGCACGGTATAATTTGCCATTGACAAGACCGCAAATGAATGAAATTATATTGAGTTATTAGCTAGAATATTGATAGGACAAAAAACCAAATGACAAAATTGACCAAGAAGGAATGATATAGAAAGTAAATTGACATTTTTGTCATTTTGCAATAATGTAGGGGTATTGATACGTAATGGCAATTTAGAGTGTAACTTAAAGTGTATCATTTTTAGAAATATAATTGAATAGGTAGTTGTCTTCAAAGAAAAAATTGAATAGGTAGTTAATTATAAATTTGTATTAAGAATACAAAATATAAGAGCACATTAGGTGGACATTTGTTTACAATTCATTGCAAAACTGGATCCAAATAATACGGGATAATACACATATGGGCTGCCAGAACTAATCAAATAAACAGAAATAATGGACCCAAAGTTCATAATATTAACAGCCCAAATATTGAAAGCCCATGTATAAATAACCTATTGACACGCTTTCTCCGATCAGCACAACTATGTCTTCATCTGACAGTCTGACCCGTCTTCTTCATTGTTCTCTTCATTTCGTGTTCATGTACCGAGATGGAGATCTGGACACTTTTCTCTGGTCCTTAATATCAGCCGCAAGTACACAATCCTTGTTATTATTATTATTTTTTTTACATGACCATTGGTTAATCAATGAATCAATGCGCAGAGTGCTTTTGTCCCGGGTCGCCTTATTACGGATAATATCATGTTGGTCTACGAGGCACATCACTTCCTCAAACGGAAAACACAAGGAAAGGAGGGTGTGGCGGCCCTAAAAGTGGATATGAGCAAGGCCTATGACCGAGTTGAATGGGGTTTCCTTCGGGCAGTGTTGACTAAAATGGGCTTTGTACAACATTGGGTTGATATTCTCCTTGAGACAGTCAGCTCGGTAAAGTACCATATTCTCCATGATCAGCGACAGTTGGGACCTATAGTGCCGGGGAGAGGGCTTCGTCAGGGTGATCCATTATCGCCTTACCTTTTTCTACTTGTAGCAGAAGGGCTAAGTGCTTTAATTGATCATAAAATGCGCATGGGCCTATTGCATGGCGTGTGTGTAGCATGGAATGCTCCGCCTATTTCCCATTTACTATTTGCGGACGATTGTTTCTTATTTTTTCGTGCAAATATTGTGGAAAGTCAACAGATGAGGACCGTTTTAGATTTGTATTCTGCTGCTTCAGGTCAAAGAATAAATTTTGATAAATCAATGGTTTGTTTCAGTGCTAATGTCTCGCAACAGTCCAGGAATGAGGTTGTGCATACTCTGGGAGTTAGTCAGGGAGATACTATGGGAAAATATTTGGGCTTGCCCTCTCTGGTGGGTAGGAACAAAAAAGTGATACTGGGTTATCTAAAAGATAATATTCTGACTCGAGTACGCAACTGGAACTCACGTTTTTTATCCCGAGCCGGTCGTGCTGTTTTATTAAAGAATGTTCTTCAAGCTATGCCTTGCTATGCTATGATGGTATTCTTACTACCGATTGGCCTCTGCAATGACATTGAATCTATTCTGAACAGATTTTGGTGGACCGGAACGGTGGGGCATGGTCAAGGTTTGCGCTGGAAAACTTGGAGTAGGTTGTGTGCGCCGAAAGAGAAGGGCAGGCTGGGTTTTAGAAGGCTTCGCGAGATGAATTTGTCTCTATTGGGTAAACAAGTTTGGCGTTTGCTCAGTAGACCGGATTCTTTGGTCGCGAGGGTTTATAAAAGCAGATACTATCCTCAGTGCTCGTTATTTGAAGCCAACATAGAGCATAATCCTTCTTTCATCTGGAGGGGACTTATGGAGATTAAAGATGTAATCCGTGCGGGCTGTCGTCGGTGCATTGGTGATGGAAGGGGGACTATTATCGGTACTGATCCTTGGTTGATTAATGCGGAGAATCCTTTTGTTACTACTGTACTGCATGATTCTGTTCGTAATGCTACTGTCAGCTCGTTATTTAACGCCAATGGATCTGGTTGGGACACTGATTGCGTCAGGGACATTTTTGATGAAAGAGATGCAAATATTATCCTTAATATTCCGGTAAGTCTACGCAAACCCCCTGATAGTTGGGTATGGAATGGTGAATCAAAGGGTTGTTATTCAGTAAAGTCATGTTATAGGCAGCTTGTTGGTGAATTCAATACTACTGAGCCTTGGAGTTTAATATGGCAATTG
>CM008332.1:29097425-29112129 GCA_002525835.2 Ipomoea batatas
ATCTACACTCGTTGATAGAGATAGGCTCATGATCCTCCTTTTCCTTCATAACATTGCATTATTTGCATGCTATATTATATGCAAAAATAGTGTTGAAACATATATCTTCTCTGTTTTATCTTTTAAAATCAAATAAGAAGTACAATTGAAAATAGTAATACCATAATAATAAATTAAATCACTAAAATTACAATTTGTTAACTTTTTTAAATTGTATCTTTTCTTATTCCAAATATACGTGATATTTCTCTAATCCAAATAGGACTGGGAAACTCCCCCATCATTATAATTTATATAAATATAATAAAGAGCAACAGCAACCCAGTTTATCCTCTCAAATCCAATTCAACCAAGATTCATTTCAATTCACATCGCTAGCTAATATAATCATGGTCGCCATTGCATTCAAATCTAGGGTTGAGCATAGAAAACAATTGGAATTGGAGAAGGCACGAAAGGCCGGGCTTGTAGCGCCTGAGGTTGACGACGATGGAAACCAAATTAACCCTCACATCCCACACTACATGTCCTCTGCACCCTGGTATCTCAACGCCCAGAAACCTTCCTTAAAGCATCAAAGAAAATGGAAGCCACATCCTAATTACGCCAAATCATGGTACGACAGGGGAGCCACGATTTATCAGGCCGACAAGTACAGAACCGGCGCCTGCGAAAACTGTGGAGCCATGACCCATACCGCCAAATCTTGCACGGAAAGGCCTCGGAAATCAGGAGCGAAATGGACGGGGAAACGCATTGCCCCAGACGAGAAAATAGAGCAATTGGAATTGGATTATGACGGTAAAAGGGACCGCTGGAATGGGTACGATTCTGCTTCTTATGTCCACGTTAAGAAACTCAAGGAAGATGATGATGATGATGAAGATCTGGAGGATGAAAGTATCCCCGGGACTGTAATGAATCTGCGTATTCGAGAGGATACTGCTAAGTATCTTCTCAATCTTGATCCCAATTCTGCCCACTATGATCCCAAAACCCGGTCCATGCGTGAAGATCCCCTTCCCGATATGGATCCCAAAGACAAGTTCTATGCCGGGGATAACCATGATAGATTAAGCGGTGAAGCGCTCGAGTTGAAGCATCTCCATATTCTTCATATGCAAGCTGAAGCAGCTCCCTCGGAAGCCGAATTGCTCTATAAAAGCTATAGAATCAGTGAGGAGAAGTTGAGGTCTCAGAGAAGGGACACCATCATGGAGAAATATGGGAATGCAGCTAACGAGGAAACACTGTCCCCAGAACTTTTACTGGGTCAAAGTGATATTCAAGTAGAATATGATCGGTTTGGGAGGATTGTGAAGGGAGATGAAATGTCGTCATCCCCAAAAAGCAAATATGAAGAGGATGTTTACACGAACAATCATACCAGTGTTTGGGGTTCTTGGTGGAAGGAGAATGTATGGGGTTATAAGTGCTGCAAACAAACAATGAGAAACACTTATTGCACACTAGGAAGATAAATAAATAGAGTCTTATATTCAATTACCGAGTATATTTTTGTGTTTAGAGTTTTGTATTATTCAAAATTAATTTCAGAAAGAGCTGCAAACACACATTTGTTTTGACACTAATTTTTTGAGCATGAAGTCCTACTCACTCCTACTGCAATTAGGACATTTTTGGTTTGACGTATGATATACTGATGCAGTATGGTGATTTTGTGCATAAAGAATAATTACGTACCACTCTTTTCAGAATTTATTATTTTTGCTAACTTAATCTTATAAAGTTTTCAGCTCGATCAGTTTGCGGGCTTTCCATCTCCCCCCACCATTATTCCTATCCCAGAGACTAGTAATTAGTTATCAATTCCGGAATGTTTATACAAAAGTACTTACAAAAAAACTTATTTTGAGTTTGTCAACTAGTTAAAATGGTCATTCATTTTTTCACTTAGGCAAGTTAATTATACTCATCACCATTAAAGATAAAAACAAGTAAAAATAAGACAAAGATATGCGCATCTCAATAATAATAATAACTGTTGATTGATAGACTACTCATGTTTCATATTTCATCAAAGTATATTACGAGTCTTCCTTGCATGCAACAAATATCACAAAAATTCAATGTTTTAAAATAGTCATTGAAGAACCAACTCAATCACTTTATTAAGTGGCAAATTGGTGGTAGAAATAATTCCCGAGTAACTAAAATTGTCGTCACTTCGTGCATAACTTAGGGGTCAAGGATGGCCACACATATAACTTAGGGATTAAGTTTATACTACCGGTATAGTGGTGAGAAGAGATGTTACTTCCTAGAAGCAAATATGATGAAGTTGTTTACATTAATTAACGACTAGACACACTCGCTGCTAATGATAATTGTCACATTCCTTGTTCTATGGAGTGCGTGCTAAAGAGCTGCGCTATTAATATCAGAGTATTCCTTAGACACAGAATATCGGAGTATTCCTTAGGTTCAGGCTCAGCCATTGTTCTGGAGAATGGTGGACTTTTAAATAGAGATGCTTTTGTAATGGTTTTTGATTGAACTATAACCCTGGAAAGAATATGAATAAAGTTCATTTCCTCAAATTTACGTATAGCTACTGCTCAGTGTTCAAATCTAGGGTTTAGAGTTGTGGTTTATGATTTGACAAATAATATATATTTGTATAAAATATAATTTAGAATTTACTTGCCTCATCATATAAATTTATATTTTTATATAATAAAATAATATTCTAAAATATTTTTATTAATGGTTAACCTTTTTTATATGTCAAAATTGGAATGTTTTAAACAAAATATTATTATTGGATTCAAATTTAAATTTGGAAAGCAACTCAATTGACCTTCAATTTAGCATTTATGGGCATCATTCACCCCTCCTATATATATATTCACCACTTCGTTAGTGAATGGTATAATTTGCTTGATATATTTGCAGAGGATTTGACTTTATAAAACATTTTAAGAGTGCTAATAATGGTATAAAATGTTCTCTTTTAAGTAAAAATCTTTTAAAATATTTTTCTTAATAAAATTTTCTGATTTGATAACATATAAAGACGTACATAGGCACATGGCACATCCTAATGGTTTAAATGTTTTTCTTTTTATATATTTTTTTTGTACTAAAACAATTTAATTTCTTACATTTACCAAGACCTCGTGGTCTAGTGGCACCAAGTTGCACTCCATCTAGGAGTTTGTAGGTTCGAGTAAATAATTATGAACAAATATTGCATTATACAGTCAGTAGTACTCAAAATTTAATTTCTTACATTTTAAATGATTAATGGTTTATTTAAAGATTTAATTATTTGAATGATTTTAAAGTATTAAAATCACTTTTAGGCAATCTTAGATAAAAGTTGAATTGTTGATGATTGGCAAAGTCAAGGATGAAAATACATTAGAAGATTTTTGGTATGTAATTGAGAAATTCAAATATGTTAAGCATTGTCTGCTTAACTATTTGAGCAAGATAGTCTCTTGCCCACCATGTTCAATTTTATTTATTTTTTTAATTTTTATTTTATTCCTCTAAAATTACTTAGATGTCCCTCTAATTGCCAAGCGCCCAGGCCCCAAGGCCGACGAGTCGACGCCGTCGCCTCCCGCCTCCAGCCCTCCCCTGCGAATCTAGGTATGTCTTCTTCATTAAGTTTATTCATTGATTCTACATCGTGAAGGCTTCAATTCTTGATTCTTCGATTGAAATCTACGGTGGGCTGAGTGACTGGCGAATTTTGAATTTTGGATTGTGAAGGATTCAATTTGTTCCATCTAAGCCGTGTGAGGTGCAGCACTGTAGCAGTGAGTGTGAATTTGGAATTTTGGATTGTTAATTTGTTATTGAGAATTTGAGATATACAATTGAAAATTGTTAAAAATGTAGGAATTAGGATATACTTTGCAGTGTTTATGACTTTATATAGGATTGCTTTAGTTAATGAATTTGGATGGTTATAAAAAACAAATTGAGCTATTTTACCTTTTAGAGGATACGGATATGAGTTGGCATTAGGCCTTTTTCTTCTCTATTCCTAGCTTTCATGTCTGTCTGTCTGTTAAGCATTGTGCACTTAACTTTGATTATATTATTAACCTTTAAGCCCTGAACACATTACACGCCTGCCCTCATACAAAGTCCAAAAAAAAAATCAGAAAATAAAAGCAAAATGGGTTCTTTGGGAGGTGGTGAAATTGCAAATAGCAAGAAGGCTGTGTGGGTATATCCAAAAGTGATGGATGCTAATCCTTCTGAAAGATGGGGACATTCTGCTTGTTACTGTAATGGTTTAGTGTATGTCTTTGGGGTAAGTAAATTCCACTTCTTCTTCTTCTTAATCGTTCTTTTAAATGTTTAACTATATTTTTGTTTGGTTGTGTTTTTTCTGTTCATTTTATTTTTGGGAAGGAGCAAGCTGCACTTTCTGCCATAGTCATTATGTATTCCTCCTTTTGGTTATATTCTTGCCACCCTCAAGTTTTTACAATCTCTGCATATATAGTTGGTATGTGGAGATATTATATATGCATGTGTACTGTTTCCCCACCTTTATATTGTATTAAGTCCATTTGGAACTCTATCATCCATCGTGATAATTGTCTTCAGAAACACAGTAACAACATAATTCAACAATGGGAAGCAGAACATTGCTTTCTCTATGTCTACCAATAGCAACTGGTGCTACCTTGAACCAGAAACGAATTGTTTTTCGGAGACAGCCATTCGGGTTGAGGCCGGTGGCCAGTCGAAGCTACTCGACGAAAGCGAATACTGCTCTTCAGCCCCCTGATGTTTCCCGTTTGGCTGAAACAGCTCGCATTTCTCTCACCATGGCTGAGGTATATTGATACAAATTTCATAGATTTTTCAAGGAAAATTATGTGCAGAAACTAAATTTTTTGAAAATTTGTCTTTTCTATGAATTTCCTTTTTCGCTTTTGTAGGTTGAAGAATTCGCTCTAAAAATTCGACAAGTGATAGACTGGTTTCTCTCTGTCTCCCTCTATATGTTTGTGTTTATGTCTCTTTATATGATTGATAGGTGTAATGTGGGTACAAATTTTTTTTCTTTCTGCTCTGTTTCTTGAATTAAGTCGCATGTTAATAAACTTCTAGTCTGGTAATCTACTAAAGCCCAAGTACACTTGTTTCTTGAATTGACTTTAACAAATATATTAACTGGATTGTTCATAGATAGCTAGAGAAAGCGCGATCACATGTTAATAAACTTCTATTAAGTTTGTTTGAAAAAAAAAAACTTCTATTATGTTTGCACCTTTGAATTTATGGATTTCGGAGAACTATCAACTCTTGAAGTCTGAATTGAAATACCTCTGTGTGAGCCTGCGAGGTTAATTGAAAGGCCCTGATTTCGTATTGTTGAAGGCAACGATTGGATTTATGCTTTTGATCTATTTTGGGATATAGAAGAGTAACACCAAGTTTTTAGCTTCATTCGACTATGTATTGACAGAATGTAAATTTTTAAATGATGGAACTGTAAAAACTGTTCAAACTCTCAGATTGTCTTATCTCCCTTTTGTTTCATTTATTTTACTGAGCCCCATGCCTTTCATGTAGTCCAAGTTGACCAGAAACATATATTTTCACTGGTTATTTCTGTTTATTACTTTAATATTGCATAACTGTTTGTATCTTTGTATTTCAAATTGCTTGAGATAGGAGATGCTTGTTCCATACTTCCATTCCTAGTTATAATACCTTCATAGATTTTTCCTCATTGCATAGACACCTGTAAAGTTTCAGGCTATTTCATACTTTGACAAACATCATTGATGTTGCTTTCAAATGCTTTTTGTTTAAAATTTTGGTTTCTTATGTAGGTTTGGTCAACTTCAAGCCGTGGATCTTCAAAGTATTGAGCCAGTTATTAGGGCAGGTAATTTAAATGCTTAGGACTGTAGAAAAAGAAGAGAAGAATATGTTGTGTGTGTGTGGAGTAAAACTAGAAGAGACACAACCTTTTGTATTTTGTTAAGAGTCCCACATTATTCTGTTCATATAATAGGAATACATCTTTAAACTTAATTACTCCGTAATATAAATATCTATATTCTTCCATCTACAGATGCTGAAGGTGACAACTTGAGAGATGATTTTCCTGAAATATTTGAAAATAGGTATTATCAATTTTTATTTCTCATTTTTGAGTGCATTGCATGTTTTCTTATTCTATTACAAATATCAATTTTATTCCTTGGCCTTCAAAAAAATCAATTTTATTCCTGTAACAGGGAAGCCATGATAGCCGCTGTGCCAAGCTATGAGGAGCCTTACATCAAAGTTCCCAAAGTGTTGAACAAGGAGTAAGATGGCTCTTGAGATTTATTATGTTATTTTTTGCTAGTCATCTTAGTATAGATTGCTAGGGTGTGAGAACACTTGAAAATGGAACTTATAACCCCCATAAAATGGGTATTTAGATGAAAACATATTAGCACTTCCTTTGGTATGTGATGGTGATAATTTTAGTCAAATACTTATTATTTGGGTTGCACATAACAATGGCTTCATACTATATATGCAGATAGTGGCAAAAATCATGAAAATAATTCTCATTTTTAAGTTTTTTGAGTGCTCTACTTTCCTCTTCTATCTACTCTTTGCTAACACAAAAAAAAAAAGCCTCCCAATCTCCTCAAGCCACTTGCGTGGAATATTTCCAAGACCAAACCTGAAGATCAATATCCATATTCCAATTGATCAAACATTTACTTCCGAACAATATGCTCTAGTGACACAAGGCAGGCCGTCGCAATAAATCTAGACATATGCGAGGTCAATATTCGAAGCTTCATGGGAAACTGTGTTTTATCAAACTATTTCCGCAACTGAATAAGGGCAAGGGTAGTAGAGCAGCTGGGAAATTCATTGAGGAATTTTCTATGGCTTTAGAGGCAATTATCCAAGGGTCTATGGGGAAAAAAGAGAGAAAAGGAAAAGAGAGTGGGCTAGGTTCTGAGAAATCTGGTGCAGCCCATGCAAGTGTGAAGGGTGTGAGTGAAAGGAATTCAAAAGGGGAGGTGAGAGAGTTTAAGAACTCGATGGATTGGGTGAGAGTGGTGGAGGAGTTCATGAAGAAGGATAAACTTCTTGACCAAAAGGTGAAAGAGGCTATGAAAGAAATCAATGAATATCTGTGGACTGTATATGATAAAGAGAAAGAGGAATATACAGAGGAAGGGAGGAACAGGGCTATGAAAGCTGCAACAATTTTCCTTGTTAAAGTCAAGCATTGTCCTTCTTGGGGGAGTGAAAATGGTTTACTTGGTAAACACTTGAAAGATAACATAGATACAATTGGAGCAAGGATTTGTCATTGGGCTGTCACATTAGATTTATGAAAGGAGAAGTGGCAAAAGTGCTGCAGCTGGTGTGGGTTGCAGCAGATTTGAATAATACAACTTGTAACTGGAAAGGGAGAGGCAGGGATGTGTTACTGCAACATGGCTGCTGCTATGGCTTTGCTTAAATGGAGCTAATGACAGTAGTGAACTGTAATGTTGCTGCAGTTTATTTGAATCATAATTCTGGGCATAAGATAGGGATTTAGTTTGAAATGAATTGGAGGATGGATTATATTTTGAATCTGCAATGGTATTGTGGCTGTGATGAGTTGATAGTTTAATGTGGAATTGCTCCTGGAAATAGATGAAACAGCACTGCTAATGTAGGTTATAATGGCTGGAATTTTGTTGCTACTGTTGAGGCAGTAATAATGATGCAGTAGTGCTGCTGGAAGGTTCTATGTGAAGGAAATTTGTAGCTGGAATGCATGATGATGCTGACTAGGAGCTGCTGGGTAAATAATGTTGCTGTTTTGTTTGACTTTATTTGGAGATTGGATTGACCTTTTGATCATGCTGCTGTTTAAAAAAGATGAAAGCTTAGAGGTGATTGTGATTGTAGGCCTTTTGGCCCTTTTCTTTTGTTAGCCTAGTTGGGCCTTTTTTGATAGGCTAGATAGGGCCTTTTGTTTAGGGCTTTAGCCCTTTTGTTTTGTTAGGCCATCATGGCCCTTGATTGGTTGTAGGCTTGAGTCTTAGGTCACTTTCGGGCCTAAGGCGTCTGTAAGGCTTCGGCCTCTCGTTTTATTCAATAAATGCAGAATTTGAAAAAAAAAAAAAAAGAATATGAAGAGTTTGTTCAATTTAAAGCTAATGCCAAAGTTTCCAACATCATTCTTGTAGCCTACAGTGAAAAAGTTTTTTTTTTTTCTTTTTTGCAAACCACATTTAAAAAGTTTTTTTTTTTGGAGGAAAAAAAAAAGCCTAATTGATTTTTCGTAAAACGTTTAGGACTTATTTGATCACTTTTTTCAAGAACAAAAAAAAAAATCTTGATGCTCAATTTATATTCACGTGCCAGGCACGATCAGGCGATCAGCTGTTCTTCACGTCGGTTCATCCGAATCTTGTGCTTGAAATTCCTAAGAACTCAACAATGGCTTCCCATCTCTACTGTCACCATTTCTCTCAAAAACTCCCATTTTCCTCATTTCTTCCTAAGACAAATTCCTCATTTACCCTTCTACCCACCATTTCCTCACGCTACCCCTATCGACCCTTCGCTGTTTCAGTCTCCTCTCACGGCCACGGTGGCGGAGGAAGTGGCACTATCAGCTTCACTTGGGATGATGTGTCTCGACTCTCTAATTCGCCTGGAAACCACTCTTCTGACCTACAAGGCTTCTTCGATAAGGTCAAACTCTGCAATCGCAATTCGGTAAACGCCCCCAACCTCCATCTCTGTCACGGGTCTAAGTTATATTATAGTTTTTTTTTTTTTTTATGGTGATATTTTGATATTTGTTGCAGGAAAAGAAAAATGAGTTCATGCCATTTGTTATGGAGAATCAAATAGTTGGCTATGTTCACAATGGGTAATGCCCTTTAATTTATGCCTTGTAGTACTGTATCTTGTTCAGGACTCAATCTTATGCACTTTTTTATTGTAAATTTATAATCTGTTTGAAATATAATTGGTTTAAAGATTGAATTTTTCATGAATGTTAGGTTGCTTGAAGAACTACATTACTCAAAGCTTTGCTACATACTAAGAATTTTTTGTCTCGTAGAGAGTTGTTTAAAGTTTCTTTAATCAGGGGCTAATTCAATGTTATGTAGGTTTGCTGATCATCTGAGGGCATTTAGAAATGTGTTTGTTTTCCCTAAAGATAATTCTTATGGCAGCCATTTTGGGTGCCATGTTACATTACATCCGGTGCTTAAGACACCGGAGGATAGGACTGCTGCTTTTGCTGAAGTTGTCAAGTCTTTAGGGGAAGAACTGATTCCAGGTATACGGAATGAGGTACTTCTTTTGATCGCTTAACAATGTTGTAGCCCCGTTTCTCTCTGTGATCATTTATTTCTATGATTAGGCATCAATGATACTGACTTGTATTGTTCTCTTCTTTGATACCTCTTCGGGATATGTTGACCACAATCAGCTATATCCAGTAGTGTCATCTTTTGGTACATCAATATATTTTTCAATGGAAAGAGCAGCAGCACCGTACTTTGGGATAAAGGTGCGTTTTTTGCTTCCACTACTAGGTGTATGGAGTAGCACAATTGTGTTCGGAAATGCCCTTTTGTTTGCTCAGTTCATTTTCTTAAACCAACCCCTCCCTCCCTCCTCTTCCACTTTCTGGAACTTTGCATCCCAGGCTTATGGAGTTCATATGAATGGCTATGTTGAAAGCAACGGGCAGAAATATCTATGGATAGGGAAGAGAAGTGAAGAAAAATCAACATATCCTGGAATGCTTGATCATCTAGTTGCTGGAGGACTGGTACGTTGCTAACTGGAAGCTTTATACTTCAGTATGTATAGCCTCTATATATTTTCATGGTACCTTGATTGACCAAAGGTCTCGGAACATACATTATCAGCTTTGTTTGCTACTGACACTTCACCGGGAGGTTTTTTGTGCCATTATTTTTAATACTGTTGAAAACTATTTAGTAATTCTTATTTTTGCAGACTGAATATTCTTTCTCCAAAGGAGTTCTAGTTTGCTAGTTATCCAAGATCATTAAACATTTAATATATGCGGTCATTGATTGCAGCCACACGGGATTTCTTGTGGAGAGAATCTTGTGAAAGAATGCAAAGAAGAAGCAGGGATTCCAGAATCTTTTTCCACCCAGTAAGTTGGATCGCCATTTGTGTTAGAGTTGATGTTGAGTTTTTGAGTAATCCAACTGTGGGCTAGAGACTCAATATTTATTTCCAGATTATGTGTGATAAACATTATATACCGACCCGATTATCTTCTTCTGGTCAGGGCTATACCAGTAGGGGCTGTGTCATACATGGATATAGATAGATATAGATTCAAGAGAGATGTCCTCTTTTGCTATGATCTTAAGCTTCCCGAAAACTTTATTCCTAGTAATGAAGGTAATTGATCAAATTCCGATTTCTTATCCCCACAGAGATGATGAAAATAATAAATTGACTGATGCAGGGATTGTAAGCTTATATGTTTTCTTCGTTGTTGCACTTACAGATGGGGAGGTCGAAAGCTTTAGATTGGTCCCCATCTCTGAAGTTGCAAATATAATCAGGAGGACTTCATTTTTCAAAACAAACTGCAATGTTGTTATAATTGATTTCCTTATACGGCATGGGTATGAATTTCCATTTTTCTATTAATTTATTGCCTGCATTTCTCATGTCTTCAGCTGTGTACAAGCAAGCTAATGTGAGTTGCAGCGTTAACAACCCGATGAAATGCCTGCAGGTACATAAAGCCCGAAGAATTCGGGTATTTAGAGCTACTGCAGAGTTTGAGAAGTGGAGATTGCTCCTAATTTAACTACATCAGTCTGTGTTTTTCTGATTCTTTGTTTTGTCACTCATTTTTTGAACAATGGTAGTTGAGTTATTTTCAATTTTCTGAGAGGGACATTTTTTGACATATATGATATAATAATAATAATAATAATAATAATAATTTAACTGTTTAAAACGTACAGTTGATATGTAGAGTTGTCAAAATGGGGCAACTCGTCTAAAATATGGGTTAAACCGGTCAAACAAGTTGGACCTGTTTTGACAGCTCTAAATGATATGGAGGTTACAAAAAGATATTGATAAAAATTAAGAAAATACACTACACAATACACATTGATAAAAACTACAAAACACACTGAAACAAGCGTAGACCAGGCCAACTGGTTATTATTTGTTGCACACAAACCTTAATGCACAACCACATAGATGTTACATAGAATTTTGTTTCATTCCTTACCAAAACTCGAAAGAGATTCAAGTTAAGGCAGAAAGAACAGCCTTAAGGAAATCTTCATGAGCAGTTAACTGAGGGAAATGTCCCTCACCTTCAACAACCTTAATCGTCGCTTCACCTCTAATGTTTTGGTGCATGAAGGTTGCGACTTCGGGCGGAACCGCGAAATCAACCTTGGCATGAATTAAGGTACACTGGACAGTAACCTTCTCAAGAACACTCCTATAATCACTGAAGAAGATCACTTTTGCCATGGCTAAACCAACTTGGGCTCCCATTTTCTTAAAACTTTTCTCCAAATATTCCACGGAAAGAGGGTCTTTTGGACCCATTGCAATGTTTGCAAAGCCTGAAGTCCATTGATCAAAGTTAGTTTCAATGTTGAAGAGGAGTTGGTCAACGTCTGATTTTTCAAACCCTCCTTTATAATCATTATCGGGGTCGTTCAAGAACCTGCACGCCAAAATATATAGTGTCTAAGACCAAGAATTATTATGTCAAGATGAAGTTTAACATACATTAGAATCAGTGTTGCAAAAATCCCGCCTAAGCGCTAGGCGCTGACCGGCCGCCTAGCATATCACCATAATCGATAGTCTAGGCGGCTGACTAGGCTGTGTAAGCACCGCCTAAGTCTCCTAGGCACCGACTAGATCGCTTAGTCGGTTGATTAGCTATTGTTCCCTTCTTTTTTAACTGTATTATTTCACTCAAAACGTTTTGAGTGAAATAACCCTAAATTATATTTTTTTAAGTTAATATTTTAATATTAACTATTAAAATATTAAATAGTTTATAATGATCAGGTCTTAAAAATTTGTTTTAAAAAAACACATTTAAAAAAAAATACACGGACTTTTAGGAGCAGATTAATTGCTGCCTAGGCCCTCCCGTGTGTCCGAGGAGTGCCTAGCTAGCGATTTTTTCAACCATGATTAGTATATGAATGAACCTTAAACACATGATTGGATCTAATGCTAAGAATATATAGGAGGATACCTGGGAGAAGAACAGACAAGGATGAGCTTCTTAAAGAGGTGAGGTTTTGTAATGGAAGCAATGCAGGCAATAAGACCAGACATGGAATGGGCAACAAGAACACAAGATTTGAGGTTGAGTTCCTCCAGAAGGGCAATCAAGTCATCAGCAAAAGGCTGATAGGAAGAATACTTGTCAGCATCAAATAAACTCCTGTCCTCAACAGCTCCAGAAAAGCACCAATCAAACAGTACAACTTGGTAAGATTGAGCCAACCTGGGAACTACTTTGTCCCACACAGACTGGTCTGCTCCAAACCCATGTGTTAGAACCACTGTCTCTTCTCCACTCCCAACCTTTCTTACATTCAGAGCTTTTGACAAACCCTCAGTACTCATTCTTTATGCTCACAGTACAGTTTTGAAACAATTAAGAAGAAGAAGATAATATTGAATTGGCAACTAAAATATTGTGTGGGTTTTCATGGTTTAGGACTTTGTAATATATATATAGGCAACTCATAATTAATTTAATATGATGCATTGATGCTCATGCAACACTATTATTGACTGAATATTTTTTAGTCAAAAATTATATTTTAAGATAATTGATTTAAATTAAAAGAATTTAGTATATGGGATCTTAATACCAACCGTTTCAAACATATTTGAGGTGAGGAGTTAAATTCTTGATACTTGGAACATTCTTCACTGTTAGTAGTTGGACGTTTTGTCACAAAATGCATTATAAAAATTAAAAAGCCTAAGGATGTCTTTGTCGTCCAATAATTTTATAGACAATGATGTATGCTAATACATCTACCACTCATAACCAAGTTACTCCCTCTAATAGATTGACGTACATTTGAAATTTAAAATAATAATAATAATAATAATAATAATAATAATAATAATAATAATAATAATAATAATAATAATAATAATAATAATAATAAAAAGAAATCTATTTAAACGTGTTACATCATGGAGTGACTTTGTTGTGAGTGATAAATTTAGGAGAACTTAACATTTTTCTATTTTATAAATGATTAACAAATTATATTGTTCATTGGAAAAATTCAAATAGCAAATATAAATAAATACATAAACACGTGTTATTATCCATGATATTTTGTTTAATGGTAGTAAACTAGTAATATTAGTAATTAAGAAAACTTACAATTTTAATACTTAAATTACCAGAAAAAATAATTGACATCATCACTATCATATCATTATATTTATATATATTCCAACTCATATATTACTTTATAAATATTTAAAATTAATTATTTTTTCCACCTATATAATTAAGGAGCCATTCCATACACACAAGGAGGGGTGGTGTTTGCCACTTCTTCTCTACACTCTACAACACTTATTAGTGCAATAAAAATGATATTTTCTCTCATCTTCTCTCTAACCAAAGCCAAATTTTCTCTATTATGCTTATATATTTTTATATACACACTCTACACACTGCATACAACGATTTGTTCTATCAATTTATTTTTGACATATTAATGTAATATATTAGCGGTAAAAATTTATAAACTAATATATGAGTTGGAATATAAATATTATGATGTGATAGTGATGATCTCAGGGCCACATAAGTTAAGTTAACTGTAATATTAATACTATTAACTATTGTTCTTAATTAATTGCACAATTTTTTTAAAATACAAGGACTAATAAATTAAACAAAACACTATAATACATACCTTATAGATACTTTGACGATGTTAATATGATCAACAAGTCTATTCATCAATGTGTACGTATAGCAAGAATTGCAAAAATTTGCAATCCTTACAAGTATCATGTCTCAACTTAACAATGTTCAATTTTTTTTAAATTTTTATTATTATTATTATTATTATTATTATTATTATTATTATTATTATTATTATTATTATATAAAAATAAAATACTATTTAATTACAAAAACATTTAGGGTGTGTTTGGTTGACATGTTTAGCTACTAGGAATAGGTATTAAAGTCATTGTTATTGTTTGGTTAACATGTTTTTAGAACACTACTATGAGTTTTGATTATCTCCTTAATTGCAAAACTCATTCCTTAATAAAATAAGGGTTTCATCCCCTTCCTCCTCAATCTTACCCAACTATTAATAATCATTCTCATTCCACCCTAGTACCAAACATGCAAATACTTTCACCAAAACACATTATCATTATCAAGTATTTGATACCCATTCCGATCCGATTCCGATTTTCATGTGCGAACCAAACAAATCCCTTATTTAATTTAAAATTTATATTTTGTATTTCTTATATTTACTTTAAATAAATATTTGTAAACATTGTTATTGTTGTGTATGTAACATAAACCGATAATGTAAATATTTTGGATTATTTTGAAAGAAATATTTTTTTTTTCTGAAGACACTTATATCACATTCCAAACTCATTAAAAATGTTCAGTTTTATATATATATAT
>CM008332.1:29119961-29142310 GCA_002525835.2 Ipomoea batatas
ATATATATATATATATATATATATAATATACTAAAAATTTATTTATTTTTATATTAAAAGCTCATATTACAATGTGTATCATCATGATATGGTATAATTTGCTTTGATCAACTAATTCTGGAAGCTTCATATTTTCATAGTTTCATACTTAATTAGTTAATTACTTTCAGACATTATAGTCATCACAATATGTAATATTTGCATTAAATTCAGACTAATATATACATACAAAGTTAAATTGCTATCAATTTTTTGAGCTTTCACAAGCATTATTATTGAAACACAAGTTAAACTTCCTCGATTGTTTAACATCATATGGCCACTTGAAATTTACATACAAAATTAACTTTAATATATAAACATGGGAAGAGATGAGAAGGATGAATTAAGTAAGGTGAGGAGCAGTGGTGGTCCAAAGCTGAGCATTTTTAACCTTTGAAACACTGTCCAACACTTCGAAAGGCACAACATCACCTATCACCACTACCATCTTCGTTTCCATGTCTATTTGATATGAACTCACTCCTGCATCATTTTTTTTAAATAATATATATGTTTGCACATTATTAAAGAAGAATAAATCTAATTATGCATGTAATTAATATATAATATAAATTAGTTTATAGTAGTAGCCATACCTTCCATCTTGGAGATATGTTTCTCCACTTTCTTTGCACAGCTTTTGCAGTGCATGGATACCCTTAGCACCACTGTCTACATGGTTGAACAACATAATATGATTAATATTAGCACACTTCAATTTCCCTTAGCTTACTGTCATAATAATCATGTTTTTTCATTACTTTTATCTAGCTTCCAACTGACCGGGGAAAAAAGAACAAAACTATGGCGGGTTACATTATACCTCTCGTGGTTTATGAACTATTATACAGGAACCAGATTTACCCAGTATACACCCTCAGTTAATTTATGCGAGTTTCTCTCAATTGTCACCAAAAAAAGAGAGCAAAAATGGAGAAATAGGAAGAAAAGACAGAAGAGTGGAAGACACACACACATATATATATATACATTTACCTTAGGCTTGAGGTGAAAAGCCAAGGTGGGAGGTCCTGCAACAACATCCTTCAACTTGACCACCTGCCCTGCTACTTTAGGACTAATGAAAGGCTTCTTCTCATCAAAATCATCTGGGCTGTCAAAATTATTGCTGCAAAAGCAAGACCCTGATGATGATGATCCAGAAAACAGGCACAAAGAATCCAGCACCTTGCCAAAACTGAGCTGCCTCCCCATCTGGATGATCAAGATTATCAGAAATTAAGCCTCTGATCTGGTGGGTTATGCAAGAAGAGAAGATGAGCTAAGCTAGTTTAATGAGAAGAAGGTAATTAAGGTGCATATATAGTGTGAAATGAGAAGGGCAAAGGTCAAATTTGTGTCACTAAATAAGGCATCCAAAATGGGATGGAGTCAAAGCAACAGCCAATACTAGTGGGCTCACTTTTGTCTGCTAGGGAACAAAAACTAGATCTTGTCATGTGATGAGGATGGAGCTAGCTAGGTCTAAGTAAAATTAAAGTTTTTTATTTGGGTGGGGGCAGTAGTGCATGCATTCTTCAGACTCTTCAACAATTTCTGTTGAGAATTATATTAGTAGCTTGGTAGAAATGAGCTGAGGTTTCTTTTGATGATAACTATATATATATATATATGGCAATTAAATGGAAGAGGAAATTGCTGCATAAAACAAGGATCTTGTAGAAGAAGGCCCTCTAAACTTGTCGATCATGATATGTGACATACAGTATAGTAGCATTTCTAGTATTGTACAGCTAATAAGTATAATGCATATCCATTGCCTTAATTGGCAATAATTCAGATATATTATTATCCAATGTCATAAATTTAATGATTTATTGACGATTTTGACTTCATGAATATCATTCACTTGTCACATTTGGTTCTTAACTATTAATTTTGTCACATTTGGTGAACAATATATTTTAATTATTTTTGTTGCCACATTGGTCTTCACGACTAAATCTCTAGCAATTCCTTATCGAAAACTATAATATTCTCTCATTCAAGGTTGTTACAAGGAAAAAATTGTCCATTCAAATCTAAATACACAATATTGTTACTGAGATTAATAGTTGGAACCAAATGTAATAAATGAATAATACTTCGGAGGATAAAAAACAACAATAAGCTAAGTCTAAATTTAATGGTACATTTACAAATTAAAAAAAAAAAAAAAACTTCTATTTTTTTTCAACAGAAATAAGAAATTAGAAAAAGGAAAACAAGTCATTTGTTTACTTGTATATCTTTTCAATTTGAAAAATTGGGAAGTAAATGAATCTATAAGTTTATACAATAAATCTTAAATTATTTTATACTCTTTCAGATATACTTAAAATAGTTGTCATTAACTTTATTTGGACTAAGCATAACATAATCCCCTTCCAATTTGCCTTATTTGTCCTATCTACTATATATAATTCATTATTCAAACTGATTTTTTTTAATTATTAAATATTATTATTATTATTAATTTCTTATAAACTTAAATGTGAGTTTTTTGGTTTTAATAAAAGTGTAATGTCGTTTCTAAATATATAAATTTTATTAATAACTGTTAATATTTTTTTGAAAAATTATTATTGTTAATCTAATATTTCAAAATTTATATTGTAAATAATTTGTTTATTTTTATTAATTCAACTAGATACATAAGAATATGACTGTGAGAGTAATTAACGGATGAAGTTGTTGTACTGTCAATGCAATAAAAGTCAAAAATTGATCAACACCACTTTTACCTTTTCTTTTAAAATATTGTAGAAAGTGACTTTTTTTTTTTTTTGGTCATTTTGGATGAGATAGGGAAATTGCAGTCATTATTTAAAACTGTATAATAAATAAATATCATTATTGTGTAAAATAAATATTATTTTAATGTACGTGGGCACACTATATGGAAGCATTGTTCATAAAATACTCTGTAATAAACATTATTATGTAGCAACCGCTATTATTTCCCTAAATGATATTTCACTTACCTAACTACGTATAACAACTAAAGAAGAGTTACTTTCATAGTAACTAAGCTTAACGGCGCCAAAGAAAATATTTTGGGGGTAAATAAGATAATAATTTGTAGGAAGTTAAGGTCAAAGTAATTGAAAATTTGCTACCTATTATTTCAAAGTGACTTTAAAACCTAAACGGATGGTTTTAGTTGGCAACCACTTCTTTTCTTGCTTTTTATTTTATGTTTTTTTTTTTTTTTTTTTTTTAGATGATGAGGAAAACTGCAATCATTATCTGTGAAAGTGTGCGCATTATTGTGTAAATTTCACTCATATGTAATAGCTTGCAAAATACGGATGCCAAACCAATTCTTGAGTACAGTGAAGAAAAAAATTATGAACAACTATACAAATTTTAACCAAATAACACATTAAATTAGGACGATAAGCAAAGGTTAGCCTACACCAAGCAGCTCAGGGCTTGAATTCGGAGATCTTTGGTTAAGCATATTGACTTTTTAAAAAGTAACAAAATGTTGTGACTATTACTTGCATGCTTATATAAATAAGTTACAACAATGTTTGAGTCTTGAAATAGTAGTATATATGTCAAGACCTTGTGGTTTATTAGCACCCAGTGGGTTCGAGTCTCAGTGGAGGTGATATTGAGTCTTTGTGCTACAATAGGTTACTATAGTGTAACAGAGTCAGTAGTACTAAAAAATAATAGTATATATATATATATACCAAATAAAATAAAGAAGGTGTGCATGTTATTATACTATATGATTAAAATTAAAGATGTCATAAGTTTCTAACCCAACACAAACTATCGTTTTGAAAATTCATTATTGATGTATGATTCATTAATACTACGAATAGTATAATGCTTCTATTTTTTATTTTTTTTTAAAGACGGATCGAATAAATTATATATAAAAAGAATAAAATGTAAAAATTTAGCTATTTTAACACAATTTCCAAATGGATTGTGAGTTGTGACCAAACAAAAAATGAGGGATGTGCCTTGCCGGCTAAAATATTAAGTGGAGTCCTATATGTGATGATGATGTCTGAACAGGACAAATGACCCCTATATGTGTGTGTGTTCCCACCAAATTCCTCTAAGAATGCATGTGTGCAGTGGTCTATTGGCATTGTCCACACACGGGTCACACCTTGCAAAGACCTAAAAATCACCCAACAAAGCACGTAGACGTTTAACCCCTGCCAACTGCTAGGGTTCCAAACGACTTGTTGTCCCCCACTAGGTACCTTGTGGCAACAACACCTCGTGGTCATTAGCAATGTCCCGTAATTCTGCAAATAACAACATCATCCTGTGGGCGGTGACGTCTCAAAGACATGTACATGCCAGGTAACACTTTATGCACCTTATACTCAGATAAGTTCTAAATGCATTAAGATTTGTGAAAAATATATATACTACTACTTAATAAATTAAATATTCATTCCTCACATGTATGGGTGATGTTAATATAATCTTTGATTAATAGATCATTAGATTCCCNGACATAATTTTATTTATTTATAAATCGTCATAACATTTTCGAGACATTGTGTGTCGAACTTGGCCTTTTAAACCCTTTACTGGTCTCTGCCCAATAATTCTTCAGTCACCGAGTGCTAAATTTGGCCTTTATTGGCTTTCGTCCAACAAGTTGACATGGAGTAACTATTTTGAGTGTTAATAGATTGATAAAATACAAACAAACTAAGAATAGTTTGGGTGGGACTAATGAATTTTGTAGAAATTAAAGAGGTTGGGTTCATGAATGTGAAAAAGGGGTGTTGGTTCGTACATTTGGAAATGCATAGAATGCATATTGTTTGTAAATGTGTGGTTGTGGTGATGATAAAGTTTTGTGAAGTTAATAATGTCTGAGGTTTCATGCATGTGTTTTAATAGTACATTGTTTTTGAGCATATAAAATTGTGTGTCAAGTTGATGATTATTGTGAGTACTAATAGAGACAAACTGATTATAGTATGTGTTGATAAAACAATTAATTTTGTAAAGTTTAAAGAAGATTTTTGGAAGTTAAAAGTGAATGTTAGTGTACTTAGAAATGTCGTGAGGCTATGCCGAGAGGACTACAACTATGTCACTTGACCACAAGGTTTTTGGCATCTCATGTTAACTTAGGAGGGTGTATTCAATCATGACTTTCATAGAATTTTAAAGACTTTTATGAACTTTAAGAGTTTGGAGGTATTCAATTCAAACTTTTAGAGAGTATTTAAAAGTCATGCGGTATTCGATCAAGATTTTTAAAGAGTTTTTAAAAGTCATGTGGTATTCAATTAAAACTTTTAAAGAATGTTTAAAAGTTAGGTGGTATTCAAAAAGTTATGAATTTGTAAGGACTTTTTAATTTTAGAACTTCTGTAGACTTTTATATACTTTTCCTTCTCAAATATAAATAGTTGAAATCCAACCCCTAACCCCAAGATTTCAAAATTTTATTTCTACCAACACTGAAGGTTTTTTTTTCTCTCTCTATTTAAACTCTATTTTTTTCTCCTTATTTAAAATTTTAAACTTTATAAACCTTATACCTAAATTCAATAAATTATTTTTTCTTCATTATCCTATATTTTCTACATACCTAAACTCTACCAATTTTTTCTCTCCCCTAAACTTTACAATCTTCCTCTAAAAATTCAAAATAATATTATTTTTATTTCATTGTTAGCTTGTATATTTTGATTTTTTTTCTATGAACTTTTTATCTCTAACTTCTAAACTTTTTCTCCTAAATACATGAACATAGTAAATTTTTTTATCTATCATCGTCAACTTTTACTATATGTTTATTCGTAATATATTTTTTCTTTTTTTCTTTTTAACAACATGCCATTACGAATAGTGAACTATTGTCCGCAATAGCAATTTGAGGCTACAAAGAGAAACACCTTGTTATTGTTAGCAGTCCCATATTGTTATTGCAAATAATAGCTCTTTGCTTGATACCTAGCAGTATATCAAATATAATTTTTATATATATTATTAATTTTTTTATTTTATGCAACTTGTAATTATATGTTTTTAAATATTAATTTCTCAAGAAAAAGTAATTATATTTTTAAATATTTTATTTGAACAATAATTCTATAACTATAAATTTTAGTGTTTAATATTGTTATGAATTGCTTATGAAAGTTTGTAAGGATGTATTCAATTTAGAATTTTAATGACTTTTGTAGACTTTTTAAAATAAAAAAGTTGATAAAAGTTTATGCAAGTTTTTTATACAGACTTTTATAGAGTTACAAAGTTTTAAAAAGTTTTGAATGATTCAATGAAAGTCAATAAAAGTTTATTAAAATCTATCATTTTAAAAGTTTTTAAAAATCTACGGAAGTCATGATTGAATACACCCCCTTTAGTTAATTTCACATTAGGATATACTGTTAAATAATATTAGAATATAATTGCACTATTATGTTAGTTTATGATATCTCATTGATTTTTTTTTTAAATTAAGGAACTTGTACAATTTCTTCAACTTAAGGGACCAATTTCAATTTTTCTTTATTTTTTAAAATTAATATTGAATCTAGAGCAATTAGGGCTGTTAACGAATCGAACATAAACGAACGGAGGTTGTTCGTGTTCGTTTGTTAAGGATTTTGGGGTGTTCGTGTTCGTGTTCGTTTGTTAAGGTTTTTGAAAATCCTGTTCGTGTTCGTTTGTTAAGCGTTTGTTAGTGTTCGTTAACGTTCGCGAACATGTTCACGAACGTGTTCGTTAACGTTAACAAACACGTTCACGAACGTGTTCGCAAACATTAACAAACACGTTCATAAACATGTTCATTTACGTTCATGAACATGTTCGTGAACACTTAACAACCAAACACTTGCACATGTTCATGAACACATTTGTTCGCAAACAATAAATAATCTGCATTCACATCTTTATGAACAATTATATATATATATATATAGAAATAATTTCAAGTGTGGCCGTGCTCTCCCGTGCGGCCGTGCGGTCACACACCACTCAATGTTACGAAATACACCACTCAATGTTAAGAAACACACCACAATAAAACAGAATGAAACACACCACAATGTTAAGAAACACACCACAATGCATATTTGAGTGGTGTGTTTCGTAACATTGAGTGATGTATTTCGTAACATTGNAATTAAGTGCATACTTGCGAAAATGAAGACACGAATTCGGGATTTATTTGAAGTCCTTAGATGTGAAATTTTCAGTGTTATGTAATGTAAGACCTTATTTATTTATTTTAATAGTGTTATTGGCTTTATTACAAGGTAGTATATGTTTTATATTTCATCTATCTGTTGTAGCTTAAAGAGTCAATACCTCACCAATGGAGTTTGATCCTATGATCCCCATCATATGATCCAAGTCATGCTATGGATATATTGGGAGTAGGACCCGGGGCGAACTGACTAGAGAAAGAAGTCAAGGGCAACCCGGACCGATGACACACCGTTTTAGCCTTGGCCTTGGGTACCCAACGTGACCGAGGCCGGCTTTAGCTCAACCTTGTGCGCCTGGCGTGCCGAAGCCACCATCGGGGGACTTGGTCAATCGTAAGCGCCCGCCCTATCCGCTTGGGTGGTTATAAGGTTTTTCTTTGTATATAAATATGATGCTTTGTCTTTGTTAGGACATTTAAGTCTCATTGTAATCACATTACACCTTTGAGCAATACACAAAGTTCCTGTACTTTCCTATCAAATCATTACTCATTTGTCTTTATCATTATCTTTTATTATTTCCTTTAATGTTTGGGTTTTTACATGGGATTCCTTTTTGTCTGTTGTCTTGGTTTTGACTTTTGAGATTAGTGGATTACAAATGGTTGGTTGGTTCAACTTTCTTAGATTGATAATATTTTAGGTGATGCCAATGACTAATCAATGACTTAATCCCTCATAATCTTTAACATTGTGCATAACTAATCAATGATTTAATCCCTCCTAAGGCCTAACTCATCCCCTACCAAACCATTCCTCGATAACTATAGTGTCACTGTAAACAGAAAAAAAGAGGACTTAGATGACATCAACACCAACTCAATAAATATTTTGTCATTTTTTTTCTACTGTTTTACACGTGAAAGAAAACAAGGATGCTAAGATTAATCTGTACCGGTGTTTCAGTAGGGTATCTACAGGTATCTGAGATGTGTTTCTGGGGTGGACAAACAACCTGGGCATGCATAATTTTACTAGGATTTCATTTCGTTTCACCCAAAATATCAAACGAATGATCAGTGCCACAGTACAATTTAATTGCTTCCCAATGCTTTTGATCACTGTTGAATATGCAGATACTCTTCTGCTTCCATCAGACTGACCATGGAAAGCCCCAACACACTGACAGCCATGTCATCTGCCAACAATGGTGTACATTGGTCACACCCGCGATTCGCCCACGTGTCTCGCCTTCCATACAAGTGGAGCAATCAACATCCATACTGCAAGACATAAAGAATTAGGAAGTTTCATAAGTCTAAACTGAAAGTTGGACTGAATATTGTATAGTCGGATAATTGGACTATAAATTTATATTTTATATTGTATGGTGAACAATACTTACTATAAACACAAGCAGCTAACCACTCATTCACTATCCTCACCCAAGTACTTGTCCAGCCAACATCAATTGTAAACCTGCAAGAAAACCGGATAATAGAGGAGTAAATCACAGTGACTTGGTCAATTAGGTAGGTGAGAGGACCACTGTCTGGTGTTCACAAGGAGTCCACCACAATGGGTTTAACTCTAACATTGCATCTGCCTGGGCTCAATCATGTCTCCTTGCCCACAAAAGGGTGAAATTCCCTCGTCTCAGAACCCCCACACCCTGGCCTGATAGAATAGTGGAAGGGAAATCACTGAGACTTAGTGATCGATTAGGTAGGTGGGAGGACCCGTGCCTGGTGCCCACAAGGAGTACACCGCATTGAGCTTCACTCCAATACTGAGACTGCCAGGACTGGATCATGTATCCTTACCCACAATCTACCACTTAGGCCGTGCTGGCTCATGAATTCCATCACTGTTGTTAGGAGTAATTAAGGATAAAAAAACTGTTAACATTCACAAGAAAAGGAGCTTGCTTTTTCATGGAGTGGTGAGCATTCCAACCAATTAACAGCATTGCGAAGTACATGGCGCCTGTTGCAAAGACAAAGTGGAAGAATCCATAACCATATGGGACATGCTTGTGTTCTTCTTCTTCTCCTTCTGAATCCTGTTTGTCATCCTTCCAGAACTGCACCTTTTGCTGTCAGATAAGTTTTCAGTTTTCAGCATGCTTTGAGAAAGAAGGGAAGTTAGTGTAAAACCTGGAAGCAATTTGAATCAATTCCTGTTGAAAAAGTTGCAACCACGATCGCGAGGACTGCCACAACAAAGCTCTGCCATTAAGAGATCCAGTTCCAAGTGAGAGAGAGATGAAAAAAAAAACATAACAGATGCAATGTACTAAGGCTTTTGAGGTCAAGAATTACTATGATTGTGAGCACATCTCCTTTAGAAGTAGCAGCCCGCGCCTTTCGTATGCATTTTTCTTCTGGTGGTTCACTGTAAAAAAGCATGCAAGTATGTGAGAATTGAGAAATGCCATAATTCCCAGAACAAGAAACATAAATATCTGCAGTATTTGATGTTTGCCTTCTGATGGCAGACCAGCAGAGAAACACAAGGTAAAGTCCCATGATACCAGGAGTCAAAAAACCAGCATTCACCTGTTTCCAAAACAGAACAACCATCAATTCAGATAAACTATTGTATTGTAGCTTCAAAATAAACTCAAGAAGGGAGCAACCCCAGCCAGCCAAGTTAGTCAGACTGTTAACTTGGTAACTACAAGGTTCCAAGTTCAACTGCCAGTGAGAGTGGCCTATTGGGGGGCCTTCTTGTTTTGAGCCGGTTAGCTATGGGCAACCTGGTTTATTTCCTTGTGGTCCTTTTCCAACTAGGGTCACAGGGCGGGGTTTTGGCTGCAGGTTTCCCTCGTCACTCCAAATAAACTCAAGGAGAAACAAAAGTGAGACTTACTTTTGGGTGGAGAGACACACTGGTCATAACCTGGAGAAGTACTAGAGTCCAAGATATGAAGAAAATGTTGAGAAGGCAAGATGGCTCTGGTGTGTACCAAATATACATTAAAATGATCCCGAGTATGCACACAATGTATGCAGCCGTAGAACATATCATCACCTGAATGTGGCTGCATTAAGATCTTAATTCCGGTTAGAACTGATATGAAATCATTGAAACGCGATAGAGAGTTCATAAAATTTGTGATAATAGAATATGTTTAGCCTCTTGGGACAAAAGATGCTTTCTTTAGCTTTATCTGGGAAAAAGACTCTTACCATTTATCAGCATTTTCCTCAGAGTAACAACAGTCATTAAGCCAAGTGATGAAACTGATTATACTGACCAACTGAATTAGTAAAAACACCCTGCAAACGGGTTCAGAAATCGAAGGAGCATTAGAAAACGTCGTGAGTTATTTCTTGTATCGAGCATAACTTAATCAGATTGATCTTGAATGTGAAACATACCCTGCTCCAAAATGTGCAACCTCACCTGTTGAAAGGCAAAAACATCTGAGAATTAACTCGTGATTTGGGATGAAACTGGCTGGTAATGTTAAAATCAGATTGAGATGAAACTTGTTGCTTTTGAACACTAACCATAGATTGAAATAATCTCTACAGGGAGCAGAAATGGCAGTAGAATTAGTGCAAGCAGCATGGCAATCTTGGCTAGCCACCACCCCGAGTGCCACTTTTCTCTACGATCGCTCAACTTTGAAGTTCCCGCAGTAGATAGAAACATTACAAAATAGAACAGCTAGAAGAAAACGTCAAGGTTGAACTCTAAGACGTATCGAAACCATTATTGAAAAATAACTACTTCTGAGATAGAAGGATACAGAACAACCCAAGCTTACTCTCAGAACTCCCTCAGTACCCAAACAATCTTCACCGCCATTGCAATCTTTTACTCCTGCAGCCATATAAATTGCTTTGAGCTTAGTTTTCCAGTAGTCTACTGAGAAGTCTAATTTGTAACATGCTTTTGATGCAAATTTAGTAGTATGGTGTGTATGCATAGATTGNTGGATGTCTATGACATTTGGATGAATATATAGAGGTTTTCACTAACGACTAAAATTTCATTATAACTTATCATGATTCACTTGGAATTCCAATTCTATAGTGAAATTTGACCATAATTAATTAGCTGAAAAAATATTTAGTTTGTTGCAATTTTGCAACAATTATATAAAAAATACTTCATAATTTTTGTTACCATTTTTGTTTGCATTGAATTTTTTTTGTTGCAAATTAAATTCAATAATATAATTAATTCATATTAATTATTAATTAATACTAACGAATTAAATTAAATTAATAAAAATATAATTTGTTATTAATTAATAAAAAACTAATAATAGACTTGACTCTTCCATATTGGATAGGAAAAGTCTTCCTTCGATGCAGACCATTATTCATTTCATGATTACACTTTACGAATGAGTTTGACGTTCACCATAATTCTCTTTTACATATATTCATCACATTATTTATGAAAATCTAAACCTACTTTAACTTGATCCAAATTATTAATGAACCATGTTCAAAATGATGTCGCAAAATTAATAAATTAGGTGCCAATTTATGTCAAATTTATATCATTTTCTATAAATAGGCTCATCTACTAATGTTCAATTCACACATTGGACTAAAATAATATCTAATTTGACACATTAACTCCTAAAATTTATTTGGCTTAACATTTTTTTCAAGTTTCCCCTTGGTAACCCCTCACAATGACATGAATTAAATAAAAATAACTTTGCTAACTTGGTAATTTGTCACATTTATTGTTGACTTTTAAACCCAATCAAACCCAAATTGTCCCCAATCACACATTGTTGACAAATTTGTTTTGTTTTGTTTTTTGTTTTTTTGTTTTTTTGTTTTTTTTAATTACAAACGGCACCATGAATCTTTCCAGGTTATTAGCAACTCAAGAACACAAAGAAAACAAAGTCTCAATAATCAACATTGTAGTTATTAATGATGTTGATAATTCTCCATAAAAGTGGTACAATCCCCAAATCTCAAGCTTGATCAGCTCAAATAAAAAAAAGAAAAAAAACAAGAACAAAAAGAATACAGTGAGGCGAAAGTTGCGATGATGGATATGGTGGCGGCTAGGTTGGGTCTACGACAGCGAGATTCATATCCAGTGGTGTAATACACACTTTTCTCATTTTAGTTGAAACATTACAATTGCAAGTGGGTAGCAAGTGTTCTGTAGAGGTTGAAGATGAATATTGAGTTTGAAGAGAAAGAATTCATTGTAAAGTATTTTACATTTAAAATAAACAAATATCATTTTGTCAAAGACATTGTGGTCAAGTGACATGAAGTGATTCTCCTAAATGGGAGGTCATGGGTTCGTGTCTCAATGCGAGCGAAATTGACTTGTTGACTTCAGTACGTTGAGAAAGTATATAGACCTATTCCATGGGAATAACATTATTAGGAATGATATTACATTTGTAAAGGAATTAATTATACTTTTCTGAATATCATAATTGTTTATTTTGCTCTTATCCCTATAATGTTTAAGAGCTCAAAAAGGCGCCACGTGGGTCCCAAGCTTTAAGTTATTTGGTGTGCATGCAGGACAGCGACATTGACCCTCCGTAACTGTGTTTATCTGGGCCCATAGGCATCAACGTCTTACAGGCCAAGAATCGTCGGCGATGAGAGAGCATGGGCCCCATCCCATCTCCCTCCGCCTGCACCGCGTCCCTCTTTGCGCTCCATTTCGTTTCGTAAATCAAGCCTAGAGGAAACCCCTATACAATAATTTCAAAACATCTTTTAGCCAAATAATAACTTGACTAGTTAATTGATTGAATTTAACTTTTACTGATTTAATTCAAATGTATATGTTATGGCTCAATTTGTTTATAAGCACGACGGTCCATGGAATGTCGACTCTGACTTGTTTTCTCGTTGCCATTATAAGTACATAAAATATAATGATGATTTAGAGAAATGTTATCTTTTGACTAGCAACAGCTTTGTTTTCCATTATGCGTGCAATATGGTTCTCTAGCTAGCAGCCAGCTAGCTATCTGTCTGTTGCTGGAATATATATCACCTTTGGGCTTTGGCCTCTTTCTTTCTTAATTATATTTATATTTCTGTCTACCTTTTAATTTTATCCTAATAATATATATATAATGTTGCCGTGTCGGGGATGATGAGATTACAGAACGATTGGACAGTTAACTTTATTTGAACCACTTAGATTTTTGCTAATAACTATCTCCACATACCATTAAAACCATCTTTGGGCTGTTTTTAATTAAGAATATTCTTGCCTAGCTTCGATCCGGCCTCATATCAAATAATTTCATTGCACAAAAAGTCGAAAAAAAAAAAAAAAAGTCTAATACCGGCCAATCCTACAGCAAACGTAAAATCTTAACTATGGATCCATGCCAGCAGAGTAGTCTGAGACTGTCCTTCGCCGACAGCTTAAGATTTCACAAGTATGTTGTTTGCGGGTCACATATGCCATAAGATTCTTACGAGCAACCATAAATTTGGTCAAATATCTGTCCAACATTATTACGCACGGACTATCATTTTTGCCTCTCTTTCCTCTATAATTTACGTACCTTCAGTGTATTTCCTCCACAAGAATCCATACACCACTGATCCACAAAATATCATCCCTTAGCTTGTCCCTCCAATTAATGCTGCGGTTTTATACCTTTCGTACCATTTTACATATTGAGTAGTTTGGTTATATATATGACATCTCATATTGTCATCAGTGTATAACTAATTCAGATTCAAATTGTTTAGTAAAATTAGATTCTCAAAACTTTTTATCATGATGCACACTTATAAAATTAAGTTAATCATCTAATTTTACAGTTACATGCGGTATTAGCCGCTTGCGAAGTAGTACGGATATAGAAAAACATAGTAATCAAAACATGAGAGAAATATATAAATATAAGAAATATAAATATGTATTTCTCAATATCTTTTTCTTTATATATATATATATATATATATATATATATATATAAATAAATTAATTGTTTACTTGTTACTTTTTAGAAAATATATTTTTACAATTAGAAAAACAGCCCTACAACATTTTATGAAGCTTTAATTTTATAAATTTATGGGAGGAAATGCTTTGGCAATGAGTTTGGCCCTGTTTGCCTGTTTGGTAAATAATCAGCCTATCAGTCAATTTTGGCTTATTTGATCACTATTAGTTGTTTGGTTAATAAGCTTTTTGTAATTCTAAAATACTAAAATTCAAAAGGCTACTCAAAGCAGCATTTTCAATTAGCTTTTTGATAAAAAAAAATTATACCAAACAGCTATCAGCTAACAGCTAATCTATCAAACAACTTTTTACAATCAGCTAATGTTATTAACAAATCATACCTTCTAACCCAAACAGCCAACCCAATCAGCCAACAACCATTTACCAAACACGGCCTTTGTGGTTTAGTGTCACGAAGTGGCTCTCCTAAATGAGAGGTCGTGGGTTTGAGCATCAGTGGGGCGTGTATTGATTCTTTGTGTAAAAATAAACAAGCTATTAGGTTAATTTTTGACGATATTTAGTTTATGTAAATATATAAACTTGATTATGAATTCGAACAACGGTAAATGTTATATAGTCCATATTTTTAAGAAGTTAGCCATCTTGGTTGGTGTGAGTTACCGTGCATTCTAATCCTTGTCTCTTAATTGAGCTGACCCGGTGCAAACATGAATTAGTCTGAATATCTCAGTATGGTATAAGTTTAAATGTGTCTCTTATAGTTATGGTCCACTTAAAATACCTCGTGTCTAACCAAAATATTTATAAGAAGTTAGTTTTGCATTATTTCAAAGTGTGATATTTAATTTTGATAATTTGTTATAAAAAAAGTACTCAAAAGAAGTAAAAAGAAAAGCCAACTCATATAAATTGCACGCATTAACATTTCACCAAACCCTCAAAAGCGTAATGTCACATTCATGCGCGTACAAGGCTTCACCATTATTGACTCAACCATAAATAGAGTTTGCGTGACGTTATATTATATGTATAATAATGAGAAAATAATAATTTACTTGCCCACAAAAATGATAATAATTTACTTGCAAAATGATAAATTACTCACTGAATTATATTGTTGGCATAGTCAATTCAACAGGGTTATTCACTTGTTCCGTAAACAATATGGGTCATGTCGAATAGTTCAATTGAGACATATTTTTTTTAAAAATTATTATATAAGTGTGAATACAAAATAAAAAGTAATAAAAATATTTTGTCAAAATATAATACACAAAAATTCAACAAAAATGCAACTAATAAAAATTTAACTTAAAAGTGATACTTTTCGTTTATATTTAGATACAAAATTATTCACTAAAATTTTAACGTCTAATTAAATTAATCAAAACTTAAAGTGATTCTAAAATATGACGAGCTAGGTCATGGTTAAAAAAAATATTATATGCTATACCTAATCATTTAATTTTTTTAATAATTAGGTTAAATTCATTTGTGAACCAATTTTAATTTTGCACCCAAAAAAAATATTTTTTTAATTTAATTAATCATTATGTGTACGGCTCCACCCCATTATAATTTATGCAAAGTTTAGTGGGAGTCTAATAGGAAACTGCGATAATACAGGTCCATATTTCTTTGTCACCACGTGGTAACATAAAATCACAGATGATTAAATTGATGAGATCTTAATTAATCTTCTTTAATTTAATACTCACTCTGCCCTATTTTACCTGTCATATTTACTATTCATTGGTTAAACCAACTCTTTCTTCATTGCTTATTTTCTTTAGTATTTTTTTTATTTTTAAATTTTATTTTTTGTGTTTAATAGTACTTTTAATGTAGTTTCTAAATATATAAATTTTATATATTAATGCTAAACTTAATATTATGAAAAATTGGATTAAAAATAACTTCAGTCAAGCCTCGTTAAACAAATTAGACAACCAAAATGGGACGGATGTATTATTATTTTTGGTGTCTTTTAGACGATATAATATGAATTAATTCGTTGTTACTAGTACTGTCAAAGCGGACCAGTTCGTCCCATCGCGGGCCTATTTTCTGACAGATTTTTGCGGGTCGGCCCGCCAGGCCCGCGTTCTAGGAGTTATATTATAAATCATAAGTATTAATAGGAGTTAATAATGTGAACCATGTTATATTTTGTTACTGTTATTACTTTATTATTTGTAACTTTATGTTATTAGTTTTGAGTGGTTGTAACTTAGTCTAATGCTCTAGCCTATAGAATAGGAGAGTTATCAGTAGTTTGTAATATATGGACTCTCTCTCACTTGTAATCGATTGAGGAAATTCAAATAACTTTGTTAATCTGGTATCAGTTGCGAAAGGTGACCGATATTCATTCTCCTCTTCCCGATCACCATTCGGTTTTCCGGCCATCTTCTCCGATCACCCTCCCTCTCACGTCGGCCTTCCGTGTTTTTCCTTTTCACCCATGGCTGCCACTCCAACCGACGGTGCTATCACCGTTGCCACCGCCCAACCGACGGTTCCTCCACCTTCCCTCACTACCGCACATCATTATGTGTCGGTTAAATTGACCACCAGGAATTATCTCCACTGGCGCACCCAGTTGGTACCATTTCTTCGCGGACAGGGGCTACTTGGCTTCCTTGATGGCTCGACTCCATGTCCGCCGGCGACTCTCTCCGCTCCGACCACGCAGCCGGCGTCGCCACCCATCCCGAATCCAGCCTACTCAACATGGGTCCAACAGGACCAATCGGTGTTGTCGCTCCTAATCTCGTCGCTCACCGACGAGGTAATGTACCTCGCCGTCGGCAGGGACACCGCCCGGGAGGTGTGGGATGCGATCTCTGCGGCTCTCGCTTCGTCGTCGCGCTCTCGCTGTCTGAGCCTACTCGGCCAGTTTCAGACATGCACAAATGATCGTGGAGTCTCTGTCGCTCGCCGGCCGGCCGCTTTCATCCGACGAACAGGTGCTTTACGCGCTGCGAGGCCTCCGTCCGGAATACCGCTCCATGGCCAGCGCGTTAACCGTCTCCGCCGACACNAAAAAATGTTTTATTTATTTTAATACAATAACTATAATAATATAATAGAAAAATTCTACCATTTGATCATCATAATAACTCTTTATATTGTGTACCACACACCTCAAATAAATAGTAAATGTATTAGTTTTGTACAATTTGTCTAAGTACGACCTGGTACAAATCTAAAATTTTAATGTGTTACATTGCATGTGTAGGGTGTTGATTGGCATTATAGTCTTTCCCTGAAATTATAATATATTAAATTGATAAACATGTTAGGGTTTAGTAGTTAGGGTTTATATATATATATGTGTGTGTACATATATATATATATATATATATATATTCTTAATAATATGCACAAAGTAATAATTTAAGCTAATCTTATAATATAAGATAATTTAACAACCTTAACGAAACACTCCAAGCAGCCTAGCAAATAATTTTTGGACCCATATATAGGTGTTCATTATTAGGTTTGGGCTGCCTGCCAGATAGTGAAGTCTGACATTTGGCCCAAACTAGAGATGTCATGTAGTGAAATACTAATTATTTTATCATTTATAATAAAAAGGCCCAATGCATTGTTCTCCGAGGCAAATTATTGCATGGACCATGGTCCACACAACTGTGTGGACCAAAAATAAAAGGTACATTATTTTTACACTAAAGGTACATTATTTTTGTACTGAAGGTACATTATTTGATAGTATATATCAAATAATGTACATTCAGTACAAAAATAATGTGTTTTTAGTATATTAAAAATGTACTTTTTATTTATGGTCCACACAACTGTGTGGACCATGGTCCATGCAATAATGATTGTTTCTCCAATTGTGCTCAATTGTTATGCCATGTACCCGGATTCACCTTGCAAGGTAGACCTAAACTAAAATACACAATTTATATACTGAATATTTACAATTTATATACTGAATGTTCGTAATTTAAATTGTGAACATTTAGTATATAAAATTGTGAACATACAATATATAAATTGTGTATTTTTAGATCCAGATTCACCTTGCAATGTGGACCCAGGCCAACAAAATAATTTGTCAATTGCCCTATCTCACAAATTATCTAGGACTTTCAAGTTATGAACTCACATGCAATGTTCAATTTCAAACTTATTTGAATATACAAATATTATCATTGAGGTAAATATAAACTGATCAAGATGCTTGGGATCAATAATCAGCCTGGCTCGGGATAGGCCGGCATTGGATATTTGGATAGGCTTTGAAGTATAAATTAAGCACCCAAGCAAACTCAGATCTCGGACTTCGAACTGTTAAGAACTTTCTCTCAACACCCATTCAATAATATTGCTTACTATTGCGCTCAAAGCTGCTTTAACATATAATCAACGTTATTGTTATAGAGCTCAATTTTCCTCAACAATTATATTATAAATTAAACCACTAAAAACAGAATCCATGATGAGACCAACACAAAGCATTTATTGTGGAGTGGGTTAAGGTTTCATTGAGAGATGGGTGTGTTTAAATCTTACTTGTAGTGGAGGTGAAAACTTTCCATTGTTTCCAACCTCATGTGCAATGTTTGTCTAATTACAATAAATAGAAGTTTTTTCATGGGCGTAAACACTCAACATGTTGAGGATGGCATGAAGTGTGTAATGTTTTTTTTTTCGGTGATTAGGAAAATTCACAGTCACTATTCTAAAGCGTATATTGTGTAAATCCCGCATTGTAATCTTAGCTGACAAAGAATCACAATGAGGTAAATCAATATATGTTGCTCATAGCTGATATGTTCAAAATAAGAAGACTAATAGACAGTTCACACAAAGAGTCGGACTTGTAACTTATTGTTACCAAATCAATAATTTGATCAATTTGGTTGTTTGCCCCAAAGGGTGTAATATACACATACATTGCACGTTGCAGTAAATGAAGTTTTCTACTCATGATGACCTGCCATAACAACCTTTTTAAATAAATGTTAGTTAATTCCACTTTTCAAAACACGCTAGTACAACGAAAAGTAGCCAACCATGTTATCGCATTCAAACCTTACACATGATATGTGATGTGGTGCGGTTTTATCATTCCATGTGAGGTTACTCTTATACATTTACTTTCATAACTTTAAAAACTTATCGACAATCAAAATGCGTTCACTAAAGTATGTAAAAGGGACTCCAACCACTTATAAGTTCAAACCAATATATATGCACCAATGTTGTTGGCCGGGAAAGGTGTTTCGAATGGAGCTGATTAGATTAGATTAATTTCAAAATTCGATTAGATTAATTTCATTTTGTTTACACATTATGAGAATAATGTATAAGCTTTTAAAATTTAGAAACTAAAACTATAAACTTTTGTATCTTATGGTATTTTTATATAAACTAAATGTTCTAAATTAAGCTTTTCTAAAAAAACATTCAAATACTCTCTACATCTACATCTAATTTTATGTGTCTGGTTCGGCTAATAAGACTTGATTGGAGTTATTTATAATTCAATTTTTTGTAATATTTAATTTAGTGTTAGTGCATCAAATTTATATACTTATAAATTACACCAAATGTAGTATTAAATACAAAAAAGGTGACTTTAAAAATTATATGATTTTTTTTTAAAAAATAACAATAGAAATAAGAGTTTGATTCACTAATGAATAATAAAAGACAGGTAAAAAGGAAAATAAAATCAAGTTTAGATATTACAACAGTAAACTAATAGCCAACTTGGCGTGGTTAAATTGGGTTGGTTTTATTTTACAATCAAATACTATAATAATTTAATATAATCGTCATATTATATAAAGATTTAGTTTTATGTTACCAAGTTATATATAAAGATTCATAAGAAGAACAAAATTATAAAATTTGTATATTGAGTTAATTTCATTTTTTGTCCTAGATTTATAGGTGTCAGTTTATTTTTAGTCTTTTTTTTTTCAAAACATTCTCATTTGGTCCTAGTATTATTGTAACATCACTATTTTTGGTCATCCGTAAAAAAAAAACTGTTTAAATGACGTTAAATACAATGACATTTTTGTCTATTCAATTTTAAGTGTTAAGTTTTTTGTTTTTTTTTTCTATTTTTGGTCCTAGATTTATATGTGTCATTTCATTTTTAGCATTTTTTTAAAAACATCTTTGTTGGTTTTAATATTATTGTGGTATGATTATTTTTTTCCTCTATTAATAAATATGTTTAAATGAGATTAAAAATAACGTTATTAACCATTCAAAATTGACTTTTCTTTCTTTCATTTTTTGTAATAGAACCACAAGTCTTGTGAATTTTTATGAAGTAGACTTATGCACTAGACTTAAGATTTGCCATGAAGTGGACTTGTGAGAAAAAACAACCATGTCACAATAATGATATTACCAACAAGAAAAAAAATGATTTTGAGTGGTGAATAACGTCGCCATTTTTAATGTCATTTAAATATATTTGTTGACAGAGGACTAAAAACGACCATGTCACAATAATGATATGACCAACGGAGATGTTTTGAAATTTAAAAAAAAAAAAAAAAGAAGAGTAAAAGTGGAATGAAACATAAATATAGAATCAAAAAAGGAAAATGACTTAACACTTATACTTGAATAAATCAAAATTCCCTTCTATTTAGCGTCATTTAAACAATTTTGTTGACAGAGGACAAAAAATAGTCATACCACAATAAAATTAGGACCAAAGAAAGATATTTTGGAAAGGAAAAAAAAAAAAGGACCAAAAATGAACTAACACATTTATGTCCAAAAATAAAATTAACTCTTTGTATATATTATAATATATTTCGAACTCAAGTTTGGGTTCCTCTAGGACCACACTTGGTTGGTGAAAAATTTGAATATTTTGTTTTTACCCATAAGCTAGCCAAAGATTACTTAGAGTTATATTTAAATATGGGTCGATGGTGTACTAATTAAATAAATTAAACATATGGCATGATTTCCGGTTTTCCTAAATAAATTAAATACATGGAAAATGACTCGGGGGTACGTGAAAGTGCAATGGCCCAAGACGCGGCATTGCCAGATTCACGTGCGATGCAGGAACCGCCATTATTTCCAAATTAAAATCCACTTTGCAACGTTGTTGTAGGGTAGGCCCTTTGTTTTTTTGTTTGGTTAATAAAATGAGTTTCCTTATCGTGTATACATACGCTTATAGTGTAAGCAACCAGACCATTTTTGCTCTTCCATCATATCAATGGAGAAACCCTAACTTCTCAGCCCCACATTCAGCGTTTCGTTTCTGGATACTCATCATGTGTTCAACAACTAATTTCATCACACACCCACACACAATAAGTTATAGATTTCGTCTTGATTTTCTCAATCAAAATTTTAATTGAGACTGAACTTATATTTAAAAAGAATAGCGGAAAAATAAAGTATGATTCTTATATACGAAGATGATGGAATATGATTTTGGTATATGAAGGTAGACACCTTCAAGTAATGACTGTACATTTCTCTCGTTACTCAGTAACCATTTGAAGTTACAATTTGCAATACCAATGGGGCAATGGTAAAGGGTGAATCTAAATTCATTTGAATTATAAAAAAAAAAAAAAAAAAAAAAAAAAAAAAAAAAAAAAAAAAAAAAATNNNTTTTTAATAAAAAAAAAAAAAAAAAAAAAAAAAAAAAGACAAAGAAGAAATAAAGATTTGAATATAGAGACAGGCATTAATGGAGGTACATTTGATTTAGGTTATTAAATTGAAGTGCCAGCACATATAAAATTGTTGTTAGTGATGAGATAAGCTGTAATACAGTTGTAAAGGAGTGGGGTGGGGCATCCTTAGAGACATCAAATTATATGGATTCAAATCCAATTAAGGCAGAGTTGTCTATTTCGGTTCTTGATCCAAAATCCAGTCAGCATCAAGAAGTGCACATTTCAAATGGACAAACAGAAGATAGAAACAGCGACAGATGGATGGGAAATCAAAGGAATGACATGAATTCATTCCATTCCAGGAATCAATACAAGTAAAATGATGTTCATCATTATATTATAAATTTAAGAAAAAAGAATAAAATCAAGAAACAAGAGTATGATGATAATCAAAAACAAAAAAAAAACGAAGATAAATAACAATCCAGAAACCATTGCCAGTAGCAAACTGGGATCTGGCCCAGAATTAAGCTCTCTATACATACACTTCCCTGCAAATCTATTC
>CM008332.1:29168197-29182020 GCA_002525835.2 Ipomoea batatas
AAAAAAAAATAGAAAAGGCAATAAAGTCGTTGAGTTTGGCCCATAGTAACGTATCTTGGATTCCTAGAAAGTTCACTACTCCACTTATGTTGTTATAAGAGGATGAAAAAGGATTTTGAAATAATTTATTTTCTTTCTAGAAGGATTAGCTTATCATGAACGCTAATAAAAAAAATATTTTTTCAATTTTTGTTTAGTTTCAAAACACACCAAAAAAAAAAGGGCAAACAGTTAAACAATAACTCTCAAAGTCATTTACCAAATAAGGATAAGATTTAAAACCAAAACAATTTAGCCATTTTCGGGAAGAAAATTCATTTTGGGAAGCAACTGCAAGTGTACTAATTTGAAAAGAATAAGAAAGTTTGGTTATTTTGACAACCTGATTTTGGAACCATATATATTAGCATACGTGTGTGGGTACACAACTACACATAAACAAAATATATCTCTTACCTTAAAAAAAAAAAAACAAAAAAAACAAAAAACAAAATATATCTCATCATGTGTAGTGTGTAGAAACATTATTTGAAGACGACAGGCATTTGCAGACGTAAACGAAACTAGTCATATGTCCAACCACAAAACATCCTTCTACATATTATCAAACCCAAATAATATTGCAAAGAAAAATTGTAAAAGAAAGGGCTTACAATTGGGATGCCGTGTTTGTCCGCATGTGCGAAATAGGCAAACAGCCCGCCCACTATTACAGTCACCATCGGCGCTATGGCCGAAACCCAAAATAGATTTGGTCTCTTCTTCTTCTGCAAAATTCAAATTTTTTATATTTTATTTCTTTATTTACTTTTACTACTGTTTTAATTTTGCATGCTTAATTATACAATATATACTTTCAATTAATTTTTTTTTAATAATGCATATGCACTTACCACATATCTAGAGAATTGCAGGAAAGCTAGGAAGATAATACCAACAACTGCACTCTCCCATTTCCACTGCACCAATCATCAAAAGTAATCATTAGAATATATAAGTATTACGGAGTATATGAATACACACATAAATAAAATATTCTTTTAATAACGCGATAGATGTATATTCCCTAGCTTATTGTTAAATAAATCATAACATGTAATATAATTAAGAATTTTTTGTGACAAGAAAACTCGCAATCATTATCTGATAGTAAATACTAGTAAAATTCAATCCTCAATTTATACTCCTATAAGTTTTTTTTTTGCTACTAAGCATGGACACGTACAATTTATCACTTTGGCCCACTATTTAATTTATACATTATTTCCTGACATTTTGGACAGTCTACAAAACTCGAGCAATCTCATCTTATTCTATTATATCCCCTTCCATTATTAATATAATACTATTATCATTTTATTCTTGGATTTTTAACCAAGACACATTTAACTTTATATTTATATTTATATTTGGGAAATCCTATCCGACTAGATAGAAAGGTCCATGTGAACTACAAGATTCCTGGTATGCAAATTTTATGTTAATACCATATTGTTCCACCTAAAAAAGTTCAAGTTTGGGAATCTGCCTAATTATCCCTATCTTGCCATGCATTTTAGGCATGTTAATTAATTAAAAATAATAACATTAAATATACTATCACTTTTTATTTTATTTTATTTTTATTTACTTATTTGACATCCTCTAATTCTTTTTTGATAGATAACAAATTTTTTCAATAAAATCTGAATATGTGATTGAAATTTTTTTCCGTTTTGATCAATTAAATGAGCATAAACAAACCTCATTTCTATTTCTGAAAACGGCACGCAAAACGGACACCATATCGGTATGTGTTGTGAAATGCTGCAACCCAAGCATGCCCTTCAGCTGCTGCAAGCATATCAGCATAGCAGTCCCTCCCATAAACCCAGTGATGGTTGAATGCGATAAGAAATCCACTATTATTCCCAGTCTGTAAAATATTAATAATAAATTAACCCAAAAATATATTATCTTTTTAATATAATATAATAGAAAAGTGAATAAACTTTTTCTGGCAATGATGAAGATAAGGAGGCATAATGAAACAAACTAGGCAGCCTTTTCAGCGTACCTTAAAATACCCAAAGTTGTCTGAATCAGACCGGAGATAAGGGTGGCGGTGAACACCAAACTAAGATAAAGTTGCAAGTTTTCTTGTGGGTTCACGGCTTCTTCAATGGTGGCGGCTATGATCAACGAGCACGCCGCCACCGTCCCAACTGCCAAGTGCTTTGAGCTTCCGAAAACCGAGTAGATTAACGGCGGAACAAAGCTCGAATCTGCAAATATAAAAGTGCAATTTAACTATCAGCTTAAACTTTTAGTTGATATAGAACATATGCTTTAATTTGGAACATATAATATATAAATATAAATGTGCAATTTAACTATTAAATTAAGCGGCTTACAGAGTCCGATGATCGGAGGGAGATTGGCGAGCTTAGCGTAGCTGATTCCCTGCGGGATGGCAAGGCTGGCGATGGTGATTCCGGCGAGAAGATCGTACTTGAAGAGCTGCAGATTGTAGTTGGGTAGCCATTGAAAAATGGGAACGAAGTATTTGATTCCCATAGTGACCCTGCGTGAAAATGGCTCGTTCTTGAACTCACGAAATGGATCGTCTGGGAAAAGGGTTTCCTTGATTTTGGAGTTGAGAACAGTTCTGAAGCTCCGTGGCTCGGCGAAGTTCACCGCCGGCCGGGCTTCATCATTCTCGGTATTCGTCATCTTATTGGCTACTACTTAGTTGGAAGGGCCGAAGAGGAAGTGTTTAGGGGGAGCTAAGAAGGCAATTTAGTGTACATATTTATAGGCACAAGAGAATGGGAAGTGATGCAAGGATGACAAGGACTACCATGGATATGTAAGAAGAATAGTCAAACTGTTTATACAATTTGCTAACCACTAATAGCTAATCAAATTCTGCACCTTGACTTGCTAGTAAACTATATATCACTTTTTTAAAAATTTTATTTTTGAAGCTATAGAATCACAAAGAGATAAATCAGATTAGATTATTTATAATTGATATGATCCTCTCAAATAAAAAAAAATCAATATATCGCTTGTAGAATCAAACTTATAATATGAGGCGGGAGAACGTGAACGCAGCAGGCTACGCCGACGGAAAACTCTGCGAGTTTCAAAAACACAAAGAAAAAAATCGTCTAATGCCATGTTAAGAAAAATATGAACGGAATATTTTTTAATATAATTACAGAGGATGGACTCCTATATATACAACTTATGGGAAGAAAGAAAAAGAAAGACAATCAATGAGAATAAAAATGAACCAAAAATACAAAGCTAAATAAGGTAGAGAATATGTTAAGATATATACATTAACAATTATGATTATCAATTAGTTAGAATTACCTTTTATATCATTTTATTTTGATCGATCAATTGAATTGTGTTAGGATATAACTGGTTCTTAAATTTTCGTGCATAGAGTTATATTTGAATACAACTTGAGACAATGATTAATACGCAGACACGCAGTCAATATTTGCCAACAGCTAGTCTTACGTGTACATTATCATGTCTAAGGTTTGGACTAAATTAGTATAGATTAAATATATTTCTTCAAAATTGATTTCCATTCATTATCCTATTTTATTTAATAATTTTTTAATAGATACCATTTAAGAATGAATATATTCTATATTTATTGTTCCGTTTTATTACCCAAAAAAAAGTTATGTCTTTTAATGTACTTATTATTACCCCCTCTATCCCATTATATTTTACACTTTTTTTAAAAAAATGCATTTTACTTGCATTATTTACTCTTTATTGTGAAAATTAATTATTTTTCTTTAACAATAATATCAATTCGTATATTCTAAAATTATTATTATTTTATATTAAATATTAGTATTTATAAATATATATAATTAATCAATTATTATTCACAGAATTTGCAAACAATAATCTTATTACCAATTAGGCAATTATATTATAGAATACCATATATAATATTACTAATTATGTTATTATATATGTTATTACCTAATTAATATATTTTTTCTACACGGTATTATGTTATTACGTTAATATATGAATATAGAAAAAATATTACAAATTAATAGATATTGTTAATTTCCATTTTACATTTTCTTACCAAATAAGTTTTATTAATTATTTGACCAATAAAATATTTAATTAATTGACTACAAAAGTTTGGGCGGAAAATTGAAATAGGAGGATTTTACTTTTATATATAGTATAAATTACTAAAATTTAATAATTTTTATTGACAAGGTTCTATAAAATAGAATTTAAAAATCAAATTTTCTTTTGTGTGTAAAAAAAAAAAAAAAAAAAACACGATATTCCTGCCATCCCACGTAGTACTGCAGTCCCCTCAGTACACGCGTATAGCTTTTTTTGTGGTTTTAATAGGATGTTTTGTGTGCCTTAATTAGGCTTGTATGGCCGGGGACCCCAAGACGCTGGTCGGCATGTGGCGGCAGCTCGATTACGTCCTTTGATTGTTCTTCCAAAGTCGATATCGATCTTCTCAATCATGCCTCCCCGTACGTATCTGAAATTGTGGATCAAACTTTAATTTTGATATTATATTAGAGCGATTTGTTTGTTTGCCAAACTCTTCATCAAATTGTGTTATACTTGTAATGAATAAGCTCTTTTTGTGAGAGGAAGTTATGAGAATATACTTCCTGACCCTAATTGAACCTATCACCTACTGAACAAGAACGACATTATTCATGTATAGACTAAGTTGTGCCAACCCTTTTCAATTGATGCTGGTATTAATTACTCGACTCTGATGGACCGTATCCAAGTTAACTGTCTTGACCCCAGGCCACAGCTACGAACATGTGCCACATAGCCTCTTTAATCACCTTCGATCGGTTCGACCCGAACAAATGGCATGACCAACCACTCCACCCTTTGGAGAAGCGCCACATGTCGTTAGAAGTGATAGTGTCAGCATGCATGTGTCTCTCAGAGTGGCCTATAAAAGGTACGGACGGATACTTTCATAAAGAGGCGACTTTTGGAAGTTATATATTATGATTGATGTATGTGCTCGAAAGGGTTGGCAATCACCTGCAAACCTAACTAACCGACCTCCATAGAGCTCAATATATATACACAATACATTTTAATTACTCTTTTTGTCGCGGGTTTCAATCAAGCCTCTCACATACTCTGTAGTTTGTATATTCACTATCAGGAAGCATGGCATGTTCTTTAATTGTTGCGTTATTCATTTTAAAGCTACCTCATTATTGGGCGTTAGTTTAGAAGGTCAAATTCAACATTTTGATATCAAAGCATGACATTAATTGTTATGAAAATATAAGTAAATAAAATTGTGCGGTTTAATACAACCTATAATGTTTTAAGTATTGATAAGTGCTTTATGATAATTGATCACTGCGGTTGGTTAGTATGTTAAGCAACTTGTTCGTAGCTATGATCCCCCGCCACTAGGATCTACTTGCGTGATGCAATGTGATATTTAATTAGGTAGTATTCATATTTGAAACATATAGACGAAATGGAGATCAGAGTAACATATTAATAATGTACGTTTTATGAATTTAATAAATAAAAAAAAATTGCATAGAATGAGTTCAAAGTATAATTGGATATTGCAAGCTACTCTGGTATACGTGGCATTTGTTCATTGTAAGTGTTCTACCAATACAACCCAGCTAGCTCTCTTCTTAGGATATGATTGGCTGGCATTTGTGTTTGGTGTTGACTTTCAAATTTAGTCTTCTCATCTCTTTTCATCAACATGTTTCACGTGTGTATTTAACATGTTTAAACTCCCGATGTCGTCGCCCATCCCATGTTCCCTAACATTTATTTTATTTTATTTTATTTTATTTTTATATTTTCAAGAATTAATATCTTTGATTATGATTCACTTTTGAGTTCTTGTCATAACATACACCATAAATGTTGATCACACTAGTTCAAAACAAATTATTAGGCAAACAGGATTACATTTTCTTAGTACCTATACTTAATGAGTTGTAAGAGTAGTAATGAGATTTGAATTTGAATTTATTATTTAGAAAGTGATGTATAGTATACGTTAGAAAATTAACATGAAAATGATATGTAAGTGGTTATTTTGATGCATTTTGCGTAAAGCCCAAATGTGAAACAAATAATAGCCTTAAGTGGCTTGGGCTATCGAGCTAACCCATTAAATTCCGAGTTATCTGTTCAAGCCATCTAGCTTGTCGGGTCATTTCATCGCTTTCGGACTAAGATTGATATCCCTACCTGTAGGTGTAAAGAGGGTGCAAACCATTTCCTTACAGTTTTATGCTTGCGTAACAATATACCAATTACCATGATCAAGTACTTATTACTGCTACGTCAAAAACTATGACCAGGCCAATAACAAATGTATAATTTTATTATCTTATATTTGCGTAGCATCTACACTATATTTCGATAGCAGAATGTTGGACTCGCCTTTTCAAGTCTTTGTTAACCGTTCAAAAACGAACTATGTACTCTGTGGGCGGCCGGGCGTGGACCCAGTTCTTATATCGTGGACCGCGGTCCACAATGCATTGTGGACTGCGGTCCCCAAAACGACGTCGTTTTGATTAATGAAACATACGGATGAATTCGCGCCACTCACTTTCTTTTCATATATACTTCAGTTTCTTTTCATATATACTGCAGTTTCTTTTCATATATACTGCACTTTCTTTTCATATATACAGCACTTGGCCACTCACTTTCTTTTCATATATACTGCAGTTTCGTTTCATATATACTGCAGTTTCTTTTCATATATACTGCACTTTCTTTTTATATATACATCACTTTATTTTCATATATACTGCACTTTCTTTTCAACACAACTGCAGTTACTTTTTGATATAACTATAGTTTCATTTGATAATATACAACTGTAGTTATATTAAAAAGTAATTGCAGTTGTATTGAAAGGAAACTGCAGTTGTGTTGAAAAGAAAGTGCAGTATATATGAAAAGAAAGTGCAGTATATATGAAAAGAAAGTGAGTCGCGCGAATTCATCCGTTTGTTTCATTAATCAAAACGACGTCGTTTTGGGACCACGGTCCACGATATAATTTGCGGCGTGGACCTCTTTAGCTTTTTCCTTTTAGCATATATGTACAGTAAATAAAATGGTACAAAATATCACTGTTCATTTCTATTCATACTAAGCTAAGCTAGTAGATATGTTGTTTGCTTTTCGATGGGGTAGAATATTCTTATTCATGTGTACGTGTAATTTATCAAATAGTGGAGTTACCACTTCAACCGGACAAGAATTGGTGAAATGATATATATGTGGTGTTGATGTTTGTCAACCGTTGGTCATTTTACAAATATAGAAACAAAACATTAAAAAGGTTAAAGCTAAGCATGAATAACGAGTTACGTTACAGACATTCTAGCATAACTACCAAGTAAATGGAGAATCTAAAAAGGGGAGAAATATAATGGCATTAATAAAATCCCAAAAATGGAGGATAACCACTTTAAATCAATCATGTAGTGTTTGATTTCAGTAATTCCAGTATATATGCCCTAACCCAGATAACATTGCAGATAAATTAGTTTATATATGTATCTAGTAATCTTCATTTACCATATAAGACCTTCCTCAGTTGTCCTTAGCTTTTGAGGCAACTATGGAGAAGCAAATAATTAAAGTTTGAAACGCAATCTCAACTTTTGTTAATAATTGCTGTGTTGTGGCCTGGCGCTCCAAATTCTTAAGTGGAGGGTGGAAAAAGGTGACAAAATATTAAGAAAACAACTTGTGGGGTTGGAAATTAAATAATGTTTGGTGTTACAAATGGATGAAACTATGCATTCATGTGACTTGTACATGTGCGTGCTAAGCTAGTTGCTGTGGTTTACATACATTTCTAAGGTAATGCGCAATCGCATGAATGAGGTTCATCAAGATACAAGTTTAATTTCCTTTAATTTGGGAGAGTAATAAGAGGATGCAATATAATGTGTGAATTCAGAATTTGTATGGCTAGGTGGGGCGATGTCTCGGAGATCATTGACCTAGGCAGGGTAAATGTTTATGCCGCAGATGCACCAAAAAAGAAGAAGAAGACATGCCACCCGACGTTCGCTCCGAGAGGCACAGGAGTTGGTCCATAGGGAATCTTCACTTGTGATAATCAAACACGAATTCTCTCGAAGTTCTTTCTCACAAAGAGAGTTCATTTGCTACTTGAGCAACCTCATTAAGGTACATCAATTCAGAGCTTAAGGTGCATAAGTTCGACATTTAAGTATCAGTTCGAGACACTTAAGATCATTTGCATCCATGTTGCCTGGAAACGTGTTTTTTTTTTTTAAAAAAAAAAATCCATTTTGAGCCATTGATATAATCAAAATCGCATGGACAACTCAATGGGTTATATGGATGAAATTTGGGAAGAAAGACCAGTGATCGAGTCTCACCAGTGACAGTGTGGGAGCAACTTTTCAAAGTAAGCCCGGACTCTTTGTGTGCAGTAATTAAAAATATGGCCTCAGTTGCTATGATTTACATTTTGCTTTGTTGCAGTGAAACTCTAGTAACTCTCTTTTAATAAAAAAAAAAAAAGCTTTGCGTGTTTGACGATGCTTGAAAAATGTGGTCAACGAAAATTGTTTTTCGTTGACCATGGAAATCAGCACGATTTTTTGAAAAGTGACTTTCTAAATTTTTTTTTTGGAAAATCATTCTCCAAACTTGTTAAGGGTCAGTTTTGGCCAAAATGACTGTGGTTTCGGCGGAGTGGGACTGCCTGAAATAAATCTGCCAGACACTTCTCTTTTTTTTTTTACTTTTTAAAATAAATATAATTATTTTATATATTAGTATAATTATTTTATATTTAAAAAAATAATTAAAATGTAAAAATATACAATTTTATACATTTTCTAGAAAATGAACCAAACACACAAAGACAATTACACTTTTCAGAATGCAACCAAACACGGAAAATGAACTTATTTTCCAAAAAAAATGACTTATTTTCCATAAGTCATTTTCCTGTTTTCCAAACCCACCTTAATGAAAATGGGATTTATGATCTCATTTATCAAAATATTATCTAATATAATATCTATAAATGTCAACGATATTGACAATTCGATGCCACTATATAAATAATGGATATTGGACTTGTTTTTGGTGAAACTCTAGTAACTCTCTTTTAATAAAAAAAAAAAAATCGTCTCCGATCCATTTACACTTAATCAAAATGGATTTATGATCTCATTTATCAAAATATTAACAGAACAAGTTTTTATTTCTTTCATTATACATTATGGATATTTCTAAAGTTACAATTTGTACTTGTATCTTTTGTATCAATTATGTTATTGTTGAACAAATTAACAAAAAATGACATTTAGACTCTGTTTGGTAAAGTTTATTTTACAACTTATTAACTTAATTTTAAATTACAAATAAATTATAAGTTATGTTTAGTGGAGGTTAAAAGTAGCTTATTTTGAAATGCTACCTCAAGTAGCATTTCAAAATATGCTATCCGTTTTTTAACTTCTTTTTTTTTTTTTAATCTTTATTAATTTATAAAAATGACACAATCTACTATTCATTAAACAAAATGCAATACTTTTGAGGAAAAATGTAATATTTTTACATTTTGATATAAAAGTATTATATTTTAAATCAAAAGTATTATATTTTCTCTAATAAACACTACATTACATTTATGCATATAAATATAGTACACTTTTATTTAGACCCAAATATGACATGTCCACGGTGAGACGATCTCTCACACATTTTTGCGTTGTAATTAAATGTCAACGATATTGACAATTCAATCACACTAAACGTTGGCCATCATCTATTAAACTTCATTATTCTTTACTTTCTTCTCTTCTTTGCGACAAGCCAGACAGATATTTTGTCACGGCAATCCATTTCTCTGGCGAAAACTTCTCACCATATCTTACGGAATTAGAGAACCCAAAATCAATTACATACTATTGCAACCGAGGTCAACACGTACAGGGACTAAACAAGACAACCTCGTCAACATTGTCGTCAGGTGTTTTCAATAAAATAATGGTAACCTATGTGGTTTCCATTATCTCTCTCTGATCTCTTCTATTCATATGGTGATGATCTGACAAGAGAGATTTGCCACCTCATTTTTTAACATTCTTCATTCCAAACTCCTTCTGTACAGTATGTTAGATACCAATCCAATGCATGCATTTGCATACCCATCCAGATTTAATTTTCTGCTTATTTATATTTGAGGATATATATCGTACATGACCTCTGCCTTACTGAAAAGTCAAATTCAATTCCGTAGCTTAGAGGGGATTAAGATTTTAAAAAAATATTTGTATAACAACCCACTTCGAATTCAATTAATAATTTCTTCTCTTGAGTTGTTGGATATAGTAAAGTAAGGGTTAATACCACAAATGGTCCTTTGACTATTGGGGTAGTACTCTTTTTAGTCATCGACTTTCAATTTGACCACAAATGGTCCCCTGACTTTTATTTTTGACCACAAATAGTCCTCTGTTAAAATTTATGTTAAATAGGTGTTAAATCTAGGGGTAATATCGTCAAATTGATTAAAATTATTATGATTACTTCTTTTTGATAATTATATGACAACATAATTAATTTCAAACATTAATAAACATTAAGTTAATAAATATAAAAACAAAATGGACGTGACAAATTACATAAATGAAAAAATTAAATAAAAATTCATGATTAATGTCCGCAATTTGTAATTGATTAATTATATTAATTCAACGGTGGCGGCCTTCAGTTATGTCCCAAACGAAATGTTTGATCGATTAATGAAGAGCGAAAAATATTAATCGGCCATGTATGAACAACCATAAAAATAATGGAAGCAAGGTTTTTGAAAAAAAAAAATTCATTTTAATTTGTTGGTTAAACTAAATCAGATAGCTCTAATATTAAATCTTCATTTTGTACGCATAATTACGAGATATAAGGTGCATTATTTTTATTTAGGAGTATTTATATTTGTTAATTGTTTCAATTATGCTTGTTGGTGAAAAGTTCTAAACATTTTTATTTTATGACCATTATATATATCAATTTGACGATAATACCCCTAGATTTAACACATATTTAACAGAAATTTTAATAGAGGACTATTTGTGGTCAAAAATGAAAGTCAGAGGACCATTTGTGGTCGAATTGAAAGTCAAGGACTAAAAGGGGTAGTACCTCAATAGTCAAAGGACCATTTGTGGTATTAACTCAGTAAAGTAACGTCAGCATCGATCTTTTTGTTTTGTGTTTGTGTATATATTTTTTTTTCTTTATGTTTTTTGTGGACACGAAGTTTCAGATCAGCAAATGATTGTTCCTAGATGGGAGCTGAGCAATATCTGTGTTGGTGAAATAATGATGCATTCCACAATGGAAGAATTTGATCTCAGTTTTCCGATGTTAATTATCCCGACCGACATTTGACCTTTTCTTCTTCCCAAAGGCCACATTAATTCAACTAACATTGGTCCTGCCTCTATCATGAAATAATTAATTAAGATTAAGTTACATTTACTCTCTCTCTCTCTCTCTATTTACTCTATATTGGACTGTACTAGATCTTTCCCTGAGAATGTATAATCAACCCAAAATAAAGTAATTTGGGATGCAAGACATCTTTGACTGTGATTATAAAAATCGATCACATTTATAAAAATTATTTTAAAGGAAAAATCGTATGTCTTAGGAAGCTATGCATGATTTATGAAAAGTCTAGATTTATCAAAGTTGTAGGATAGAATTTTAGGAATATGATTTCCATTGGCATTCAAGGCTTGAATCCCTGAAGATGGTTTCATACAAAAGCAACATAATACATGCCCAACATTCTTAAGCTCTCTTCTACAATTAATTTCCCAGTTCAATTCTTTGTGGGTTTATGTTGATGGGCCATTTGGTTGCTAGACCATAGAACCAACAGCCCACCACTTTAATTATCCAATTGTCTATTATCTCTCTCTCTTTTGTTTCTCATTTTCTATTCTTTGTTTTGGGAAAAACACCAAAGATAAGTTTTCAATTCAATTCAAGCTTATATCTTCAATCTACACTAGATCTATAAGAGATGAATGCTTGCATTTTATTCATGGTAAATACACAGACATTTATAGCTAAATGCAAATAGAGAGATGTGGAAGTAGTTCTGAAGAACACAATTTTGAACAACAAAAATTTGAATTTAATATGTTACGTAGTATATTTTTTTGGTGTTTGAATATGCAAATGGGTTCAAGAGATACTTGTCATATAAGAAGAAGATGATGATGATGATGATGATAATGATAATAATGATAATAATAATAATAATAATAATAATAATAACAACAACAATGGACATTATTTTGGACTTTATATTACTTATTCCGTTTCAATTTTCTTGTATACCAAACATCGAAATCGAAATTCTTAGTAATTTTATTCCCACATCATTCATTCTTTTTCCATGGAATTACAATTCATTTTTTCACATAGTTCCTTCCCTCCAACCTAACGGCCCGTCAATGCATTATATTTTATCTTATTATTAAAGTGCTAAAAGCATGTTTTAGTTTGATTAAAATAAACTTCTAGTTGCCGGGATCACTTAAGAAAAATGAAGTAAACTTCTAGTTAGCTGCTCAACTGGTCACAGGGATGAAGTTTGGGAGAAGAGTCTCACCAACGATAATGTGAGGGCAATCACAATTTACATCCTCCCATAAGTTTTGAGGATTCAACCTTTTGAAAGAATGAAATTTGGGAACTCACCAAAGTCAAAGGAAATTTGGGAACTCACCAAAGTCAAAGGTGATGATTATCATGATGTAAAGTCAAAGGTGATGATGATTACCAATTTACCATGACTTAAAGTCAAAGCACAAAAGTCAGTCTTTTTAATTAACATACTGTCATTAATTCTCTTACAAAAAGGCTGAACTTTAGCTAATTTTAAGAGTCTCAGTGACCTCACTCTGATCTTAAAATCTTGTAAAAAAATAAATTATGAAATATATTTTAATGAATAATGAGTTAGAAACAAAAAATATTATTTGTTAAGAAAAAGTTTAATGTGCGTAATATTATGTAAATTTATACTCCTTAATAATTATCCAATACCTTTCAAAAAAAATAATTATCCAAACCTATGTATCTATGAATTTTCGTGACACTATTCCTTCTTGAATTCTTAAGACTTTTATCAAACTGAGCAAGTTTTAATTAAAACTAATAAAACACAATAACATATTATATAAAGATATGGTTTAATTGACTTCATTCGCTTTTGTTTAATGAAGAATACATGCAATTTGATTTTCAATTGCTTTAATTCTATTTTACAACAACAGCGCAGCTATTATGTTTGCATGCATTGTTACGTTACGTTAAGACAACATCGGTTCGGAGATTATTAAACTAATCCTCCCTCTCCTTTTCTGCCACCATCCATTTTTACGTTGTCACTTAAAGTTTTGTCTCTGCTTTTACCAATTTTGTTGTCGTTCCATCCTCCAAAGCCTTTGTCTCCGCCGCTTCCGAACCCGCCGCCAAACCCTCCACCTTCTCCTACTCCGTCGTCGCCGCTGCCTTTACCATACCCGCCACCGAAGCCTCCTCCTTCACCTCCGCCGGGGCCGCCTTTTCCGAATCCGCCGCCAAAGCCTCCGCCTTCTCCTCCTCCGGTGCCTTTACCATACCCGCCGCCGAATCCGCCTCCCATCCCACCGCCTTTGTCAGCGCCCCAATTATCACCTCCATCATCACCACCGCCTTTCCCGAATCCGCCGCCAAAGCCTCCA
>CM008332.1:29229157-29246981 GCA_002525835.2 Ipomoea batatas
CCAATTTATCATTTCCAAGAACCCTTAAACCGAAATCAAAATGGCGGTTCAAACCGAAACTGCAACCTTCTTCAAATGTTCTCGTTCCGATTTATCATTTCCCATAACTGTGAACTAGAACCGAACCGCAGTCATATCTACTTATACATGGAATTAGAATAAATGTGACAATAAATGATCAAAAACTATTGGTAAAAGATAAATCGGTTCGGTTCAGTTCCATGTTTAGTTTTGAACCACCGATTCAAAATTTATTTATTTATGTAAATTCTATTTCTTAATTTTAAAATAATCTAAATTCAACAATTATTTTATTTTATTTTATTTCGGTTCTTAATCGTAATCAAAACTGTCCCTATTGTTTCAGTTTGATTGTTACAGTGTTCGGTTAGGTTCGAATCGAACGGTACTCATCCATACATATAAGCAATAATCTGTTGGAGAATAAACATATATGAAACACTTATTTTTAAGGGTAAAATGCCCATTTAACAAAAGGGAAAAACCCGTCACTTTTAGCATAACTGAGCGGACAAATATGAATACATGAATAACTCTAAGGAAAAAAAATATTATCAGCATATAACTCATGAAAGAAAAATGCCATTTTTCCAAAAATAAACTACATAAACAGCAAACCCATTGGTGCGGTTGTTATGGTATTATTTTGCGTGTAATCAATCCTTAATATTCATGGCAAATAATATCTCTCAGATTCTGTATTTTCATCAATTATTGACAATTAAAATGAAAAACAGTGTTAAAGAGAAACAAAAAGGTGGTTGCTTTGTCGCACCTGACCTCACATTTTTGCACTTTGCTGCCAAAATTATTTATTAATTGAGAGAATCAATATTCATAATCTAACACTCTGCATTTGTTCTCCCTAACGCACCGACATTAATCACACTAATTTAATCAAATCTTGTCGGTTAAGGAATAATATTCGATGAGGTTATTTTTTATTTATTTGTAGTACTACTGACCATGTTACAATGTAGTGTAGTAATTGTTCATAACTATTTTCTCTGTTTCTCAAAGTCAATATCACTTCCACACAGACTCGAACTCACCCATTTCATATGAGAGTGCAACTTGGTACCACTAGATCAATAAATTTCTTTTTAATGCGGAGTAGAATTTGTCAATTTATGATAACCAATGATAAAGGGTTTGTCTCTTGTAAGTTCATCTCATGAATCACCAACAGTTAGACAAGTCAAATTTAATAAAAATTGGTCATAATAGTATTGCATATATAAACAATACTTTAATCTTTATATATAATATAATTTATTATAAATGTAGTACTTTATAGCAAAATACAATTTGTAAGAAATAAAGTATGTAATTCATATATAATCAATACTTTTATTCTTATATATACTCCATAATACTTACTTTAGGGAATCCTCAATAGTGATGATTTTTTTTTTTGAGACTTTTGGGGTGCCAACTATGAGAGAGAGAGATGAGAGAGAGAAGTAGGAAAAAACAAAACCAAATCTGACACCAAAAAAAAAAAAAAGAAAAACTAAGATGTTAACGCACCAACTGCCGCCTGCATGTGGCCCAAACGCGCGCCATTGCGTCTGTCTAAGTTGTTTCGCTCTCGTGCAGGTCCCACAAAAAACCAAAGTCTTACAGGGGGACTTTGGTCTTTTCTCTCTTCCCATAGAAAAAAAAAAGTCCAAAAACAATAAAATTGTTATTGTAGATGCTCTTATAGCATAAGTGTAGTAATTTACAATAAAACTGTTATTGACCGTTTGCATGAAAAATAAAATAATAACATAACAGAACAGCACATATAATCAATACTTTAAATCTTATAATAAATATAGTACTTTACAACATGCATGTAATACTTTTTAGCATAAATGTAATACATATTCTGTAGGGAATAAAATAATAACATAACATAATTATAGCTATTAATAATATTTTAAACTTTTATGTATAATATTTTATAACATAAATATACTACTTCATAAAACAAAAAATTATAATAGACAATTTACCGAAAATAAAATATCATTACGATCCCTAGCATGGGTATAATTAAAATTTTCGGCCGCCATATAATTACGAATCTATTTCGGCGGAGCCTAACATGTACGTACAATTGCAGCCGCGACGCGTTATTCCGATTTGGCCCACTCTGCCCTGTTGCTTTCATTTATGCAACCAGCCGAAATCAATACTTGTTCCCTCGGAATCGAAATCGAAATGAAATATTTAATAATTAGAATATAAATTGTAATAAAGTAACTTTGTCTATATGACAATAAATTATTATTAAAATTATTGTTTGAATATGCTTAAGCATGAAATTAATTGAAATTAAACTGTAAAAAACAAAGAGAAAACTAAAAACAAATCTTAATTTTACATTTGAAAAATTATATAAGTATGATGATTGTTTTTATTTTAAAATGCGGTGATATTTTTTTAATTATCATCAACTTTACCCTGCAACTTTTAACACTATACATACAATGGTGCACTTATTAAGATAATCCTAATAAATGCACTACTATATAGTATTAAAAATTATACAGCAAAATTGACTATAAATACAAAAATGTCACCGCAGTTTTTAAAAAATTTAATATAATATATTTGATTATAAATGTAAAAACTAGGATAAGTTTTTAATTATCTCCTGAAAATATGTTGTCGCTTGAACCTAGACCCCAGTATGTATATGTAGCTGCATACTAAGTTTTCATAAAATATATGCAAAGGTATGGCGACTATGACACCGACTGAAGTGTACGTTTGACGGCATGCAAATGTGTTGGTTCCCATATGAAAATATTGGCGCCACCAATTTGACTAATTGTGACAATATAGCCCCCACCACCTCACAGAGCTTTTATGTTTTGTGATGACTTTGTTCCAACTACTAACTAGACTTTGCCCATCAATTCAATTCTCAATTCTAGTCCGTAAAATGCGTCAAAATCTTAATCAACCTTAAATGTTTCTGCGCTTCCAAAATTATGAATTTCTATTCAAAATTTATCTAGGCTATGTTTGACATAACTAGTTGAAAATGTAGCTGAAAGCTGAAAAGTGATAAGTTAGGAACTGAAATTTGAAGAGCTAAACTAATGTTGATTGAAGCTCATATAATTACATAAGTTGATCCATAATAGGAAAAATGATATGTAGTACTTTTTTTTTATATTATATTTTATGTATTTATTGGTCAAACTAACTCTTTTTTCTTTCTTTATTTTTTTAGTATTTTTTACTTATTTTTAAATGTTATATTTTGTGCTTAATAATACTTTTAGTGTACTTTCTAAATATATAAATTTTATATACTAATACTAAACTTAATATTATAAAAAAATCAAATTAAAAATAACTTCACTCAAGCCTCATTAATCGAACTAAATACATAAAATGGGATGGATAGAGTATATATTTGTTGGTGTGAACTAACTATTGAATTAAAAATAATTTCAGTCAAGTCTTGTTAATTAAATCAGACACATAAAAGTGGACGGATGGCACCCGGTGTCCCGGTTTACACTCCCACATGGATGATAGGAGTGGGTTCGAGCCTCAGTGAAGATAATTGTTGACTCTTTGTATTTCAATAGGTTAAGAAAGTAACTATGAACAGATACTACATTATAACAGAGTCATAGTAGTACTCAAAAAAAAATTGTTGGCGTAGACCGACTGTTGACATGACCATATAAGTTAAAGAAACAAACTTTGTGAAAGAAACAAACTTTGTGAAAACTGGCCTCCACTACTACGATATAATCAGGCTGGGCCATGAGTAGACCTCGCCAAACACGGCTTTCTTGGCCACATGAAATTCCCAATCACTGCCTACTACAATATTCATTTTTAAGTGCTGATTGGGATTTGCAAATTGCAATTGTACGTGTGGAAGATAAAGCCAGCTTGCAACAACTAAGCAAACAGGTTTAAGAATGTTTGCTCCTGTTTTTGTTTTTGTTTTTGTTTTTTTTTTTTTAAGGAATAATAAGAGTTAATTATCGAAATACTTTCTAGTGAAATTATCAATTTAGTTCTTGATTTTTGTTTAATAAGTCTTCAATTATAGAAATCTTAACCAATTTAGTCATCTGTTTGTTTAGCTGTCAGGCATCTGTTTAATTCGAGCGTATTGATGGAATTTCGCGTTGCTTCCCGAGATGTTTAAGACCAAATTGACAATTTCGCTATAGTCAATGAACTATTTTGGTAATTAAGTCTTCATCAGTTTAATAAGAGAGAAAATGGTGCATGTGATGTGAAATTTTAACAATACCCTCGAATTAAATATATTTCTGACGTTGACTGAACGGATGACCAAATTGGTTAAGATTTTCAAAATTGAGGACTTAATTAGGCATAAAAAAGAGTTAATTATCAAAAAGGTCCATTGACTATAGCGAAATAATCAATTTGGTCCTTCACTATATTTTGACTAATTAAGTCCTCTAACTTTAAAATTCTTAACCAAGTTGGTACTCTGTTTGTTTAGTCATTAGACGTCCGTTTACTCATGACAAAATTGGTAATTTCGCTATAGTCAATATATTATTTCGGTCATCACATGCACCATTCTCTCTCTTATTAAGCTGAAGAGTTAATTACCTAAATGGTCTTTGACTATAGCGAAATTACCAATTTGGTCCCGACTAAACAGAATTATGACAGCTAAACAAACGGTGGACCAAATTAGTTAATATTTTTAAAGTTAGAGAATTTAATTAGGCCAAAAAAAAAGACTAAATTGGTTAATATTTTTAAAGTTAGAGGATTTAATTAGGTAAAAAAATAATCAAGGATTAAATTAATAATTTCATTATAGTCAAGGGACCATTTCAATAATTAACTCCAAAAAATCATAATCCAGAATCAAATTGATAATTTCATTGTAATTACTAATTAAACAACAATTTTGATAATTAACTCCCATTATAAATATCCAGACGTTCGACCCACATTCTCTTCATTCATCCCAACCAAAAAAAAAAAGAAAAAAAAAAAAGAACATGAGAATGGCACTTTTCAAGAATTGCCCACACTTTTTCTCTCAATTCTTCTTGATCCTTTCCATGGTGGTTACCGCTAAGGTGTCAGCAAGAGGTCCAATCTATACCCCTCCTAGTGTTGACAGACTAACAGATCGTTTCAGCCAAACTGGGATTAGTCGAGGTTACAATGTGCTCTATGGGGGTCACAATATTCAACTCAAAAACAATGGGTCCAGTGCTGATCTTGTCTTGGACAAATCTTCAGGTACTCTACTCTAAGCTCTCTTTCATCATGGTTAAGGATAATCATCAATCATCGTCTTTTGTTTGACACTATGTATGTAGTGAAGTTTGATGTTCTGAAACATAGTTTCATGTTGTTTTAGGATCTGGGTTGGTGTCAAAAGACAGATATTACTATGGCTTCTTCAATGCTGCTCTCAAGCTCCCTGCTGGTTTTACCTCTGGAGTTGTGGTGGCCTTTTATGTAAGTATAGTTTTCATATATACAACAACCTACCTGCATTGTGGTTGTGCATTCTTGTCTCTTAAGAGAGGTCGGGAGTTTGAACCATTTCTTGTATAAAAAAAACAATCTGACCAGCACTTTGTCCCTTAATTGGATCAGTCTCGTGCAACTTGATTATTATGAGTATGACACGGACTTAAAGGTGTCTCATACATTTAGAGCACACCTTGTGACCTGATAAAAAAAATAAGGTTCGTGCATTAATTATTGGGAAAATGACTTATAAGTATATAATTTAAGGGGAAAAGTGTTATTTTTTCTTAATTAATTAGTATTGGAATGCAGGGTGACATGAATATTTAGTGTTTTTTGGGTTTGTGGCAGATGTCTAATCAAGATGTTTACCCACACAACCATGATGAAATAGACATTGAATTGCTTGGGTATGATAAGAGGAGAGATTGGGTGTTGCAGACCAATCTTTATGGCAATGGAAGTGTGAAAACAGGGAGGGAAGAGAAGTTCTATCTTTGGTTTGACCCAACTCAAGCTTCCCATGACTATTCCATACTTTGGAACTCTCATCACATCTTGTAAGCTCATCAAAACTTTNNAAAAAAAAAAAAAAAAAAAAAAAAAAAACAAAAGAAACTAATCTAGAGCAAAAGATGTTGTGAAAAGTTTGAATATTCAATTTGCGAGCTGCAGCATACGATAATGGTGGAAGAAAAAATTTATGATTTTTTAATGTTGTTATTTGTGTCGGACATGTGTGCATTTACGCATTAACATATGTACAACTCACTTATTGATATACGGATGGACTTAGGGTAACGAACGGTGTATAGGTGAACACTAAATTCCAAAATAATTCGGGTGAGGAGGGAACGACTGTGATGAGAATGTTTTACTAGACGTGTGCATAGTTAGATGGAGGGTTCACGTTAATGTGTTGTGCAATTACGTACTGACGTATGTGCAACTCACTAATTGATATACAAATGACCTTAGGGTAACAAACAGTGTGTGGATGAAGTTGATAATATTTACTTTTATTTCCAAAATAATTCCGGTTGGAAGGGAACGTTTGTGTAAATGTTTTACTAGGCGTGTGCATTGTTAGATGGGGGGTTCACGTTAAGGTGTTGTGTAGGTGTGTGCAGTTACGAATTAAAGTATGTGTAACTCACTGATTGCTATATGCATGGATGAACTTAGGATAACGAACGGTGTATGAGTGAATTTGATTACTTTTTTTTTTCGGTTTCTAAAATAATTCGGCTGGAGAGGGAACGATTGTTCAAATGCATTTATTAGCATGTGCATAGCCATATGGGGGGTTCACATTAATGTGTTGTGTAGGTGTGTGCAATTATGCAATAGAGTATGTGCAACTCATTGATTGATATACAGATGGACTTAGGGTAACGAATGATGTATGGGTGAAGTTATTGGTGTGTCCAGTTTTTGTCCTGAATACTACTTTGTTTTACTATTTTTGTTGTGTGGGTATGTTTGTGTTGCCTTAATAAAGTTGTTATTAGTGTGCATGCTTTTACTGTTCTCCTGTGCGAAATTAGTTTTTGGATGTTAAGCACACACCTACGCATTGGTGCGCATCGGCTTCATTATACATTTGTTCCATTTATTTTTTTACAAATCTCTATTTACAAACCTTACATCTTGTTGCTTAGAATTTTTGTACTTGTATTCAGAGTTTTGTAGTTGTCACTGGCAAACTCATACAACACTCACACACATGGGTCATCTTTAAAAAAGACACACTGGGTTAGAAAACACACAAACTACGCTACGTACATACACACATATACACTCAAACTTTTGCACATGCCCAACATCACACACGTACACACCTACACAGCATAAACAAATTAAAAGTTCCGACCGAACTTACCGGCGAGGTCTTCTACCATGTGCGCACTCTGGACGGTTGATTTCGTTTGTTTCTTCTACGCACGGAATTTTTTTAAAATCACATAACAAAAAATATAGAATGTTTTCCTACCATGGTTAGGAATTAGGATCCCTTAAAATATGTAAAATATTATATTTCATTTATATCCAAAATCAAAGAACATAATCAAATTACAATTTCGCCCTTTTGTATTAATTTAATCCTAATATAATTAATATTTTAATCTCAATCTCACCCATTAATTCCAATTTTTTAGATAGTTGAGATTGGATCTCATGATCTCATCTAATAGGGTGATCTCATATGATCCAGCCTGGGCGTAAAAAATTGACGCGGAAAGTTTGGCTCTAGGAATAAAAAATAATTTTGACACTCAGTCGACGAGTGTCTTGTTAGGAATAGACGCAGAAAGTTTGGCTTTGGGAATAAAAAAATAATTTGTAGTTTAGTGTTGAATCTCAAAACTAAATTGGCTCGATTTATAGTTTGATAGTTTAGTGTTGAATCTTGAAACTAAATTGGCTCGACAGTTTTGCTATGGAATAAAAAAATAATTTGTAATTTAGTGCTGAATCTTGAAACTAAATTAAATTAAATTGACTCGACAGTTTTGCTCTGGAATAAAAATTAATTTGTAATTTAGTGTTCAACCGCGAAACTATATTGACTCGATAAAACAACTTAATATATTTGGAAGTCAAGCGCCTTATCCATTAGGCCATGGGCGCTATAAAATTGTATATCAAAAGTATAATATTTAGCCATATATAAATCACTGCGAATATAATTTTTTTTAATACCATACTTAATCTCATATTTGGATTTCAATATAAAAATAAATAAATAAATAAAATAAAAACAAAAACTCAAGATCTTACTTAAAACAAATCAAAATCCTACCTAATGGGTTATACCTAATCTATCGATTGTGTATTCCAACCAATAGGCTAAACAAACATATCTGGCTAATTGAAGATAGAGAGTCTCTTATGATAAAGGAAAAGTTCCGAGGGTGCATATGGGCCAATTGACAGCCCTGAAGAGCCAAATAGTAGAGCACATTTGGAAGCGAATCAATATACCCCCTTAGCATAACTGAATTTAGCATAAGTATAAATAGTACATTGACTTCGCTCAATGAAACATCTTATACTCACTTCACTACTTGTATCTCACTCAAGTCGTGTATCTAATCATTTGAATACTTCTCAACTGACCATTAGCAGACAAAAACCCCCCAGATAAGTGGACTTGGTTTTGTAGGGCCGATTTTTAGATTTTGGTGGCCTTGTTCTTGTAAATAAATGGGGTCCTTTTAAAAAGGAAAAATACGTGCAAAGGGCAAGATTCGAACTCCTGACATCAAATATAAAAAGCTATAAACATGTCTTTCTACCATTCCTCCATTGGAATCTTTTAAAATTAATTGTAAACTTATTATTTTTTTTAAATTTTTAACTAGCTAGCATAGGTAAAAATTAAATATTGGACCCTCTAAAATTTGAGGCCCTGTGCTATTGGGCTGCTTGCACAGCCCAAAATCCGGCCCTGTGGTTTTGGGACAATAAGGGTGCATACACCGTTAAATCTTGCTATCGGCATCTTGTGTCGCATGTTTATGATGGCAGGGCCGGTTTTTTTTATTTGCGTGGCACTGTGTAGGTAAATAAGTGAGACCCTATCAAAGTATAAATAAACTGCCAATTGAAGAAAAATTGCAAAGAGCAAAATGTAAAAAAATCTAATTTTGGACCAATATAATCACAAATACATATACTAACTATTAAACTAGGACTGGACTAGGGGCCCCCAAAATTTCGGAGTCCTGTGCGGTCGCACATCTTGCACGTCCTAAAATCCGGCCCTGCATGATGGTTTTTTTATTGTGTCAATACTCTCAAGGGTGACATGCTTATAGGTTTGTGATGGCTTGCTAGGGGTTGTGGGGTAGTCGCAATGACTGTGTGTGGAATGGAGTCCCAATTGAGCTAAATATGGTTATGCAGCGTTATGCTTCCTTCTTAATAAATTGGAGGGCAGTGTTGGCAATCATGTGGCGCATGCAGATAGTGTAAGGCGCAATATTCATTCATGGTGTAGACCTCATCACGGCAGGCTTAAACTGAACACGGATGTTGATATAAATCTAGTTGATAATATCATTGGCCTTGGTTGGGTGTTGCGGGATGATGAAGGTCGCTTCCTGGCAGCTAAAAGTGTACTTTTAACGGTTTGTTTAGCCTAAAGAAGCTGAAGCGATTAGTACGAGGGAGGCGCTAAGTTGGTTGAAGGACACTGGCATGCATGGGTAGCGTGGATGTGGAAATGGATTCTGAACTTTTATTTGCCGCTTTAAATTATAGTTCTTTCCATTCTGCTTTTGGTATCCTTGTGTGGATGATGTTAAAGAATTGGCATCTATGATAAATGGTGTCGAATTCATGTGTGTTAGGCGATCTGCGAATTGTGCCGCCAAACTTGTTGCTTGGGAAGCCATTTCTGTGTCAGGTTGCGGGGACTGGTTTGACTCCCCTCCTTTGTTTCTTGTTTTTTTTGAAGGTAAACGTAGCTATTCCATTAATTCATAACATAAAACGTTTACATCAACGATCAATGAAATGGTAAATAATTCTTTACAGTCAGACATAGAAACAATTTTTCTAACTATGCTATAGAAAACTTGAATCGCAAACTGTTTCATAACTAGAAGCTATGTTCCTTCAGGGAGCTTAAAGCTTCATCAAACTTACTTGAGAATATATGGGGCTAAATAACAATTTTTCTTGCATGGCGACATTTATAAATCATATCCTCTCATCTCAAGTCGTCAATTTTGGTTCAATCCATTTTGAATTTAGGAAGCCATACATGATTTTTTATGTTAAACCAAATTCTTTATAAAGAACTCTATTCATAATCACAACCAATCATATATATTACTAATAATTGTGATAAACAAAACTAAAACTACTATGAATAACACTAAAGAACTAAACAACTCACTAAAGAACACTAAAGAACTCATCACCTTATAAACAACTAAAAACAAGAAATATTAGGAGTCTCCATATATTTAAGAAACACATTATCTCCACCTTCTCAAGTTGTAACTCATAATCAACACTGTTCACAACACCACGAGACATATGCATCATAAAATTTTGTTCAAGGTTGTAAGCAATTTTATGTCTTTTTACATACAATACTCAACGAATCCGGCTGGATTTGCTATAGTCAATTCAAGAGGAGATTATTGCACAACCGAGTGAAAAATCAATTTGGACTTTCCTTTTAAATATTCATTTCAATATAAGTAACAATTATTATTTATAGAAAAGTAAATTAAATACTATTTTAAAATTCAAAAATTTACAAAGTACATACCTCATCAAATATGTCATCTATGTTAGACATGTATGCCCTAGGAGCCAACATTTATTGTTTTGAGCATTTATTTCTTATTAAATAAATACAATAAATAATTGTTTTATTTATTTATTTTGGCTTAGTTAATATTTGATATTATTCCATACAATCTTCTTAATTCTTCATTCTTAATAGTTAAGAATATGAGTGACGAAGAATTAATAAATGAAGTATTGTAAAAATGTTTCTAGTCATAGGAATTCTAATTGGGCATTAGAATTCGGATAAGACTAGCATATTGTCCTTCTTATGGTGAGTCTCATACCATTCTGTATGAGATACAGAGAATTGACATGTGGATGATTGTTAGAGAATAAGTCATTGAGCAATGACTGACTACAACGTACCGCATGGTTTTTACCTACGTGTCATCGGTATGTTGTATGTTACAAATATGCAACAATCCTTTGACTTGAGACGACATGGTTGTCTCAAACATATGGTGGACTAGCTAGTTTTTGTCAGTATGCGCCTTTAGTTCCTTATGGGACTATAAGTGTACTTGGTGGCCTAGTTTAGTATTGTATGGAGACATGTGTGCGTTCAATAGAAGATATACCGCCTTGAGGTAACAAGGATGTTCCAGTCCATTCAATAATCATACAACGAGAATCTCTGGCCAGAGTATAATGAAGTTAGACTTCAGGTTAAGAATATTGAATAGACATATTGACCAGGTTTATGCGTTTGACCAAGTTTGACCATGACCTTTATCTGGTTCGGAACAAGTGTTGTGTGAAAGGAATGTTGCATGATATTTGTAACGGAAAGGTTCATTATAATATATATATATATATATATATATATATATATATATTTCATTGTCAACTAGGTAGTCATGACATACTGCTAGGTGTCACTCGTGACTTACATGTTATTTAATAATGAGTTATTAATATTACTCGTTGCTAGTTTGACTATGAACCTAGAAAGTCACGCCTTAATAGTTCAGGGTAATGCTGAGAACTTTAAAAAAATCGATAAAGAGTTAGAAGTGAAAAGAGATTTGTCAAGAAAAGAGTTTTCACGTAAAATCTCTGGGAGTTCTCGCGTGCCCGGCCGGTGGACGGACTAGAGGCCGGACAATTGGCGGTTCAAGCTATTGATTCTGCCAAAGCACTCTTCAAGGGTAAAACATTCTAACTCCCTCTTATACACAAAAAATCTTAGAAAAAGTGATTTGATGCTTTCGCTACGCGTGTTTGAATTTTTCTAACAGTCTGCACTTGATTTTTTCAGAGTACAACACTTCTTACAAGGACAAAAGAACCTCTAATTATTATTTGGAAGACTACGCTTTAGAAAGTCTAAAAATTATCTAACCCGGTCTTCGTATTCCTTACTAATTCGATGAGCACTAATCCAACTTTTATCCATCACAAGCCCATCTAAAATAATATAACCTTAATTAAAGTTAACACTACTATTCAACAAATTTCTAAAATAATAATAATACAATGAACAATACTAATTTAAACATGACCGTACCACAGGGTGACTAATCAGCAGATGCATAAGGAAAAGCCAAAAACAGAAATAAACATAGACCACGGTGTGGTCAATCACCGAATGCACAAGGGAAAGCCAAAACTTCGTAGGGACAAAACACATATCTATTACCCTTCTATTTTTAGAAGGGTAGCCGATGCTTTAAGAAAAATATAAAGTAATGGTATGTGCTATACCCTTTTATTTTAAGAAGGGTAGCGAATGCTTTTTTTAAAAAAATGAAGTAATATATGCTACCATTTTATTTATAGAAGGGGTAGCGAATGCTTTAAAAAAATAAAATAAGAGAATCCGCTATCCTCCTATTTTTAGAAGGGTAGAGGATGCTCAACTTTTTGCTACCTCGCACATAGGTACGTAGCAAAAAGCTCATGATTTTCCGCGTCCCTAGCATCTGCTAACCTTGTACAAGGGTACGTAGTGGATAATCCTGTATAAGGGTAGCGGATGTGCAGATCTATACTAGTGAGAGAAAAATCTTATCTCAAAATAAATTTGTCCACGTCGTTAAACAATCCGTGATTCAATCTAATCACCTACAAGTTTTATTTGTAAATTAATATACGAAATGGATATTTCTAACAAAGTAGGTAATTTGAGTGAATAAAATTAGAAACCTAGATTGTCCCACTGAACTAAAATTAGAAACGTACATACTCCAACTCTTAAAAAACATATTACAAATTTTAAATATATTAACAATACTTCCAAAATACACAATAACTCCCAAAATTCAAAATATATAAGCAATAATTCCTAAAATTCAAAATATATAAACAATAATACCTAGAATTCAAAATATATACACAATAATTCATAAAATACACAATATCTCATAACATTCATAATATATACACGATAATTCCTAAAATTAAAAATATATTAAAAAATAATTCTAAATATATTAAAATAATTATTTCCAACTCACAAAAATTCAAAAATTAAAACAATATTTCAAAAAAAAAAAAACTCACAATGTAGGAGGTGGTGGTGGTGACGGTGGCGGTGGCGGTGGCATTGAGAGGAGGTAGCGGTAGTAAGAGGAATAGAACACCGTGGAAGTAGCGGTTGCAGTAGGGAGAAGAAGATAAATGAGGAAGAGGAGGAAGACCTTGTGGCGGCAACTGGCTATTGCGATGTTAGTGAACACGTACGGGGGCAACGTCATGGTAAGGCGACGAAGGAGAGAAAATGGCATCCTCTTAGGAAGAAGAAAAGAAGAAGATGGTGTCAGTTTGAAAGAAAAGAAGAGAAGAAGAGAATAACGGTTATGAGGATACAACGTCGGTTTCGCTCGTATCCAAAGTCGTATCCTATCAATTTTTTTAAAAAAAAATTAAAGGATATTACGACATCGGTTTTATATAAAAACCGACGTAGTAAGTGTTCAATTATTTTTTTTTTAATTTCAGAATACATAATGCCAGTTGTTTATACAACCGACGACATACTATTATTGAAAAATATAAATAGTTTAGGTATACGAAGTTGGTTTTATAAAGAACCGAAGTCATATACTCAGTGATTTAAAAAATCATAACTATATATACGACGTCAATTTGCTACAAAACCGACGTCATATATTTAATTAAAAAAAATTAGAAAATTCAATAGCATAGGACGTCGTATACCAATTATTAAAAAAATTAAAAAAATAGTTATCATGTCGTATATTATTTCCATTTTTTTATATAATTTTTGTAGTGTGAGTAATTAAAAAAATTATAAAAAATAAAAAAATAAAAAAAACTCCGGCTAACGGTTAATTATACTTAAGAAAAATTTAGACATATGGGTGTGTATACTATTAAGAATTTTTATTTTTAATTTTGTAATGAAAATTTGAGAAAAACAAAACAAAAAATAGTGATAATAAACATATGTTTAAAATTGAAAAACAAGAATTGAAGTAGCAATTACCTAGGAATGGGGTTGAATCTTTGTGGAAACTATACGAACATATTCCAGGAAAAAAAATTAATATATATGAAATTTTTCGGAGAGGAGTTATGGTGTAATAGTTACAAATATTTGTAGAAAGTATCAAAAATTGTTCAATGAATTTTAACGTTTTTGTAACAAAATTTCTACATGCTAGTTGCTACACCCCTCAATTATCCCAGCAAAAAACATAGACATGAAATGTCGGGGAAGGAGTTACAAATATTTGTAGAAGTATCAAAGATTGTTCAAGGAAATTAATTTAAGGAATTTGTAACTTGAAAAAGAAAATTCAAGAAAGTTTTCTGTTCTGATTTTTCTTTTTCAACAGTAAATTATATTTTTTCAACCTCCATACATCACAATAGTTATTGCGTGAACCGTGGTTCATACAGTTATGTGGACCACAATCCAAAAAAATAACAGTCTTTTTGTTTAGTTTTATGAATCCCATATTTAGTATTACCCGAACTCGTTCTTCTGTACCGAGGGTCGTTGAAATAAGCAATAATACCATTTCCACAGAAAATACCATTTGTGGGGATTTTCATCGAGATACCTGAACAGGGCATTAATTCCTTCTTGCGTTTTTTAATCGACTGGAGTGGAATGATGGATTGATTTCTTCGCCTCTTTGATAATAAATTTGACAAAAAATTCGAATTCTAATGTACATTATTCTAAAGCATAATGTACATTATTTTAAAACATAATGTACAGTATATTACTCCAGATGTTTCATTATTCTAACAAGTAAGATATCCAGCAAAAAACATAGACATGAAATGTGGGGGAAGGAGTCACAAATATTTGTAGAAGTATCAAAGATTGTTCAAGGAAATTAATTTAAGGAATTTGTAACTTGAAAAAAAAAATCAAGAAAGTTCCTGTACTGTTTCCATGCCCCATGGCTAATTTGCTATAAAAACCAGGCATTCAACCCTTGATAGATGGAACACATACATCAAACACTTACTTCATTTAGCCATACATAAAACAAACACACAGAGAGAGAGAGAGAGAGAGAGAGAGAGAGAGAGAGAGAGATGGCAGGCAAGGGAGAGAAGAAGATAGGAATGGAAAAGCAAGATCAAGAAGGTGGTGAAGATCACAGCAGCAAAAATATTGGAATATTTGCAGGTCCCAAGAAAGGAAGTGTATTTCCTAAAGATAGGGAGCTCATCTCTACTAAGATGGTTAAGAAAATTGGTGGTTGGGCTAATTCTGCTGTCAAAAACTTCAACAAGAAGAAGAAACATGAAGACAATTGATTCTGACTAGGTTTAAATTGTTTGTTGTGTATGCATGCATATTTGTTTGTTCCATTATTATTAATTTATGTGTGTTTGGAGTGATAAATTTCCATTTCTGATTCTTGTACTAATATAATATACTCCGTTTTAATTTATGAAATTCAATCAATTATAGTTTTCCCATTGTTGAGTAAATTTTACGTTTTAATATAACCTTGAAATTATTATTAATGGGAACTTTATTTCATCCATCGAGACACAGACATAGATTATTTTTATTTTTATTTTTATTTTTATTTTTATTTTTTTTAAATCAGGTGGAGTGGGAGCACCCCAAAACTACAAGAGACACAGTTTATTGACCTATGTAATTCTTTGTAAGTTTCAATATATGTAATAAAAAAAAATCAATCTCTTTTATATTTATGAAATTTTGAAAGGTATTGAACGAAAGTACGTGAAGAGTCAAGTCTAACAACAAGTGGGATTGTTGGGTAGAGATCCTTGAAGGGTCAAGTCCAGCACCCTGCCTATCGAAAATGTTGCGGGTATAAGGAAATAAAGTTGTGTCTTCGTTACTAACTATCATTTTTTGCGTAGTGGTAAGCATTTGATCATAATAAATGATATCATAGACAAAATAAACACTATGCAATTAAGATTTACATACAGGTACCTACTAGAAGAGGGGGAAAGTTGTTGTACAGATGTCGGTGAAGGGTTAAGTCTAACACCATATAGTTACCCTGCTAAGAATTTGGTCCTAACAAAATGCATACTCAGTGATGGATAAATCATATATAGGACCCGTTGCTGATCAACCCGGAGAAAACCAAATCCAAGTACCAGAGGAATCCGGGACCAAACCCGGCCCACCCGGGCTTAGCCAAGCCCAACCACAGTCGAGCTTGGTAGACCAAGGCGTGGCCAGTGGCCACGACCCAGCCGATCCCAACATTAGGCCACCTTGGCCAAGCCAAATGTCCGGCCACCTTTGACCAAGTTCCATGTGTGGTCGCCTCGGCCAAGGCTTGAGGGTCTTGGTTGACACGGTCTTTTAGGCGTTTTTTGTTGTCCAAGGTCGTTGCAACCACCCACATCCTTTCACGGGATAGTCAAAGCTTATTTGGAGTATAAAACATTCCATTGTGTCTTGTTAGGACATCTATTCACTTATCTCTCACATAGCTTGGTCATTACACGATGTCAAGATTCATTCTTTGTAATAGCTTTACATACCCCATTAATACAAGAATTTTGTCTCCATGACTTATACTTTTTGTCCCATTATTACATCATTTTTTGTCTTGATCTTACACTTGTTATATCCTTAATGTAATCGGGTTAATTAGTTCGGACTCCGGGTCAACATAATCCATCACTTAGTTTACTCATTCGCACCATGCATGCAAGTGGATTAAAATCTGATCGGAAACAAAGACTGATGAGTATAAATATAAAACGAACATAAATACAAAATAAAACAAGAGATAAAACCTTAACGTTAATTATATGTGCATCATTTTAGCGGATTGATGACGACAAGCATGGTTACAAACCAATATAAACCCAAAATTAAAATCAAGGTTGAAGCTAAGCCTACTATCCATGGCGGATAAGACCTTAACTTTAAATATATGTGACAAACATTTTACCAAAATTTTGAAGTAACTGTATTACAAAGGCTCAAACTTGAGATCGACTTTTAATTAACTTTAAAAAAACTCGTGTCACCAAATTAGTAAAGTTTATCTCTATATTGTCTAGGCTGGGTTAAACTCTTATCCTGCTGTTGAAAGAAAGTTACAAACTTATCCACTAAACCACTATCCTGATCAAGGGCAAGAATAAATATTCTAATTAAGGGTCACACTCGCTCAGGTGGGTCAATATGAAAATATAATACTTATATTGAAAAATATAATACTAATCATGAATAAAGCATTTGTTACTTATAAGTGTAAGTGTAATTCTTTTGATGAAAAATTTAATAATTTTAAATCAAAATGTAAAAGCATTACATTTTTTTTCAAAAGTATTACACTTTCTCATATAAGCCGCATGCCCGGTCTTATCATTTTATACGTCGGGGATATGACAAGAAAAATAGGCCCTACCCTCTGAAGTTAAGATATATTTTCATACCTAAAATTTAAATTACATAAGAAAAAAAAATACTAATAATATCAAATAACTTGAAATAAGATTCACAAGTTTTTAACAATTTTACATATGGGAGGTTTGTTCTCATATGATCTCATGTGTGTGTGTATATATATAT
>CM008332.1:29284633-29300018 GCA_002525835.2 Ipomoea batatas
AGTATATATGATGAAACCAGGCAACAATTGCAGCCATTAAACCTAACTACCATTGAGTTTATGTAAGAATTAATTGAAGACCAAATCAAGAAAAAAAATACCAAATTAATGAAATTCCCTAACATGTATATGGAAATTTCCCATCTTTAATTTATTCAGAGCCAAATTAAGTCTCCCACTCTCCCATTTTTCCCCATTGGCTAAATATAAAGTATAAACACAAACTGCATGCCATTACACTAACATAAAATATAACATGAACCAAACCATTAAAATTCGTTTACTTAACCATCACAAAGCAAGTTCTCAATCAATCCCCTCTGAGAAATGGAAAGATTCAATAACAAAATAAATTCTTGATTACCTGCCTGGAAAAGCATCACTTCTGGTGGAGATCGAGAGTGTATTCATAGATTAGCTCATAACCCTAACTGCACTCTCAAGTACCACTAAAATGCAGCAAAAATGTACCAAAATTTAGGGAAGAAAATAAATTGGAAAATCATGGCGATTCATACGAAGAAGAAGAAGAAAAAAAAACAATTAAAATAAGTACAGTAATGGATATATCAGTACACTAAAAGAATAAATAAATTAATTAATTAATTATCCGTATTTCCGTTAAAATCAGAATAGTGACCATCGTACCTTCAAGATTATTCATGTCGTGCTCTCCGAAATTGAGAATTGAGATATGGGTACATCAAAAGTCACGCTTAAAGAATAATATTAAATTAAGAATAACAACAACAACAATAATAAATAATAACAATAAATAGGGATAATAAAAAAAAAATCAAAAACCTTAAAACTGGAATTTGGGGCTCTTACCTTGTTTAAAGAGAAGTATGAAAACCCAAATAGCAAAAAGATTGTATGTGTATACGCCCATATATGTACAACATATGAACATGTATGCATTAATGGAGAAACTTAGAGTGGCCCACGTCAAGAAACAAGAGAACAGTGGGCGAGTACATCTGTAGTGTTGAGAATTGAATGGGAACACCCATTTGTGTCTGAAATGTCGTGTCAAAAGCAGCCTTAATAACTCTCCATACTATACTGTTACATATACTATATCTTCTTGGTTTTCTCGAAGTCAGAAGGACAGATATTTCTTTAAATTTTATATCAGTGGAGAAGAGAAAAGCTGATGAGGAAGAAGGCAAAGCGTATATAATATATAAATAAATGAATTAAACCAATCAACTAAGCTATGCAGGCAAGGCAGGAAGAAGAAGAAGAAGAAGAAGGTGACAGTAAGAGATGTGAGCACACAAACAATTGCCGGCCGGGCTGCGTGTGCTCACTCTCTTCTGTCACCATCTTGATTTTCTTCGCTCAGATCTGAAACCAAAGGCGTCCCCTTTTTTGGAAAAACGAAGATGAAACGGGAATATATATAATCATGATCACCGCAGAGATCCAATTAGGGTTTGTCGCAAGATGAAATATTTATTTGCAGTGGCCTTTCTTGATTTGGTACAGTTTGGGAAGGCAGGCAAGAAGAGATGAGAGATAAGATGAGAGGGGCAATTATTACACTGTCACGTGAGATGTCACCCTGCTTCTTCCTACCACTTTGCTTGCCGCTAGCTTCTCCCTTCTTTCTCATCCGCCATAAAACAATAATCAAATACATACCGCAAGTTTAATTGGATAAATAAACTAACTTAATGTTACAATTTAGAAACAGTTATGGAAAGCTAGCTATTTTAAATTTTTGTTTTTGAATAAGATTTTGCAATCTCATATTTTTTAAAAATAATAATAATAATATGTCAATGAACTTATAATCTACTGTCACGATGGGTTCTCCCAAACGGGAGGTCATCGATTTGAGTTCAATGATAACGGTATTGACTCTCTGTGTTTCAATAGATTGAGAAAATAGTTATGAATATATACTACATTGTAACATAGTAGGTAGTATTCAAAAATAATAATAATAATATAGTTATACTCGATAAGAATTAAGAGTATATCTTTTTAGGCAAAATTTTTGACGAGATCGTTTTACATATTCTCATATGTGAGATGTGTCAAATTGTTGATAAGTATTACATTTTCCACAAAGGTATTACAATTTTCATCCTAAGCAACTCTTCAAATCTTAATATTACATTTTTCATCAAAAGTATCACATTTTTCGGCATAAGTATTACACTTTTAGCGATGGTTGTGCCGTTGTGGAAGCTTGTTAGCCTGCAAGCCTTGGACTCTCATGTAAGTCGGTATTTATTGGTTAAACTGTGGAAACTAAAAAAAAAATGACATCTTTAAGCCTTAAGAAAAATTTTTGAAGAAAACAAGTAAATCGCAAACCTTTTTTTAATAATGTTGTTGTATATGTTCTAGGGTTCTTAAACTTGTGTTCTAGTATTTGATGTGTTATGTAAATTTGTAAATATGCAATGTCTATGATGAATACGTGAGCCCTAATTTGTGAGTGAGTTCTAATTTTTTGATTTCTTATATACATGATGAATTTGATAAAATTTTGATATATGATAGTATATTTATGGTTAGAAGACCCTTAAAATTCATACACTATATATGTATTTATGTATGAATGTTGGAATGTGGTGGAAGCCTATTGTATGTCTATGTACGTTGAGCCTAATTTTTGTGTTCTAGTGTTTGATGCATTCTGTAAATTTGTTAATTTTTTTTTGGAATAATGGTCAAATAAACACAAAATTGCAATTGAACTACACACAAAATTGCAATTGAACCTTCAAACTCAAAAAAATTACAATTGAATTCCTAAACGTACATTACAAAATCATGCAATTAAAACAAAAATTATTCGTTTACATGTTGATGACTAACGTAACTAGCGGTTACCGAATTAAAATATTATTTTTTGAAAAGGTGCAAGTTGCAATGATTGAGTTGTATAAGGACTATGCAGCCACTTACTTTGTCACCTCTATGCAATCTAAATCATCTACTAGTGGCCAATATGTTATGCAACATGTCCATTCTCAATTTACAATTGGTAGGACTCAGTTTAGCTAGGTTGAAAATTCAGTTGGAAAGACTGAGAATTGAAAATGGTGGTGGAAGTAGTAGGGTTGTTATGCTATGGACCCGAGTTCAAAACGACGTCGTCTGAAATTTACTTTTTAAAAGAAATTGCTTCTTTCCTTGCTGTTTGTCTTTAGAATTTATTCATCTAACCCACTCCTATCATCCATGTGGAAGTGTTAACTGGGACACAGGGTGCCACTAGACCACAAGGTCTTTGGCTCGCCAACAATTGTTGTAATATATTTCATTAACATTCATTTATATTATTCATTTTTTTATTTATCTTATGTTAATTTTGGAGGCTAAACATTTCATTGTGTTGAGTGCCTTGAGACAATCACATTGTTATAATGCGGCTATTAGGCTTAATTAGTTGCTTACAGGCTAATTGGCTTGGCAACTTTTGTAAATGGTGTTGTCCTTAAGGTTTAATAATGTAAGACCCATATGGTAAGAAACACATAATCTGACATTCTGACCATATGACATTTTATAGATTTTGGTATATCGCTCTCTCTTACAGTCTTACTCTCTTTTATCACTATTTAATTTGTTTAATTTATATTTGTATACTAACTTGTGTTATTCTTGATTATAATGATGCTTCCACCATTGTCTAATTCAATGAAACTGGAGTTGGTATGTTGCTTATGTGTTTTGGTGCTACTACTATACCATAACTCATGTAGCATATCAATTAAATTTTTTAAATTATATTACTTTAAATGATAACATCACAATTTTGGTTCTTCAATTGTTTCTCAACTGTCAATGTAGTTCATAGTTTTCAATTTTAACTAATTTGATCATCTAATTGTTTAAAATTTCATCAATTAAACTCTTTCGGTGGATCAAAATGGTGACTTCTCCATTTTTAAAATTTTATCAATTTGATCCTTGAATGATTTTTCTTTTAAGTACTACTGACTTGTTAGAATACAGTACCTGCACAAAGAATCAATATCGCATATTTTCTCAACCTATGAAGTACAAAGAGTCAATATCACATCCACTGATGCCTGAACCCACAACCTCCCATATGGGAGTGCAACTTGGTGCTATTACACCACAAGGTCTTGGCGATCCTTAAATGATTTAATTGAAGAAATTTTAAACAATTTGAGAATAAAATTGAATTAGTTATAATTAAAAATTAGGGACTGTGTCAATAATTGGGAAACAATTAACGACCAAAATGTTGATTTACCGTTTTTATTTTATAAACCTTTAAAAATTAACTAGTAAATCCATTTGTAAACATATTAATAAGATTAGAAAAATGATATTAAAAAAAAAAAAACTCTGAAGTATTGTAATATTATACAAACCTTTAATGAATATGTAACTTAAAATGAACTAATAAATATATTTATTAAAAAAAATCAAAAAGGAAGTTAAAAAAAAAATAAAAAACCTTATTCATTTAATTTATAAGCTGAAGTGATTACAAATAGAATTAATGGAATGGTATACCATACCAAAAAGGAAATTTTATTTTTTTTTAGAGTAAAAAAGGAATATTTAATACAACTCAAAAGTATGGTTGAAACAAAATTTTATTTATACTTACAATTAAAAAAGACGCAAATAAACAATAGAGCAAGATTTTGTTGTATGACTACCCCAGCCTCTATCGTGAATGAACTTAAAGAAGGTGAGTTCGGCTTTCTGGCGCCTAGAATGATCGATAGAGCCTGAGTCAGGCTTGGCCGCTTGGGTAACCCCCTACCTGTTTTTTTTTTTTTTAAACAAATTTAATTATTTATACTTAACTAAGGAATTAAAAGAACTTTTCTAAAGAGTAAATACCAGTCAAGATTTTTTGAGTTTGGTTGTTTCGCCACTTCTAGTCCTAAACTTTTAAATCGAACATCTGTAATCCTCCGAGTTTCAAAATGTTACCACCTATACTCCTAAACTTTAAAATTGACTATCTGTGGCCCTTCAAATTTCAAAATGGTATCAATCATGGTATTATGAGTTTCAAAATGTTACAAATTGTGACCCAATCATTAATTTGCTCAGTCAACATCGTGTAAATGAAAGGGCAAAAATGTCCTTTCATGTTATTCTTCCATTTTAAGTGAAAATATAGCATTTAGACATAGCGAATGTATCTGATTTTTTCAAATAAATGATAACATAGCTATTGTGAAGGAATTAACAGTTGTTTGGAGAAGAATAATTAGAAAGAAAGCAGGTGCATTATATTGCTAGGTCCAATACTATATTTTCACTTAAAATGGAAGAATAACATGAAAGGATATTTTTCCCCTTTATTTACACGGTCCAAACTAAAAAAAAAATAACGGCGGGTAACATTTTGAATCTCGGAGGAACATGATTAGTAATATTTTGAAATTCGGAGGACCATAGATGGTCAATTTTAAAGTTTAAGACTATAGGTTGTAACATTTTGAAACTCGAAGGATCACAGATGGTCAGTTTGAAAATTTAGAACTAAAGGTGGCGAAACTACCGGAATTGGAGGACTTTGGCTGCTATTTACTCTTTTCTAAAAATTCATCTATCTGTATTGATTTAAAACTTTGTAGGCTTCTTTTAAGGGATCTGAATAGTTTGGTTTGTTCGAGTTATAACATAGACTCAAGTTCACCTTGCAAGGTGGACACGTCACATTTTACATACTGAATGCTCATGTGAACACTCAGCATATAAATTATGTATTTTGGACTCGGGTCCACAGAATAATTTGCTGTTGAGGTGGCGGGTGGCCAACGTGGATAGGGCAATAATTATATCATGGTCTATGGACTATGGTTGATATATGTAGTGTGAATTTTATCCAAATTATGTATAATATATCTATAATTAATATATTATGTAGACTATTTCAAAAAATATATATTATGTAGACTCAATTTATTTATAAAAATATAATTTATTAATTACAAATATATTATAAATTAATTGTAAATACAATATATGTACTGATGTCTACGATATGCACTGGTCGACAATATAAATGCGCAATGTGGGGCACAATCACGGCAACCAAGAATGACTTGCGAAATATTAGTACAATTTGAATGGATTGCCAAAATGATTATTAGCCGTTGATAACTATTAGTACTCCGTATTTGTGGGCCCACCTCAGACTGCATCGCCGGTGGAAGTTGCAGTCTTGCAGACTGCGTCATTTGAACAAGGCAAGCACAAAAATACTAAGGACTACGGAGTACTTGGAATCTAAAGATTTACTTTCAAACTTTTATTCTAATTAAGTGTTTAAAAATATCAAACTAGCCAGTGGATAGTGCAATTGAGTTTCTAAGTAAAAAAATAAAAAGTTCTATTAAAGTTTCCTAAATCAGTAAAAAAGTATAATTGAGTCCTAAATTATTTGTTTAGCAGCTTACTACTCCTGAGATTGAAATTAAGTGTAAAATTTTATAATTTGTATCATATTTGGTCCTGCTATCAAATTATTTTGTATTTTAAAAATTATTTCAAAAAAAATTTGCATTTTAAAAATGATTTTAATAATTTCTAAATAAATTTTTTAATTAAAAAAAAAAAACAAACAAACGTCGGTAGTCCCTTGAGGACTGCCGACTTTTTGTGGTTTTTTTAATTATTTAAAATAATTATTTTTATATTATTAAAATAGGTTTGTAAAATTATTTTAAATAATTTAAAAAATTATTTTAAATAATTAAAAAAAATTAAAACAAAAATAAAAATTGTAATTTTCATCTCTTTACTAATAAAACAGTATAGACGAAATTTATGATTTTAGTATAACTCAAGGACGAAAAGTGAGCATGACCTCTTGTGCTCACTTTTCGTCCCTGAGTTATACTAAAATTGTAAATTCCGTCCCTAATGTTTTATTAGTAAAGGGACGAAAAGTGCAACATCAATGATAAATTAAGGATGAAAAGTGAGTATGATTAATATTTAGGGACAAATTCTCCAATTACCCTATAACCTATAAACGCAAAGTGCAATTTTTTCTTTTTGTTTTGTTTTTTTTTTTATGATTTAAAATAATTATTTTTAAATTATTTAAAATAATCTTACAAACCTATTTTAATAGCATAAAAATAATTATTTTAAATAATTTGAAAAAACAAACAAACAAAAAGCTGGGGGACTGCCGACTTTTGCTTCTTTTTTTTCTCTCTCTTAATTTTTTTATTTAGAAATTATTAAAATTATTTTAAAAATACAAATTAATTTAGTAGCAGGACCAAAGTGATACAAATTATAAAATTTTGTACTTAATTTCAACTTAAGGAGTAGTAACTTGCTAAACAAGTCATTTAAGACTTAATTGCACTTTTTTGCCGGTTTAGGGGGCTTTAATGAAAGTTTTTTTCTTTTTTTTTTTTATGGTGCTCAATTGCACTATCCACTATACTTAAGGGGCTAAGTTGACACTTTTTTCAAAAGAAAAAAAAATGAATAGATAAAAATCATAACCTCCTATTATATAAGTAATGAAAAATGGTCAAATAGGCCCCTAAACTTTACATCAAAAGTCAATTAGGGACCTAAACTTTAAAAAGGTGCAATTAAGCCTCAAACATGTTATTTTTAGTCAAATAAGTCAAGTTTACCGGTAACTAACAGATTACCGGTCAAAAATTGCCGAAAATGTCATCAGTGACGAAAAGCAAACTTCGGTCGTCGCTGGTCTCCATCTCCAGCGACCTCAAGGCGACCAAATCTGATTGCCTTCTCCTAGAGAAGGCAACCTTGGTCGCTTTCTCCGGGGGAAAATAATTTAAAATAATTATTTTTAAATTATTTAAAATAATCTTACAAACCTATTTTAATAACATACAAATAATTATTTTAAATAATTAAAAAAAAAACAAACAAACAAAAAGCCGGCAGGACCAAAGTGATACAAATTATAAAATTTTGTACTTAATTTCAACCCAAGGAGTAGTAACTTGCTAAACAAGTCATTTATGACTTAATTACACTTTTTTGCCTGTTTAGGGGGCTTTAATGGATTTTTTTTTTTAATTTAGAGGGCTCAATTGCACTATCCACTATACTTAGGGGGCTAAGTTGACTAGGCATAAATCTTTTAAGATATGATCTTATAAGGAAATCTCAGGATTTCCGCTTGATTTGTAAAAAGATTTCATAATCTGCACCATAATTCCCTTCCTTTTATGTCTTTGTTTTTGTATAAAACTCTTCCCCTTCACTTCTTTGTTTTTTACCGTCCCCTTCAATCCTGCCTCCACACATTGCCTGGTACACTTTTTCCCATGCTCTTTAATTGATTTTTTTTCCAAACTCTAGCCAAGGCACGACCTTGGCCAAATGTGCAAAATTTTTTAATATTTTATTTTATATTATACTTTTTTTTTAGAACTCATGGATCCAAAAAAGACAAGCAAGGAGATGAAGAGAAGACGCTCATATGGCGCCTGGTGGAGTAGGCTCAACTCGAGAAGTTGAAAAATATGAAGATTCTACTAGGTGGCCATGAAGTTGGGGATACCCCCGAAGACCCTCTGGCAATTCCATCTGACGGAGAGGAGGGGGTCATTGTGCCCTACGAGCCAAAAAAGGAAGATCAACTGTCAATTATTTTCGACGGAAAGGAGGGAGTCATTGTGCCGTATGAACCTAGACAGAAAGATATAGGTGTCTCTCTAGCTGTGATTCCTTTCGACGATGGAGAGCGCCCTTTAGCATCTGAAGGTCCTACTTCAATTTCTCCTAGGGCAAAGTCTGAATCTGCCAAAAGTACTCCTCGTTGTCTAAAGTAAAAGGGATGAAATGGCACATGAAACCAACTATATGCCTTACGGCTAAATTTACATGAGAATAAAATATATTTTTTTTTTGTTTTTTTTTGTTTCAACGAATTTTTCAGCGAATAACATATTTTTTTACGTCGCGCGGACTCCTCTTCTAACTCATTGTCTCTTTCTTTCATGACCTGGTCATATCTTCTCTTCTTAGTGTTGGAGGCGGATGGCTCAGGGTCCTCTTCCTTTCGCCACACATTTCCGGATTGGCCTTGTTGTTGATACTGCTGCTGCCTTGGATACTTAACAAATTGAGTAAAGTATCCGTTCTGAACTAGCTCCTCTATTTGTCCTTTCAAAACGTGACACTCGTTAGTGTCATGGCCAACTTGTCGGTGGAATCGAAAGTATTTGGCCTGGTCTACATTTGGAGAAACTGTCATGCATTCTGATGGAAATTGCACGATTCTCATTTCATCAACTTGACTTAGAATCACACAAACCGGATGAGTAAGCGGTGTCAAGTGTCGTAGTGGGACGAGACGAGGCCGCTCGTGATCTCTCCCCTTCGTTGTGGATGATTGGTTTGGGCGTGGTGCCTGGTTGGTCGGACCAACCTTATCAGGTCGCCCATCCCTCCTGCATTCTTCCTCATCCTTCTTTTTTCTATCAGCTTCCTCTGCCTCAGCATAACGGTTGGCCGTCCTCATTAGTTCCTCATAGGAGCGTGGATGGTGGGCGTTCAACTTCCTGTGAAAATCCCCCGACCTTAATGCTTGGATAAATATGAAGATCGTCGCCTTAGAGTCAAAATCGTACACATTATTGACCTCATTCTTTCATTTGTTGGACAGCCAGGCAACACTTAGGTTTAACAGAGAAAGGGATTAAATGGTGTCTAGGTTTTTTGTTCTCTTGGGAGCGAATGTTAGAGCTGCACAAAAACTAAGTATTTTTTGAGACATGAATCTCCTTCTTTTTCTTTTTCTGTTGTGCTTTTACTAGCTGTAAGTGTTCGTATATTGTTCTTGATTTCTTTGTTTCACATTGTTTGATCCTATATGTGTTTCAATCGTTCATTCTGCTTGTGTTAATGTTTGCAAGCCCTTGTTGTTTGATGTGAATCGTTGCGATTTATCATTCATGCATCGAAGGATTGAACTTGTCTACCTTCTCGTGTAACTTCAACATTGGAATTAAATTGGTAGATCGAGGCGCCACCACCTTGCAAATATTCTCTTGCCGATAGTTCTTTGCGAAGGATTCCCAGGAACTTTACTATAAATGAATGGAAAGATGAGGAAGAAGAAAACTTTAATAAATAAGAGAAATGAAATTACCTTTTTGTCCTTATATTTAACAGCTTATGGATAAAATATTAACAGAGGACTAGATTGAGTAGGATTTTTATAGTTGAGAACTTAATTAAGTAAGAATTATAATTAATGACCAAATTGATAATTTCGTTATAGTCAATAGACCATTTTGATTATTAACTCAAAAAAAAAAGGAATTAACACTTATTAACCACACTCTTATTCATAATCTCTTCGTTGCAACTAGGGGTGTAAACGAATCGAATCGAGTCAAATACTTCAGTATTCGATTCAAATTCGATTATTTTGATGAGTATTCGAATTCGAATTCGTTTAGTGTTCGAATCCTAAATTTCGATTCGAATTCGTTTAGTGTTCGAATCATAAATTCCGATTCGTATTCGATTCGACCAATTTATTCGAATATATTCGATTCGACTCAAATATTCGAATTCGAAATGACTATCTTAATTTTTTTCTAAATTTTTCAATAAATTAAGATAAAATATAACAAAAATTTTGATTATTGGAAAAACTGAAGGGTGAAGCACTTAAGCGGCTGCTCTCACTTTTATTTTAGCCTAGGGTTTATGCATTTACTAATTTAGTTTCTTTATATATATATACGAATACTATTCGAATCGAATCTATCATGATTTGTATTTGGATTTGAATAACATTCGAATCAAAATGTGTATTCGAATTCGTATTCGAAATATTCGAATTCGAATATAACTATTCGAATTCGAATCACGAATCGAATCAAAATTATTTGATTTGTTTACACCCATAGTTGCAACCAAATATCCCATTAGCCACACTGAAATTTACACTAAACCACGTTGATGGCAGCGGATTGGATCAAAATTGCCTAAGCCCTAACAATTACACAAAACCCGTTGAAAGCAATTCCGTTCCGGCGTTCCCCTCCTCTTCTCTTCACTGTTTCAAATTCAATGGCGTTGGAAGCTTACGCCACACAAGGCTCTGACAAAATCCAAACCGATGTTCTCTCTGCAGCTCGATTATCTTGCTACAAGGTTTTTTCTCGCTTTACCAATTTTCAAGTATAAATCTTTTATCTTTGCGCTCGTGGGTATATTTTTATGTCATTCAAGAAATCATGAATAAGAATCTGATTTATAGGCGCGTGATGCGTTCTATTCATGCTTGGAGAAAGAATCTCGCAAGAAAGCTACTGAAATCGCAACGGTAGGCCTGCTGTACCCAGTAGAATGCAAAAAATTGAGGGAGGAATTTGTGAAGCAATGCCGACCCACTTGGGTTAGTTCTTTAAATTTAAGAAATTAATGACCTTTTTAAAAAAAAACAATATTTTATTTTATTTAGCCATTGATGTATTGGTCTCTATGGGTGCAGGTGAAACATTTTGATAGGCAGTACTGTGCTAAGAAGAGGGTTCAAAGGCTGTTGGATGACAATGAGTCAAGGAGAGGTCCGTTGTTACTCCCACAGCCTTATACATTCAAACCCCCTTGTTCATACTAATTTCACTAGTATGCATAGTAGTATGCTTGACTAGTGGCTTTTTATATTGCTTTTACTGGGGGACTTTAGTAAGTTTGTATAGCATTGTGATAGAGTAGACAATTATTACAGTTAATCAGTTAATGAAAACAATTACGATCTATTATGCAATAAAGTGTTGCTTATTACTGTTGCACTGCTATGATCTTATTGTTCTTTCCAGTTTATCACTTGAATTCTTTATTCTTAGTTGATGAGACTGTCTTTTAATTGGTTATGGAGTATTCATTTTTTTTTTCTTTGTGTATATAAAGTAGTTGTTTTTAGGTAAACTATTGTTTGAAAGAGTCCTAAGTAAAGGTGGCCTCATTGGCTTGGGTGAACTATTTGGCAGGGGCTTAGAGCATGATCCTTCAGGAAGAAGCAAGTGAAAATGTTTATTTGTGGGGTGTCCTTGCTTTGAACGACATTAAACTTTCAAGTAAGATCAAGGAGTTGTAGATTGCTTATTGCTATGGAACTTCTTATGAGGGGAATCTACTCCTCTTGACGTTGGTGGATAGTTGAACTCGATTGTCTCAGTGCTAGGTGAGATTTATTCCATTGAAGAATAAAAGTAGATGTTATTTTGAGACCAGTTGTGTTTCCTTATGAAACAGAAGCTTCTTGAGAAATGGCATTTGCGATGTTTAACTGTGTACTGATTTAAATTCATTCCATTCCATGTAGTTGAGAATTCAACAGATGTTTTAGATGCCACTTCTAATTATACACTTTGTTAGTCATATTTGTCTCGACTCTTGAGAAGCATTCTTTTATTTATTTATTTTTTTCATGTGGGCTTGCTTTCCTTTTGCTCAAGTAGTTTGTGCTATTGAGCATTGGCACTTTCTCATTGCAATAGTTTCAAGTTAGCTGATTCATGATTGTATGCGACTGTCATTGCTTGTAACCAATATTTTCCATTTAGACATGTGATATATCATCTTGAATTTTTTGAATGCAATATCTTTTATGGGCATGATTTTCTAAAACCAACATTGTTGATATGTTGATATGTAGGGGGTCTGGTCTTCCTCCTCTTTATTGATATCATCTTTAATGTTCAACCTGTATGCAATTAAGCTTGATTGACTCTCGATATCTTTCCTTCTAGCTGGAGTATTTAATGCACTAAGTTAGCATTTAAAACCACCACTGCACTGTTTTTATGATTGAAAATACGCTTCCAGTTTTTTTTTTTTTTTTTCTCCTGCTAGACTCTTGATCTGTTGCTAACTGGGATGATAACTATGTCACCCAGCTGGTTAGTACTCATGTCCTCATTTTTTTCTTATTGAGAAATGACAATGACATTGTAAGCCTAGCGCATCATGCACGGTTTGGAAAGGATATTTAAGCAACCTTTATTCTGTTTGGAGGGTTATTATATGGGTTAAGTTAGCCACTGCACTGACCCAACTTTCAGTGGCTAGTTGAATGCTCTTACTTTATTTTAGGGGCTTTATGAGACTATATAAAATCCTTCAACGAACATGTGAATAAAAATATGATAGCTTGAGAAAGAGAGGGGTTAGAAATTGAAAAGATATTGTTCTTCTCTTTGTTATTGCATAGAAAGGCCATTCTTGTTTTGTGCTGGGGTTCTAGAAGTTCTAGACCTCATTTATCAATGATGGAGCTAGGAAATAATATAAGGGGGACGGGGAAAGGGAGGGTTGGTTGCTACCCTCCCGTCTCTGCCCTCTTTTATGAAATTCATATGTTTCATAGTGTGGGACAGGAAATGTGATTGACTGCTGAGCTCATTACTTGATTTACTTTTAAGGCAAAGATGGAATTTTACTAACAAGGTAAAGGCGAAATGAAAGCCATACATGGAATGATGTCTAAGTTTCCACTTTCTAAGGCTATATCTTAAGTATGGCTTATCTATTCAATAGTGAAATCAGTTTTATATAGCTTCCTTGGATCCTGAAATGCTTTTATATACTCAGGTTAAATGCATTCTTGGTTTTGAATTGTTGATTTTGCTAATAAGCTGGGAGGAAAATTGTACCTTATGTATTTATATATATGTTTTTTAGTAGTGGATTTATACTTTCTTGATTACCCATTGTGTGCAATTTGAGCTGGAAAGGAACCAGAAACTGAATAACTCAGCTGAAACCATCTTTTTGTTAGTACGCTTTCATCAAACATCATCCACATAAATTTGTCAATTATTTTTGATTTTTTAAAATTCTGAATGCGCCATTTTCTTCCTTTAAGTGTATACTTGAAGCATTTCAATGTCCATTTTTCAATAGTTCTAAGCTCTGAACAGGTAGAAACACCCATTGCTGTTTTCTTTCTAATTCATTTGGAATTGGAGGAGCACAGGTTGACCAAGATTGTACTATTCCTTAGGTGTTTTCACCATTAGGTGCCCACTGTTTCATACTTTTGATCTCTCTTATGATGTATCAGTGAAGTCCACACCTATTGCATTCATATAATCTTTACAATTTTGAATTTTCTGTAAACCTTATTAGTGGGGAATTCAGAGAAACTAAGTTTCACATAGTCAGATTATGGCTATCAATAACGTGTTGTTGTCCAAAGGTTTAAAATCTTTTCCTTATGGGGAATTTGGTTTAGGTAATCTAGGGTGTCTGATATCTTGTTCGGTTCAAGTTATGAGATTACCCGATAATGTTATATAAACCAAAGTTGATGGCGGTAATGTTGCAAATTCTCTTATGAAACTGTATCTTAGATGAGTATTACATTTCTCATATAAGTATTATAATTTTTTTTTCTTATCATAAGTAATTGTATCTGTCCTCGCGACAGTAGGACTATTTTGAACCTTCGAGCCATTATCTGGATGATTGAGCGATCGACTGAGGTTTGGGCAATTGCATCCCCAAGCTCCTTGCACGACACCTAGTTAACGGTCCTTGCATCTCACGGTTAGCGTTAGAATTGGTTGTAGATTCTGTAGAACTAGCGATTTTGCATCTCACGGTTAGCGTTAGAATTGGTTGTAGATTCTGTAGAACTAGCGATTTTGATGTAAGTCCTCTTGAACATCGAGTTGCTTGATGCCATAGAGTCAAAACTGTCCAACTCGGTGTGTTAATCTGTAAACACAAAAATTTGAACTTGTATAACAACTATACAACTAAAGTTTGGATCACTTGTAAACTATAGTTACAGCTAGTTCATTTTGGATCACTTGAATTAAAGCCAAGACAAACCCACACATATATTAATCTGTGTGTTCCTTTCCTAAGGGCAAAGAAACCTTATAATATTTTAATTTTATTAACTGAAATTGCGTAAGGATAAAATAGCCTACTCAGCTTTGGGCATTGTGTTCCTTCACCTAACAAAAGCTTTAGTATTTAATAATCTTATGCATTTTATTATATTAGTCAGTCCACTTTAAATAAAGTTGTGATAAGTATTAAAGTCAACTCTTTAATTAAATGTTACACAAATAAATAAAAGCTTGTAGTTTGGTGATTTCCCTTTCGGTCCAGTTGTTAAAATACTTACTAAATGCATCGACTTTGTCGTGCTTTACCAAATTTTTCTTAAATTATTATTCTTACGTTCTAGGGGAAAAAAAAAGAATTAATTTTTTTTTTCAAAGAAGCATTACATGATGTTGAAATTTCGTCTTTAGAGATAATTTTAGATTGAAAGTAAAATGTTATTGGTGCTATATTCATTTACTAATTATTTTATTATGGGGTGTTTGGTAAATAGTTGTTAGTTAGTGGGTTTGACTAGTTGATATTATTAGCTGATTGTAGAAAA
>CM008332.1:29444500-29455002 GCA_002525835.2 Ipomoea batatas
CATGATGAAAATGCAGTCTATAACTTTCTTCTGTTCAGATCTAATTTTGTGGTGATTTTTTGCAGGTCTCTCCTGCCCATGTAAGAGGTACTTTTGGGAGTTCTATCCAAATAGCAACATGTCTTGGACTAATGGGGGCTTTTGTTGTTGGGATGCCGGTTAAAAGCATAATGGGATGGTAAGAGAAGTATTGAAGCTAGAGTTTGCACAACTGGAACTTGGAAGTTTGTGGCAAATTACTTACATCATCATCATCATCATCATATCTAGTTTAATATGCATATACTCTTAACATGGACAGGTGGCGTACATGCTTTTGGGTATCTTTAATTCCTACTGCTATACTTGCACTTGGGATGATCTTCTGTGCTGAGTCCCCTCATTGGCTTTATAAGGTAGATTAATTTTTTTTTTAAAGGTTTGTAGTTTTATACTTCTACAGTTGCTCTTATCGCCGAAGGCTGTTAGTGGATGGCTAAGAGTATTCTCAATGATGCATAATCTTAAGAGCTAGAAATTGGAAACTTATTGACATCTTCGCTCAAGTTTTATTCACCAGCGGTTCCTTAGCAGGACAGTGTTTGATGTAGAATTCAAAGGTTGCAGAACAAAAAAGCAGTTAGACTGTGAATAAGTGAAGTAAGAAGAAGAGAACAAGTAGGGTGGGGGAAAATAGTAATTCACATATATCATCTAAAACAGTCTCCAAAATAACATATATTAAGTATTTATTTATGACAAACAATAACAACAAAAACCCATTACTAAGGCATGTGTACCCAAAAATAAGATAAGTTAGATCACATTATCAATCGATGTTATATCATTCAAGATTTTCAAAAGTAATCTTTGGTTTCTCCTTTTTGTAGCAAGGTAGGCTTGCTGAAGCTGAAACTCAGTTTGAAAGAGTACTAGGAAGTTCCCATGTCAGAACTGCAATATTAGAGCTGTCCAAGTTGGACAGAGGGGATGAGAACGAAACTGTCCAACTCTCTGAACTGCTTTATGGTCGACACTCCAGAGGTTCTCTTCTGAGTCTGAAATGCTTGCCCTCCTAATTCTGCTGCTGCAGTTATATTCTCTTTTGTCTCTAGATCCCATTCTTCTCTGCCAAAGACTTTGCAATTTACTCAGTTCTTTTGCAGTTGTTTTTATTGGATCAACCCTATTTGCTTTACAACAGCTATCTGGAATAAATGCTGTGTTTTATTTCTCTTCAACTGTATTTAGACGTGCTGGAGTATCCTCAAACCTGGCAAATGTTTTCATAGGAGTTGCAAACTTAACAGGTAAATTTTCTTCCTGACTAGCACCCCCAAACAAAATAAAGAAGTCACCTTTTTCCTTTGTTTGCTTTGTTCCTCTCTTCCTTGATCTCCATGGTTTTATTGCTTGTAGGCTCAATTGTCGCATTGATTTTGATGGACAAATTAGGAAGGAGAGTTCTCCTCCTTTGGAGCTTTTTGGGCATGGTATACTTCATTTAGATTTCCAAAACTTCTCCCACATTTCTGTTTAAGTGTTTATGGTGATTAGTACAACTTATCAATTAAACAATTTCAGTGTTTGCTTTTCCCTTTGTGGTGCTTATTTAGTCCAGCTTATTTTGTGCTCATCTAGCCCAAAAAGTGGAAGCTAAGTTAAACATTGAAGTTGAAAAATAAAGAAAGAAGAAAGCTTTTAGTAGTAGATAAGAGGAAAAATCATCTTTTTCAAAAAGCTCCAAGTTTGAGGCTTTTTGAAAAGGCCTCTTTTTCAACAAGAAGCCAAACAAGCTCTTAAATTAACTCTCCATTTAAAATTTTAACTCTGGGACTCTTCTATGACTACTCAGGCTGTATCAATGGCACTTCAAGTTTTTGCTTCAACTATTGCATCAAACTCTGCTGCTTTCTTTCTTTCTGTTGGCGGCATGCTCTCGTGAGTATTCTCTTGCAGTTCATAATGATGACCTTTACTGCATGTTAATGAAGAGAAAAGAAAGTTCAAAGTAATAAAAGGAAGGGAAAACGAAGCTTTTAGCTCCTGAATTGTTTCACTTTTGAAAATTTGGTCCTGTAAGTTAATTTAAACAAATTTAGCCCCTTAATTATTCATAATGTTACACTTTTAGTCCCTAGTGTTATATAATTGTCAAATTCCATTAACATATGAGGTTATTTTTGTCATTTATAATCAATATTAACGGTTAAAAATGCCGCTCATATGGAGAGAATGAAACTTTAACCATGGATATTGATTCTAAATGACAAAAATAACCTCATAACAAAGAGTTTACTAACGAATTTTGATAATTGTATAACACCAGGGACCGAAAGTGCAACATAATGGACAATTAAGGGACTAAATATGTTTAAATCAATTAACAAGGACCAAATTTTTAAAAGTGAAACAATTCAGGGGCCAAAAGTGTTGTTTTTCCTAAAAGGAATTATGAACTGAAGGCTTAGCTTATTGGGAAGATATTTTGTGAATGTGATTGCTAAACTTAAACAATGTAGAGATTGATCAGTGTTGTCTCTATGCAGTCCAACCATATTGAGAGTATTGTTATTGTTCATTGGTAGCTAGAAGCTTAAACCATCAAACTATTGTTGACTGGTCACTATTTTGTGCAGTTTTGTCTTAACATTTGCCATTGGTGCTGGTCCAGTTCCTGGTCTCCTCCTGGCTGAAATATTCCCTAGCCGGATTAGAGCAAAAGCTATGGCATTTTGTATGTCAGTGCATTGGGTAATTACAATGTCTTAATTGCCTCATTTATCCTTTTATGTGTATACCAATATACAAATCTATGGTTTAATGATTTTATCTATCTTGCTCTGGGAATGAGCAGTGATGCGGTAGGGTGCTTCTTTCTTTTACTGGTGCATTTTATTGTGTTATCATATTGTGTTAGGTGTTCAATTTCCTTGTTGGCTTGCTGTTCTTGCGTTTGCTTGAGAGACTTGGACCCCAGTTGTTATATGCTATGTTTGGTGCCTTCTGCGTGATGGCTGTGGGTTTTGTGAAGAAGAATGTGATGGAAACCAAAGGAAAATCACTCCAAGAAATAGAGATTGCTCTTCTCCCCCCAGAATAGAGGTAGCTCTAAATTGTCTAAGATTGTTGAATTTATCTGAACGAGCGAGCGAGCGAGCAAGCTTGATCTCTATGTTGTCAGATTGATATGGTGATACACTGTAAAACTGGTGACACATGAAGTAGAGGGAGGCATGTACTTGTATTTGTCCAGCATCTGCAGCGTTGCTGTGAGCATGGTTGTCTTACCTTCAAGTCCTTGCTATATTGGCTCATCATAACTAGGTTAAATGAGACTTTGTACATTGAAATCTACTTATGCTGTATGTACCATGATTTTCAGTATGTTATATTGCATTTCATGACTAGTATTTTTTATGCCACCTTTTCCCGACTCGGTGTGATAATTAACGGCATTTAGTTGTAAGATTTTTGTGAATTAAGCAAAATGAGTTTTACTTTCAACACATTAATAAGGAATGAACTTCACAAGTTTGTTAATTTAGGTTGTCAAGAAGATTTTACTAATTTAACACATCACACGGAAAACGGAATAAAACTTCACTTTCACTCTGATAAGTAATGGGATCTACAAGTTTATTTGAAAGTTTGAGTTGTAGATGGAAGAAACCAACTTAAGGTTTTTTCTGCATTAAAAACAACATTCATGAATTTTTACATAAGAGATTGAGACATTGAGTGACGGAGGTTCTTCGGTTATGCATTTTGCGTTACCCCACAAGTTTGTTCATCCCCCTTTTTTTTTTTTTTTGAGTACTATTGAATATGTTACAATGTAGTATCTATTCATAGCTACTTTCTCAACCAAATGAAGCAGAAAGAGCCAATATCGCCTTCACTAAGGCTCGAACCCACTCTCCATGTGGAGTGCAACCGGATGTCACTAAATTCACTCCATAAAAATAAAAAGAGACGTTTTTTTGCTTCTAATGTTTTGTAGATTAATGACCAAAATCGGGGTGGTATATGTTCGTTCTGACTTCTGACAGATACATTTAGGTATTAGAATGGAATAACAGTTTCAAATAGATAGCCAAAGACCAAAGTGTTGTGGAGGGCACAATGCTTTTTTAGTTCTTCACAGGTAGGTCTATATAACTTACAATAAAGTGTAGTATTGAAACAAGCTTGACCTTCAGGCTCAGGAAAACTGAACTGAGAAACCATTTTCAGTTCTTGAAAACTGAACCGGCCCAAAATCGTCCATATCAGAATCCGAGTTCAAATCCCCCCACTCACCAGGGGAATCCTCGTCAAGTTCGCTATTCTTGGGAGGAACTCTCAGCTCAGATACCAGGACAGGCAGAGGGACTTCGTTAAGATACTTGTCGTGCAGCAGTTCCATTGATGTTGCTCTACCAGCCGGATCATAGCAAAGGAGCTTTTTCACCAAAAGGATTTCGTCAGGGGAGCGGTTTGGTAGGCATGCTTCCAGCCCTGTCTGTTTCTCCACTTTATTGAATGAAATTGTTTTGTAATCTGGAAGATGCACACAACCAGGCCACACTTCTTCAGATAAGTTGCCCAAAATGGTGAAAATTCTGCCCAGCTGATCAATGTCCGAAGTACCCGGGAAGAGTGGTTCTAGGCTCAAAAGCTCAGCAAAAATACACCCTAATGACCATAAATCTATCTCCGGCCCATAATTTACAGACCCATAGAGCAGCTCAGGTGCCCTGAACCACCGAGTTCCAACACATGAAGTCAGGGGAGCTAAATCGCCTTCTTCATCTTCAACATACGAGCTCTTTAAAGGGTCATCTTCAAAATCACTGTTGGTGCATGTAGCTAAGCAAGACGTGTTTCCATCCTGGATACTATCAATATCATCCAATCTGTACCTGAACTCATCTGAATCTGCAATTCGGTCTTCTTTGGCCACATTCCGTTGATAGTGATGTGATTGACCTTCTCTATAAGCATTCTCCATTACAGGATTGAACTCAGGTGTATACATTGGGGTTGGGACATTCCGGGAGGCTTTCCCATAAGGTTGTCCATCATCAACAGCAGCAAGCCCAGGCGCCAATAACATCCTAGCCTGTATCGAAGCAAACAAATCAGACAGTCATAAATGCGTAAGCAGGGGACTTTAACCTGATCTGCCATTAAAGTTCAAGTCTATACTAGGAAAAAAACAACACAACGTAGGCATGTATGACATGAATCTCATTCATTCCACATTCAACAATACTACAATAGCATCATCATTCATGTACTTCACTACAACACCCATCACAACCCTATTCCGGTAGCTCTTAAAAGGTAAAAGAAACAATCTTTTAGAATGGAAATCGGGCGATTTATCTTTGGTTTTTATCCGGCTCCAATCTTCCACTTTTGTCAGCAATCAATCAGAGATGTTTAAGGCTGAAGGAGCACTGCTTTACAACCAATCCAATCTCCATACCAAATAACATCAAGAAAATACCTCATTTAAGCAATAGCTATAGCAAGTAATTACATTTTCCATGAAAGAAAAGTACTTTAAACTTTACTGAACCCCAACAACCCTTATATATCATCTCTTTGCATGTGATAAGTAAAGTAGTCACTAAAAAGACATTTCTTTGCAACACATTCGATATTTCCACTGATTTATTGACTTACAAGCAGGCCACAAGAATAAAATCAAATCATATTTTCCATGGAAAAACAAGGAAATGCAGCTAATCACATAACCAGAAAGCATTGATTGACTGACTAAGTATTGTCAGAAAAGGAATATAGAAAAACCAATAGAATTTATCAATGAAACAAAAAAGGGGAAAAATAGTGACCTGTCCAAAATCGGCTAATTTGAGAATCCCATCTTCAGAAATCAACAAATTTGAAGGTTTCAAGTCCCTATGCACGATAGAATTCCGGTGACAGGCATCGACGGCGCAGAGAATCTGAACCATCCAGCGCTTGATCTCGCCGACGGTCAAGCCGTTCTCCCAAATCTTCTTGGCTGCTTTGATGACAGCTCCCAAGTCAGTGGGGAGGAACTCGAGGACGAGGACGGAGTCGTCGTCCTCGCTCCAGAAGAACTCGTGCATTACGACGACGTTTGGGCAGTTCTGGAGGGTCTGCAGGGCTTCGATTTCGCGGAGCGCCGACTGGTAATCGTGGATTTCCTTCAAGGCCACGGTGAGTGAGTCGGATCGGCGACGGGCTCGATACACGTCCGAGTACGCACCCGACCCGACTCGCTCGAAGATCTCGTATTTGGACGTGATTTCTTTGCGAGTGTGGATGCTCCAGCTCTTCGAGGGCGGAGAATCCATTGGGTTTTCTTTCTCCTTTTTCTCTCTCTCTTTCTTGTTTCGTTATAATGGCGGTGCTCACGGCGGCTCACGGTGGTCCTCGTCGGCTAGGGGAATGATTCTTTGTCCGATTCTAGAACGAATTTAAGAATGAAAGATGTTAATTCCACGTGAGCTTTGAGTGCAATCACGTGCTTCTGACATGGCGAATGGCGAATGGTTCTAATTTGGGCTCTATTGGCTATTGAGGGTTTATAACTTTATGGCAAATTATACCATGCACCACGTATGCTAAGCACCTTGTGCTCAATGGCATGTAGTGGCCTCCCTCAAATGAAAGGTCATGAGTTCGTGGAGGAGATATCGAAATTGACTCTTTGTGCTTCAACAGGTTGAGAAAAGTATAGAACAGATACTACAATGTAATAGGGTCAGTTGTATTCAAAAAAAAAAAAAATACCATGCACCACGTATAAATGACGTCGTTTTGAATAGTGTAAACTAATAATTTTTTTTTTAGAAATTATGTTTCCCGTTTCGATCGATCTCTATATTTATGTTAATATTCTGTGTATTCTAGGTAATCGTTCTGTGTATTCCATAAATCATTCTATGTATTCTAGGCAAATCATTCTATAAATGTCAAATCATTAAAAATAAATAAAATTTTTGAAAAAGTTGCTTCTTTTTTTTTTCTTTTTTTTTTTGAGTAAAACATAAAACTTTGCCGTGTGGCAAAGCAATGTAGGAATGCAAGCGCAAACGGCACCAGTCTTACATAAGGAATTGGATTATCAAGAGATACTGTTTAGTTCACTAACAAAAATAGACATATTTAATGTTAGTCTATTAATTAAATACAAATTAAGTATGACTAAGAAATAGATCAATATCAAACTTCTCCAAAATAGTTATTAGTTAAATATAAGGGAAATAACTCATTTGGGAAAATAAAAACTTATCAAAAGATGAAATAGGCAGTCAAAAGACCCAGCAAATATAGCAATTATTGCCCCAAAAGGATGGTGGGTAGGTGAATCGTGACTTTCAATGTCACGAATTTGATTATTAGCACATCTTTGTAATGCGATTTACTTGTATAATATTTACATGTTATTATACAAAAGTCATGATTATCATCTTTCTGATCAACAAGTTGAAACTTGTATGTATAAACAATTCAATTGGTCACAAAGATGAAGTTTGAAAAAAAAAAAAAAGGACTAGGGATTTCGAGTCTCACCGACACTCTTCTTCTTAATAAATGGCATTCAATAATATTCCCATAGAATGATAGAGCAGAATCCTTCAAAGTTGAAGGTGGGGGAGTGGAATTACCATTTATGGCCATTTCCCAACAACTTCAGAGCTGGTCTTGTTGGAACTCTCACTCACTGGATGCCCATGGCAGATGGCAGAGCTGAACTTGGAGCCACCCAACATTCATTCATATTTTAAATCTAAATTTTTGGAGTGTTTTACAATTAATTGATAGCCGATAACCAAATTATGTGTTAAAAAAAAACGATTTACCAAATAACAAACACCCAGAATCCCAAACTAGCTAAAATTTGACGGATCTGATAAAACTTCTTTTTAATTTGTTGTGATATTGTGATGGCTTAAACTACAGTGAGCCACCCTGTCGTCACTTTTGGAACAAGATTGTCTTCATCTTCAGATGAAAAGAATGATTGCACAAATTATTGATTGCCATACCTCTAGCCGTTACACAGAGAGAGAGAATGAATGAATGATCATTTGGCTATGATTTATGCTCTTTTTCACATTTTTACTGATTCAAAAGTTTTCTTTTCTTTTGCAGTAATAATGACCTTCATCTGAAGGGTATATATATTATCTTCTTTTCTATATAATTCTGATTGGATTGCATTACTTCTGCTATTATATACCATGCATACCAGTTTTCTCTTTAGACTTAAAAGACAGATTCTAATTCAACATTTGTGCTCATGTAAATACAAAAGAATTTGCGAACATAGAGAGATAATTGCGAGTGCAACAAAACACCAAACTAAAGCGCATAACATAGTAATTAGTAAGTTAACTAGTAATTCACAGAACCTGAGAGAATCGACAATTCTCTCCGACTTTTGATGATAATAAACAGCTACATTCAAAAAGATATCGCTTACAAAACATGCCCCCCCCCTACATGTTGAGTCCGATTCCAGCCAGCTGTTGATGAATACGATCGAGCTAACCCTCAGCACCGAAGGTTCCCTAAGCCACACAACCCCCGCAGACTATACCCCTCCTGTTCAAGTAGAAAAGAAAAAGATATCCAAATTTGTCACGCAAATTCATCATGATAGCTAGTGTAGAGTAACATGGATGATATTCTGTCTCGAAGAAGGTTCAAAGTACTAATTTCTCTTCAATTAGGTGAAATTTCGGTTAGTTTTATCCTCAATATTCTTAGTATATTATAAGGGAAAGTCACAAATAGATTCTCTTCAAATGCATCTATTCCCACTCAAGTGATACTTACACTATTGAGCAGCCGGTGCTTCTGCGCCTTTTCTTCCTAGTCATTTCCTTCCTCCTAGGCGGTTGAAGCACAACCTTAATCGCAGTGTCAAATACTGCTTTCACATTCTACAAGACCATTACGAGAAGGGATTGGTTTAAACTTATCAAAAACACACATACAATTCGGTAAGACTACCAAAACAATGAAACGCAAACAGCAGTAAAAAAACCTGCTGAGTTTTAGAGCTACACTCTATGTATGCTGCTGCGCCAATTTGCTTCCTTAATTCCTCGCCCTGCAATTTTTTTTTTCGAGTTAAATTAGATGCTTTGAAATAAGGTATGGCTAAGGCAGAGATAAATGGAAACTAGATACGCACTTGGGCTGGTGTTATAACGTTAGAACCCATATGATCAGCCAGATATCTATTGTCATCACGAAGATCTGTAGCATAGGAAAATGAAAGAACCACATCAAAATGTGATATTTTTTTCAGAGATATTCAACAACTTCACTCTGCTAGGATGGGAGCTCGGCTGCAATAAGTGTATGGCGTACCTAGTTTTGTTCCGACCAGAACAATTGGAACATTGGGTGCAAACCGGCGAAGTTCAGGCATCCACTGAAAAATCAATTCAGAATGGCATTTAGATTTTTATCCGATAGTTGGAAAAGCACATAATAGAGGAACAAAGAAAGTATATATTCCTTTGAGGTGTGCACATGTAAACCCTAACTCGTGACCCTAGCCAGCAAAGGACTATAAGGAGTTAAACAAGTCTATAAGGAGTTAAACAAGTCTAGGTTGCCAATAACTATCTGACTCAAATCAAGAAGGCCGATAGGCCACTCCAGTTGGGAGTCAAACTTGTAACCAGTGGTTAATAAACGGTCGGACCATCTTGGGTGGGGTTGCCTTTTATTTTGTGATATAATTGACATTGGCAGTGGTGGTTTATGATTAGATTACATTCTATGTACAAAATGACAGTTCTTAAACATCCAACTGGCTCTTCAGTTTAGACAAACAGCTAAGCAAAAACACCTAGTTCTGATATGTTCAATGTTGGATTTATGGATCAATCCAAACCCTAATGCAGAAAATGGCAAAAGATGAGGAAAAAAGCATTACCTTTTTTAGAACATTTTCATAGCTTGCCCTGCTAATTAAAGAGAAAGCCAAAACAAATATGTCTGCACCTCTGTAACTCAGTGGCCTCAACCTGCTGTAATCTTCCTGGCCTTTAAATCAGAGATTAAAAGAACCCAAACTCAGAACCCTAAAAAAATCACATCTCCTCACAAAAAAAGAAAAAGAAAAAGAAAAAAAAAACTTTCAAGTGGATATACCAGCAGTATCCCATAATCCCAGGTTAACAATGTTACCATCCACAGCCACATTTGCACTGAAATTGTCAAACACTGTTGGAATATAATCCTGAAAAAAAAAACATCCTCAAAAGTGAGGCAAATGAGATAAGATTCAAAGGGCATTTCCAAAGCAGGAATTTCTTGATATGGGGCATTTTCATTTTTCACACAACCAAACTCCCAAAAGAGAGCATTACAGTGCTAGCACTCTAGCAGCAATGTTGGAAGAAAAAAAATATTTAATTTTCAAGAAAGCTAACAAACCAATGTTACAGTAAAGATGAAATCTTTATGGTTTCAGTTTGAAGCCCAATATCAAGAAATTTGCAGAAAATAGAAAAAAACTC
>CM008332.1:29595205-29609454 GCA_002525835.2 Ipomoea batatas
TTCGTCCACAACGCAGAACTACGAACCAAAGTGGCATTAGTCGGATGCGGCATCACCTGCTTCGCGAAAGTGCCTTTGATCTCATCGTCTTGGTGCTTCAGCCAAGCCAGCTTCTGTTGCAAAGAGTAAGTCATCGAACGATTGAGCGGTCACTCGCCCATGGACAGATCTAACTCCCAGGTACTTGCCCAAATCAGTGGTTTGCACAATATGTAATTCCTCCGCTATGCTATCCGCGAGAGCAGAGGAAACATTACTAGAAAAATAAACCTGAGATTTTGCGAGGCTAATTTTTTGGCCCGAAGCCTCACAAAATCGAGATAAACACTCTTTTATAGTAGCAACCTGCTCTAAAGACGCCTCCGCGAAGAGCACTGTGTCATCGGCGAAACATAAATGGGATAAGGTAGGGCACGAAGGTGCAAGCCGAATACCTTTCCATTCTCCCGAGTGAACCTTTAAGGATATCAACTGACTGAGTTTGTCAAGACACAGCACAAAAAGAGCCGGAGACATGGCGTCTCCTTGACGAATCCCACGTGTCGGGCTGAAAGGTTGGAGTCGCTCCCCGTTCCAATTAATAGACATTTGGGTAGTCCGAATGCAGTTCATAATCATAGTAATCCATCGCTGGTGAAACCCGGCTTCCGCTAAAATAGTTTCCACAAAGGGCCAAGATAGACGATCATATGCCTTCTCAAAATCCAGTTTAATTGCCATATAACCAATTTGGCCTCGCTTAGTTCGCATGGAGTGCATAACCTCTTGATACACAACAACGTTATCCGAAATTTGTCGGCCTGGAACAAAAGAACTCTGGAACGGTCCCACTAGTTTCGGTAGAATCCCCTTCAAACGGTTGGTGAAGGTTTTGGTAATAAGCTTATAGCTTACGTTGCATAGACTAATAGGCCGAAATTGCGTGATGGCCTCCGGGGATATAACTTTTGGAATAAGGACTAAGAGGGTTTCGTTAAGTTCTTTCGGGAAGACACCAGTTGTAAAAGTACTCTGAACCAATCTGAAAAGGCTATCACCCACAACTCCCCACATTCTTTGGTAAAAGGCAGCGTGGAAACCGTCAGGACCCGGAGCTTTGAACGGAGCCATAGCGCAAAGCGCAGCATGGACCTCTTCTTTCGTCACTTCTCTATTAAAATTAGTCCAATCTTCTTGCGGAATGGTGGGGAAAACGCCGCCTAACATAGTATGTTGCGAAGAGGAGGCGTCGCACGTAAAGAGATTTTTATAAAAATCCCGGACATGGGTTTTAAGGGTCGTATCATCCGTAATCCAAGTTCCACTCTCGTCACGAATACTAGTAATCGTGTTTCGCGTTCGGCGGACTGTTGCAGCAGCGTGATAAAAAGCCGTGTTCCGATCGCCTGAGGAAATCCAATCTTCCCTCGACCTCTGGAACCATAGTAACTCCTCCTGATAAAGAATATCATGATATTCCTCCATCAACTTTCTCTCGAGCTTTCGCAAGCCGCCATGCGAGGAGTTGGCAAGGCGACGTTGCACTCCATTGAGACGAGCTAGAACAATCTTTTTTTTATAGTGTATATTCCCGAAAACAGTTCTGTTCCAACCTGCAAGTACATTACCCATACGAGAAATATTAGTGGATAAATCGTGGTCAGTGTGCCAAGTGTTTTGAACTACATCGTTTAAACCGTTATTGGTGAGCCAAGCAGCTTGGAATTTGAAGGTGAAATGCCTAGCAAAAGAAGTTCGAGCCGCCATCCGAATCATTACAGGAGCATGATCTGACGCGATCCGCGGGAGATGACAAACAACCGCCTCCGGGTACAATTGCCGCCATTCCAAATTGCATAATGCTCTGTCCAGCCGTGCACTTTTCGCATCGCCACTCGCCATCATTTTAACCCAAGTAAATTTGGGACCGGTATATCCCATATCAATGAGACCTTCTGCTTGAATCCATTCGAGGAATTCGGAGCTGCGTTGAGCAGAGAAGGTTGTGTAATTATCGGTTTCCTCTCGGGTAATAACCGAGTTGAAGTCGCCGGCGACTAAGAGAGGCCCATGGAGGTTAAGCTTAGCGGTTGTGAGTTCAGCCCACAATCTGCGACGTAGATGATGAGTAGGGCTACCGTAGACTACCGCATAAAACCATGGAACGTGTTGGTTATCCGTAATCTGCAAAATAACAAATTGAGGATGAGTTGAGAGGACTGAAATCTGTAAAGAGTTATTCCAAAAAGTCCAAATGCCTCCACTGAATCCCACCGCCTCAATCCGAACCCAATCCGAAAAACCCAGCTTTTTGCAGATAGAGTCTGCCTGGGCACCCGAGACCTTGGGTTCGACGAGACTTAAAATGGTGGGTTTGTGAGACTGAATGAGGTTTTTCAGAACGCGGTGGAAAGCTCGCCCACCCGCGCCTTGACAGTTCCAAACGATGCAGTTCATTAAAATAAACGGCAAGGAAGGGAGGAGAAACAAACAAAAAACAAACATAAGAACCAAAAAAAAAAACCAAGCACGACAAAAAAGTCAAACAGAGGTGGTAGCGACACCACCATCCGCCAGACTCTCCCCGTGCGGGTCCTCAATTTCCATAACAACATCGCCTTCCGTGTCAAAATCATCGGGAGGATCGGTATGGTGTTCCAAAGACTGAGCCCCCGACTCCTCATTATTCGCCGTTGGACCATCCTCATGAGTCACTCTAGTCGAATTGATAACCTGACCCCCTAACTCTCCCCGGATGACAACGTGTTCGTCTTCCTCTGCCGCCCGCCTTGATCCCGAACCTCGACTTGGTTGTCTTGGCACTTGGTCTGTCCCTGTTCGAGGCATGGATCGAGCCGTGGGCCGGTCATTCTCAATTTGCCGCTCATTGACAATCACGTTTGCTCGTCTGGCCCTTGAAGGTTGTCGCGTTACATCTGTCCCAGTCACAGCCGGCTGTTTATCGGCTCGTCGTTCGCTTTGTGCCTGTGGCGGTTGACTATCCATCCCAGCGTTCTCTTCCAGAGGCGCGAAACGAGACCCGGAGGCATTCTGCGTAGGAGTTGCACCCCCTGCTGATGCAGTTCTGCTCCCCGTTTCCGGCTGCTTACCAGAACCAGCCGATCTCCCTGATGGGCGATACTCCTTCCGCGTAACAAGCATCCACGAGCCATAAGGCTTTGATTTACCCGCAGCAGCAGGTCCTCCCCGGGAGCCAGCAGCAGGGTTCGCAGTCGGTAGTATACCCGCGGTCTGTTCTTCTACTTCTGCGGTAGCGCCGATATCCACCACCCCATCAACCACTGCAGCTGTAGGACAAAGATCTTGTCTGTGCCCATACATACCACAGGAGAAACACACTAAGTGAATGCCCTCGTACGCCACCTTCCAAACTTTCTCCTCCAGGGTGAAAGTCGACAGAAGCGGCTTCGTGATGTCTAGTTCGACACAAACTCGCGCGAATTTACCCCGGGAGACCAAGCTAGTTGTGTGGTCGACTCGGACAGTGCGCCCTAATTTGTTACCAATCCGCCGCAGACAAAGGAGATTGTAGTATTCCATCGGGATGTTTGGAAACCGAACCCACACCAAAACCTTCTCCGTCTTATCCTCGAAAGGATCGAAGTTAGGCACCCAGTCCTTTACGATCAAGTAGTGATCAAGGATCATCCAAGGGCCTTCAAACTTGGCGAATTCCAGATCTTCTACGTTACCAAAACGGACCAAAAAATAATCATTCTCCAAAGCTATAAGTTCCATACGGCCCTTAGGATGCCACAAAGAGTTCAATCGGCGTAAAAGGTAAGCATAGCCGACGCGTCGACCCATCACCTTAACAATCAAAGATTGCCGCCAAGGAGCTCGGATCTGCTCCATCTCCTTCGCAGAGAAACGAATCGTGGGGCAAAGTGGATCCACCTCCTCCGAATCCAGATCCTCGTCGTCCATGGAATCCGTCTCCGCATCCTCTGGGAGAGAAGCTAATAGGAACGGAGCAGCATCCGATCCACTGCCCACCACCGAGTCAAGATAAGAGCGCGGCATCGCAGTAGCGGTTGGCGGTGAGAGTGACGGTCCCGATCCTGGATTTGCACCCGCCGAAAGATGCTCATCCTCTGCACCCGCAATCGGCATGGCCGAATCCGTAGGATCCACAACGGGTGCCGGTGTCGCACTTTCCATCGTCGCAGACGATGGATTCACTACAGTATCATCCAACGGTTGATTTTCCACCGGTACTGGCATCGCATTACTGGAAGAGCCATTATCGACCTTCCTCTTCCGTGTGCTTCGTTCAAGCAAATCAGAGTCCTCAGAGGACCGTTGAGAAGAGAGAGCGTTTGAGAGAGCGTTTGAAAAATCCATCATACACTATGATTCTTGAATGATTAATTGTTAACAAAGATATAAAATTAAGTCAGGGTAAATATAAAATTTCCTCACTCTTAATGGAAGTTGATATGGAGTATTTGTTGTATTCGGCCAAACGCAGCGCTAGTCAATGGTGAGTGAATGAGTGATTATTTTCTCGTTTTCTTTTAACGTCTTATTGGGCAATATCAACGTGGCTTGCTAATATTGGTTCCACATACTTGACATTTTGGATTTTTTTTTCCTTTATTGTTTGTGCTTTTTTTTGGTAATTGGCAAAACTGTACGTTATGTCGTTATACTTGGACTACTTGGTTTCAAATCCATGAATGACAATCTTATAAATAAAAGTAGTTGTTGATATGCATTACACGAATGAGATAATGTTTCATATTTATTTTTAAACTAGCTTTTTCTACGCGCTTTGCGCGAAGTCTTGTGCCCAATATCTAAACCCAATTAGTAAATCATTTTGTAATAGATATAATGCGTTTTTTTTTTTGAGGTGTCGAAATTTCATAGATATTGAAGTAGAATTTTTGTTGTGTATAATTCGAATTCATTGAGATGAATATATTCCACTGTAATTTTAAGTAAGGGTACCATGTTTGCCTATTTTTTCGTTGTTATTCCTTTGTTTTTGACGTGTGCGGTATTGTTCACTATATTTGTGCATTTATGGCGGCATGGTGTTGATGTTTAGACTCTGGAATGAATTGTGCGTATGTGCATCCTGCTAGTGAGCAATTGAGCATTATTTGTTTAACAGGGTAGGAGAAAGTGATTTTCTTTGTTTATTATTTGTTATTTGTGCACGTCCCTCCTGCTTCAAGTGTGAAGTTGACCAAGGATTTTTTTTTTTTAAATGTGTTAAGTTGACCAGTTGAGCATTAATCAGTAACTGTTTAAAGAGTGAGCATGTGTTAGAAAGCAGCTGAGTAAGAGTTTGTGCATTTGTCATGAATTTTTAAAATTGCATTTGTGCACATTTGTTTGGAGGCATTATGTTAGAGATGTATATCATTGGATTTTAATTTAACGAAAGTGCATTCTACGAATGCGTCAGTGTGAATTTCAGATGTAAATGTAGCAACATATGTGCTAACAGTCTTTGGATATGTAAATGGCAGCCATTTGAGGAGCGGTTTGCCGAGCAGACCCAAAAAGTAGCAAAGGACGTGCTGGATTGCAAAGCTTGTCAAGGAAGCTCAAGAACGCACAAATCCATCCACACGTAGGTGTCCAATACTTTATCCCACTCGAAGAAACGTCCATAACACAAACTTGGAGAGTTTCGGACCGCCCTACAAGCACAAACAACAAAATAAAAAGAAATCAGATTAAATCATAACAAACCAAACAATCTCAAAAAATACATTGCTAAACCGACCAATCTTACTGCCACCAACACGGCTAAAGTCGTGCAACAGGAAAAAAGAAAAAAGAAAAAAAAGGACAATAGGCCATGAATGCACAAATACAGTAACCAATAATGCACACTAAACTGTCCTAAAACCCGATAGTAAGTCACCAAAAAAAATGCCCGGAACAAAAATAAAAAAATGGGATTAAAACAAAAACAAAAACAAAAAAAAAAAAAAGACAAATAGCCATGAATGACCAAAATACATAACCTATTAATGCACCGTTGATAACAACTTACCCTCTCAAAAAAGTTTTAAAAAATTATTGCAATAAACAATGACTATTTTCGGAACACAATAACATAAGAGATTAAGAGAGCATTGCACATTTCTAAATCAACAAAAAAGGAATAACAGTGCACATATAAAAAAAAAACACATGAATGCACAAAATCATTTTACAAAACTGCACACTTCAAAATCATTTTGCAACTCAGATCCATTGGTTTATCTCTATTGTGATTTGAGGGATTAAAAGTAGTTTTTCCATCACTGAAAAATTTACAAAAAAAAAAAAAATTATTATGAAAATACAATATACACATTTTCAAGAATATTAATTGGTTGACTTAAAAACTATAATCATACTACTAATACTTGTTGAAAGGAAAAAGATATATGAGGATTTGGATTTAAAATATACCTTTTAATTGATTTTTTTTCTCGGAATAGTAAGTGTAACCAAAGTGATTGTGCAAATATTTTATGGAAATGAAACATACAAATAATAAGCAATATAATATCCATTGTGATTTGGAGGTTTAAAATTTGATATTTTTTTTTGTGGCTGAAAATGTTCTGCCAAAGAAAGGTAATTTGAAACGAGTACACGGCTGTGCAAGAATGTAATGCCATTTTCTCTGTGAGTTCAGAAATAACAAAAAAAAAATTAATTTGCAAGTATGGTAATACTACCAGGACCACTGCTATGTTAAAATCTTCATTATATGGCAAAAGCATAAATAGATTCTATGAAACATTCTTTAACTTTGATCTTTTTTTCCAAAATTAGTAAGTAGGTCAAGTAATTAAACAACATCTAAAACAAGTAGATCCCTCCAAATCAGAACACAAATAAGTGAGGATAATTTCATACACACTGAAATTCACAAGTTGATCTATTTTCCAGGAAATTCCGTTTATTGGAGTTTAGTTAATTTGTTGCCATAAACCTTCACTTTAGGGGTTGTAAACTCATTCTAAAAATCTAGCTCAAGACAGAGTATGGAAGTTATATTCACTGGAAACTAACAAATATCAGCAAATTAACTATATAAAACACATTAAATTGCAATTCATCCAAAACCAATCAAATGCATACACGAAAAGCCAATAGAGTAACAAAAATGAATACCATTAGCCCAATAGTATTCAAGTAAAGAAAGCCAACTGACTGACAAGAAACCCAAAAGAGTAGAACCTTACACGATTCACATATGTGTTTTTCAATGATTTCATTAAATGGCCTTAACATCAGTCAAGTATTAGCTGAGTGCTTGGTCATCATATAATATATAGTATGAAGTTGCACAAAGAATCTGTATATTTTTGCATATCCATGTAATGTAAAGATAAGCATGTAGTATGTGCATTTAAGGGACTGGTGATGGTAGTGCACTTATCAAATATTATGAATTGATCCTATATAAAAACAATTTTAATTTGCATTATAATTGGTGGATAGTTTTTCAGAAAAGAACACCTACTTTTTAAAACTGTGAGCTGATTGACATATGAAATATTGGGGAAATTATTATAGAAGGAAATGGAAGGGAGAAGAAGTAAAATCCACAAATGGATAAAAATAAAATCTCAAATTTTCTGCAACACATGCATATCACACAAAGGAACACATGCATGTAGTGAAAAATCTGGGGTGATCTTTTCTTTATATTTTTTTAAAGAAGGGTATTTAGATGATGGTAAAATAATTAGATGCCATGGTACAGATCATGTTTACCTTTTCATGAGGGATGTGAAAATGACCCATTAAGAAGAGAAGAGAAGGGAATTAATGATGGGCTGTAAAAGGGACTTTGGGTTTGCTGATATAAATATGCACCAAACCCTTTCAATTCACACATCATGTCCTACAATTTTGAGTACAAAGCTGCTTAGCTACACACTAAAAGAGATCAATTAAGTATCCTTTTGATCATTTGGCTTTTGTGCTTACCTGGGAATGATGGGCACAGGACAAATGGGGTGGGGAATCAAAAACACACACACATACATAATAAACAACTAAAAAAATAGGTATTCGTCATTTGACTTTTGTGCTTACCTGGGAATGATGGGCACAGAACAAATTGGGTGGGGAATAAAAAACACACACACACATAATAAACAACTAAAAAAATAGGTATCCACAAACAACATCATAACTGAATAAGGAAGTATTTTTATAAGGCAGCCATTTATTTAAAGGCAATATCAATACCTTTGCCCTATCATTCTGATATAAGGTATCAAGTAAAGGATTACATGAATATTGCAATTGGTACCCACAACCTACATATTGATGAAATGGTACCATGTATATGAACAGATAAACTTAAATCAGTACCCACAACCTACAGTATTGCAATTGTTCTGTAATAATTAATGAGAAACAAAACATACTGAAAAACCATTGGGAGTACTTGGTTACACCATTGAGAATCTGTATGGAGTTTATAGGGTAAGAAGTGAGAACTTGATAGATTTGCTAATATTGGAAAAATTTTACCTAACTATTTACTTTGCTCAATTCAAATTGTCAAAATCTTTTGTTTCAGAGTTATTCATACTGCCCAAATGTTTCTTTACATGCATTTACAAAACGTACAACAAATAAATAATGAAGGCTCGTGCATATGGAATAATGGGTGCAAATACACGAACACACAACAACGGGAATAAAGAGATGGAAGTAAGAACCTGAAGGTGGCGGAGAAGAGATAATAGAGGTGGAATAACAGACTAAAGTTATAGAGAAAGAAACAAATAAAAGACAGGAATTATTCTATGGTGCATTCAGTGTACAATGAAGTGTTTAAATAGCTGCACACATCCTAACATCAAGCAATATTCCAAAACTAAATAAATTAAATTGAAATAAATGTAGAAATTCTTGATTATAAACATAATCATGGCAATTAAGAGAAAATGGTAATGAAAATCCTCTGTTTGATCCTTCGTACAAACTGAAATTAGAAAATGTAAACAAAAAAAAAAAATGAAAATGACAAATTGTTGTGGTGCGTAAATGAACATTCAAGTATATTCCAACTAAATAAAATTAGGTTCAAATATGTTTATAAAATTAGGTTTAACTCTGTTTAAACCTAAATTAATTTGGGGGTGGGGAATGAACAGAGATTACAAAATTCTTGTCATTTGACCTCCCATATCATCTACCCCTTTGCGCCATCTTTTAGTACAAAATGAGAATCAGAGTCACTCCAAATCGATTAACCAGCATCTAATTATATAAAATTAACAAAAATATTAATGAATTTACCTTAGCTTAAATATTGAGGCGCAATTCATGTTCATATCCATTGAATGTCGTTGATTGCAGCTCTTTTTCCCGCGGTTGAGAAGGTAATGAAAAGATTTCGCTGATTGAAGATTTCGCCTTTGAAAGATGAGCGAATGATGATGAGAGGAATCTGCGGAGGAAAATGAGTTGAAGATTCTTGTGATCGTGGATTGCAGATCTGGTCTGGGTAAATAAGATAAGCGGAGGAATAGGAAGAAATAGGGAAGGAAAATGAGTGGATGAAAATAGATTTATTATACGTTAACGGTTCTGTTAGTCAACTTAACAGTAACAGAATATATTGGACATTTTTGTCCATAAAAATGTACTGTACAACTTCAATAACATAATGTACAAGAAAGTAAGCAGTTTAAAAACGGACAAAAACCAGGGATACAACCATCATTGAAACTTATTATGTTTTTAGATAAGTACTTTAAAATATCAATGTAATATTATATAAAAAAAATTCGTGCATATATAATTAAATGTTAAATTTGTTTATTTAAATTGTTCATTCAATGTATATGAATACAAGATAATATATGCGATATTGGTTATAATTGTCACTAAAATAAATGTTTGCAATCTTGTAAAAACAATAGTTTAAATATTTAGTCTAAACAATAATAATCTAAATAAATATTACTTTTGATTTGATTCCTCTAAATCTTTTAAATTTTCTTTTTGGTAATATTGTTATTATTTCATCTTCAGTACTTATCATATTTTTTATTGGTAGTGTGTCATGTGCAATTGGGATACTGATGGTAGCATAAAAGTAGCATCATGAAATGTGATTATGGTGTAGGAAGCTATTGATTTGTCGTATTGTGTATATGACAGTTTGGATATTAATTAGTTGTACTATGAACTCTTGATCTTGCAAGCGTTTGTTAATATTTGGCAGTGGTAATTTTAATTTTCCACTACATGTTTTATGTGTTGTGAGATAGTAGATTCTCATGTTGAAGTGTTGAACAAAATATTACGGGGTAATATTTATTATATTTGTATAAAGTTTATGAGTAGTATCTCTTACTATACTTTCATAACTTGTTTACTTATATTAAGAACAATGACTATGCATGTAGTTCGAATATTGATGCCGCAATGTGTCCAGCTCCATCAACAATGTTCACAATCATTTTGCATTGAAGGAGATAAAAACAACATAACTAGTGAAATTATATATATTTTTTATTTTTTTATAATGAATAATTTGTTGTTAATAAATGCATTGTAGACATTTAATAATAAATTTAAAAAATGCATATGTATTTTTTATTGTAGCTACTAATTAATTTATTTAATTTAATAAAAGTAATGGGGTACCTGTACTTGATACAAATTATTTTGGGAGCTTGTCAATGACGATTGATACAATTGTTGTCAATAGAAGATCTTGATAAATAATTCGAAATATATGGTTACGATATATATTGTTATAATGACATAGTAAAAATATAGTTAACTTGCAAATTTCTTTAGAAGTTTTAATGCATTGATAAAATTATGAGAAAAAAATATAAACTTGATCAACTGAAGCTAGTGGAGTGTCAACATGATCAAATCTTAGGACAATAGTCTACTGTTTAGAGTACAGGTATAGTTGTATTTATGATCAACAGTTTGTAGTTGGGTCGCGCATGTTTGACAATGATATAAGAACAATTTTGTCCAATAACATCAATCAAGCAAGGGTAATATCAATCAAACTTATTTAATCAATTGCACTATATAATATATAATATTCGTTGTTATAATTTATAACAGACTCATTCCAGGTAACGCACGAGTGAAAATACTAGTTACAAATAATTTTAGTTTTTATATATACCAACTAGTTTTTTCTACGCGCTTTGCGCGAAGACTTGTGCCCAATATTTAAACCCAATTAGTAAATCATTTTGAAATAGATATAATGCGTTTTTTTTTAGTTGTCGAAATTTCATAGATATTCAAGTATAATTTTTGTTGTGTATGTATTTGAAATTAAAACAAGAAGTTCAAATTCATTGTGATGAATATATTCCACTGTAATTTTAAGGGTACTCAACGTTGTATTACAATATTTTTATTTTGAAAATGAATAAAATTTGTTTAAATATAGTCTTCTTTTTATTTTTATTTTTTTTGAGAAAAAATATAGTCTTCTTCTAATTAGAGATATATCCCTTATAAATTCATATTCATATATGGATATACATAATACTTGATTTCAACTATCTCAATTCAACAACTTCCACAAATTGATATCCAAAAATCTTGTCTCAATTCAACTTCAAATGCATTATGTTGTTGCTCATTTATAATATTAATATTTTTAAATAATAGTGTGTGTGTGTGTATATATATATATATATATATATATATATATATATATATATATAATATTCTTACATTCTTCAATGGTAAGTTTAAATTCATTTAGATTTTAATTAAATATTTAATTAAAATCTAAATGAATTTAAACTTACCATTGAAGAATGTAAGAATATTATATATATATATATATATATATATATATATATATATTAATATTATTGAAGTAAGAATTATAGAAATGATAAATTATTAAATATAACTATGGTAATATTTAATTAAAATATTAATGAATTCAAACTTACCATTGAAGAATGTAAGAAAGAATATTGTGTATGCATGTGCATGGTAATTATAATGTGAAAAGATAACAGAAGTTATAACGGTAGGGATATTTCTGTCCAAAAAATTATGTAGTACAACTTTTATAGCATAAGGTACAACAAAAATTAACGGAAAAAACGGACATAAACCAGGGGTATAACCTGGATTGAGACTTATTATGTTTTTAGATATTTCAATTTGAATTAACAATTAATTAAAATGTTTGAAAATTAAAAAACGCTATTGAATTAAAAATATTTTGATTAAAAACGATTAATCAAATTTCATCGACTAATTAATTTTTCATTGACATTTGCACACGACCTGACTCATGATTGATGATTGTATGTAATGACATGTATAATTGGACTTTCAGTCCAGTAGTCCATTGTATTGCGCTGAACGTGTTGAGTAAATGATTTTTAGTTATTGGGGCATTGGTGTGCGTAGAGGACCAGTTGGTTTAATTTAGATGGACGGCCTAATGCCGCAAGGCAAAATTTTATGTGGATTATACGACCATCTCCAACCCAAAATATCAAATTTTACACCAAAAGAAATATTCTCAGCATATTCTTATACCAAATTTTTTTCATCTCAAACCCATTTACATCAAATTCTACACCAAATTTTATTCGTACACTAAAATAATTTATATTCTCATAAAAAGTTTATATTTATACTTTTATTATTTAACATATAGTTATATTTAATTAATTAAAATTTAATTATGGTTTGTGTAATTTTTTTTTCAATTAAATTATATTCAATATTAGTCTTGTTTTAATCGTTTTAATGAGATCTTTCAAATGATATAATTTGTTTTGAATAATATACAATTTTTGTTTAAATATTTAACAAAATATGTAAATATATAAAAAACAAAACAAAACAAAAAGGATACAAAAGTAATAATAGAATAAGATAAAGTACAAAAGATGGGCAAAATGGGAATTAAATATATACACCAAAAATGGTGCGGATGAACAGTGCAGCACCAAATTTGGTGCTGCACTGTTCACAATGCACCAAATTTTTGGTGTTTTGGAGTGTTGATTGGAGCCCTTCCACACCAAATTTTTTGGTGTTTTGGTGCCTTGGTTGGAGATGGCCTAAGTATCACCATCGACCTTGTGAACATAGTGTATGTGTATGTGTTTTATGTTTGGAGTTTTTGCTTATTGAGATATAAAATTTTGTACCTTAGACTATAAATTATGTACATGAAATAAATTAGTAATTGTGTCTTATGTTAATTTTTTTTTTAATTTTATGTTATGAAATTCTGTGCCTATAAACACAAATTTTATACTTAAATCATATTTAAAAAATAAGTAAATATATAACATGTGTATGTATCTTGTGTTGTGATTTTTTGTATTTTGTGTTATGAAATTTTATATTATATGAGTATGAATTATGTACCTCGCCGTTTAAAATTCCATATATTACGATATGTGGACCATGGTCTATGATATAAATTGCATATAAGTAAAAAGTACATTTTTAGTATATCAAATGCGTTAATAGGATATATACCTCGGATATACGTACCCACACATGCTCAAATCATACTCAAGATGTAGAGAGGAACATTTGCCGGCCTCTGGTTCAAAATGACATTCAAATTATATGTCGATAGGTAATATATTATGGGTATGCAGTTAACAACTTATATACCTATATATACATAAATTGAAAATACATAATTTATTAACTATAGTCTATAGGCGCATAATATGTTACAGTTAATTATAGTAGACACGTAATTTATTAACTAAAAGTATATAATATATTGGAAAAATTGCATTTTTAGTCCTTTAGTTATACCCGTCATACAGACTTAGTCCCTGAGTTATATGTTGACCATATTTAACCCCTAAGTTAGACATGGAGTGACAATTTTAGTCATTAAATGACCAAATTATCCACTTTATTAAGTGATAAATTGGTGGTATAAATGATTTTCGAGGGACTAAAAACGTCACTTTATACATAACTTAAAAGTAAAAAATGACACATATATAACTCGGTGACTGTTTGTATCACAAATATAACTGAATAATTAAAAATATATATATTTTTTCAAATATACTTGTTTAAGTTAAACTTGTTCCATTGTAAGAATTGGTCTAGTGTGTAGATTATGAGACTAGGTGGGAGTAGGAGCAGGATTGTCTCGTTGGTGTCAGTCTTTTACTTTTTTTTTTTTAAACGTGTCAGTCTTTTACTGTGCTCTTTATTTGCCAAAAAGTATTCGCCAAAAAGCACTCAGTATGCTGATTGAGGGTCTTGTCTTCTTC
>CM008332.1:29609598-29620737 GCA_002525835.2 Ipomoea batatas
CCCCCCACCTCTTGCTTTTCTTCGGTCTTGCCTCCACCCCAATCCGTCTTTTTTTTATTTTTTTTTGAAATATCTTCTTCCCAAATGCTAAATGCTATCTCTTACCCATGAAGCTAAGCAAACTTGTATATTCCTTTCACATAAAAAAAAAAAGAAGCAAACTTGTATGTATCGCGGAGCTAGCTACCTAGCTAGTTCACCATCCACTAATATCTGATAACATTGGGTAACATAAAGTTTCTATGGTCTTTTCAAAAAAAAAAAAAAAAAAGTTTCTATGGTACGATTAAATTCAGAAAGGACTCATGACTTTATGTGGGTGAAACAGTGGTAGATTTTTAGACAGGCATAATTACTTACTTAGAGGCTAAGAATAAATGATGGATGGGAAGTTGGGAACTGGGAAGCCAATGAAACAAATCCTGATATTTTTGTATGTTATTGGAGTGAGTTTTACATGTTATATGTTATCGAGAATAGTGAATAATAATTAACTTATTTTGAAATAATAATAATAATAATAATCCAAAAACTAGCTTGAATATGGATGAGAAAATAGTGAATTTGATAAATGTCATCTAAAAATATATACAGAAATTTTCTGGCAATTTAAGTATTTTTAGGTTAACTATAATGAATATTTTCTCTTAGCTTTATTATTTCCAAAAACTCAAACATTGAAAATTTTGAAAAATGACTTATATAAGTTATATTTCAAATTTCTAAATAGATTAATGATTATATTTTAAATTATATTGATCAATTTATTGTAATGTTCTATATATATACATATATTTATTTTATGTATGATGATGTTGCAGTTCTTATTAATATTGTTATAAGAAATAATGAACAGGGTAAAGTACTCAAAAAAAAAAACAGGGTAAACGTGAAAAGGTAATCAAATTAATTTACAATATTACCTTTACATAAACTTTCAAATAATACAAGCTAAAATTATAATTTCAAACCAAACAAGGTAATATTTTTTGAGTACTATTGACTCTATTACAAAGTAATTTTTATGATTTTTTTTAAAAAAGAACCACATATGTGTTATTTGAACACAAAATGCTAGTGTTAACAAAACAAGGTAATATATTATTATTATATTTTTTAAATGACTTTTTTTTCTGGTTTTCTCGTCACGGCCCTCTCAACCGCCCATGAATGCTGAACTTGAGTGGACTTTGGGAGTATGATATGATTGACGAAATGAAGCGTTGTCTTCTTCCCCAAAAGGCAACGCATTTCATGCAGACAGAGTACACTCGAAGGAAGCCATGTATCAGAAATCCCGCTATTTAGTTTATTGATTGATGGACTTTCACTAGACCGTTGCCTTCCAAACTCCAAGTTGGCGACTTCAAATTCAAAATGTGTAATGATTCTTGACGCCGCAGAAGAAGAAGAAGTTTTTATCTACCATCATCAGTTGAAGCATTCAAAGCCTTTGAAACTCTTAGCCACAAGAACCACTTTGATATTCTCCCGCTCGCAAAATCTCATGATATAAAGCTTAGCAACCTTTTCAGCGACTTCGTTCTGTGCAGGCAGAGTCACTATGGCGAACCAATTCTATCCGTGTCACCCAAACGGTGCCTCCTCTTCTCCCCAGAGCTGGGGAAACTGCTACTCTTCTCATCCCTCTACCTCTGTGCCTCATTCTCCTGGAAATGCGCCTTTTTCCCCGAGTTGGAATGGTAAAATTCTTGCTTTGATGCTTTCCACCATTTTTTTTTAAATTCCTAGTGAATTTCAAGTAGGTTTCATCATGATACGGAGTTAGTAGTATTGTTTTCCAATTTGATGTCTTGCCTATTCAAAATTTTAAATTCTCTGTGATGTTTCGTCTTGAAATCTGCAAAAAAAAAAACAGATGTAGTTTGACTGTATGATGAAATGCCAAACAATCTCTCCATAGTCGAGTCGGTTTATTTCTCTTTTGTGCGGCTTCGATCAAATTTTCCCTAAATGATCTTATTTTTATTTGTGATATCTGGAACGCAGAGGGGGACGACGTGTTTCTTGCACCATCAGTAGAAGCCAAACTTCAAGAAATTTGCATAAAACAGCGCCAAGAGCGTGCAGACACCAATGCTAGAAGGTGTCTTGCTTCGATAGGAGAGCAGGCTTCTCTAGATGTTCTGGAAACAATCTCACCTTGCACGATTCGAACAACACTCAGTCGTTTCATCATCTATATGGTGAAAAAGTATTATCCTCAGCAGCATTCCACATCAGGAAGCTTTTCCCACTCTCCGCAGAGATACTTCAGTTCACCTTCATCCTCATGCTCTTCCAGCAATTTTACTCCTAGAAATGTTCCTTCCCCGAAGAGCAATGGTAACTTGCTATTTTCATTGTGGAATTGTTTAGTCTTGCCTGTAAAACTTCCTATAGAAACTGAAATGCTACACTTTTTTTCTTTATTAGGATTATTGGATCTCAACTTCTGCATTCTGACTAAATTTGATGTTTTAAGTTTATTGGTTTTATGGGACATGGGTAGCTTGGTTCTCTCTTTGGTTTTAAGTTTATCTTCATGATTCATGAAAAATGAAGCAAAAAATGTGTGGAAGGGCAAAAAAAGTAGACACCGCAACAATTTTGTTTATTAACCATTTGGCAAAACTTGTGATTGTGTATTACTCCAAATGATTATATGAACAAACAATTGATTATTTAAACAACCAATTATTCAATGGCTAAGTTAGCTTATGATGATTATAGATTATGATCATCTGATCATATGCAAGACATATTAACAACTACTCATTGATCATTGACTTGAATTACAAAAAAAAAAAGGTGTTCTATAATCTATAATATATTATGTTCAAGAATATGCTCTTTGTCAATTAACAAAAAAAAATAAAATTTGTATGGATCCTCTTAACTATGTTGTCTGCAGTATAGCCGCCCAACAATTAATTATTAATCTCACTTGTTGAATGCATTTATGATATATATAGTGAGCATGCTGGTTCCTCCTTTTCCTCTTCATCAAACTTGTGGTTGTGAGTTTCAAACTTTTGCACCATCATAGGTTCTATTGTTCTAATATTCAAACATAACTTTATAATGAAGCTGGTGATGAGACCATTGAATCCAAAATGTCAAAGCCAGATATACTATCACCTAAATCAAGTCCTCGGAGTTTTAGTCACCACCCCCGGAGATTAGAATTTCAAGAGAGAGCAAATGCTCTAGGAGTTAGTTACCAGTTGTCAGCACTAAGTGAGCTGGAATTTAGAAAGTTCTTTCTAATATTAAACTATATTGGGAGGTAATACAGCCCTTACTTCTTGGCTTCTGTATTTCTCAATAGTTTGGCATTTAACTGACTTGCTTTGCAGGAATAAATTGGAGGATGTAGTAACTCCAGAGGCTGCCAATGATATTTTGTATGTAGGAAATCAGTCAATGGCAGCTTTTGAGTCATATATGTGGACCAAATTCAGTCATTTGTGTGAAGATCATGAAAGACTGCGGGTGATGCTCTCTCTCAAATGTTACTCTCCTTGTGTCCCCTTAAATCTCTAAGAATTATTTTGTCATCTGTTTTTATTCTTAAGAGTTACCTGGTTTTCGGAGCTACTTAATAGTTCTATGATTTATGAAGTCAAGTGTGTACAAGACTTCTCTTATCTACTTTCATGTCTTGAGTTTACTAAAGCATTTAGGTATTTGATGTTTGTTCTGCACTTCTTTCTATATGTCAAATTCATTAATTTCTCCATTTTTATGTTACTCAGTATATTGATTGGGATTCCGGAAGGACTCATATTTACAATTGTAATGTTGATTCCAATGAAGAGTATACATTCAAGGTTTGCATCTTTCCATTATTTTATATTAAATGTCTTCCCTCTACTTTTGAGATGTATAAAGATATGCTTCTTTAGTGCTTTAAGTGTTCAAAATTTTATCCAATGGCTTATAGGAGAAGCAATATGTAATCTATGGGTAATCCACCTAAGAATATTCATGATTGTGCTTTCATCCTTTTAGTGCAATCAATAGTCATCGATTCATTGTATAATTGTATATTCCTTAAATGGTTAGTGCTGGAATGGCAATTACTTTGTTATGGAAGACTGGTAACAGAATATTTGGATATTTCATGTGTAACTGCCTTTTTGGAATTCAGGGACCTTATTTGATATCAGCAAGAACACATCTCCAACAGGCATTAGGAGATGAGAATGTATTAATTGTCAAGTTTTGGGATGATGCCCCTACTAATGCCAGAAAAATCATTGAGAACGGTTTGCTTGTTGGTTTAAGACGCTATCGCTTTTTTGGTACTTGTCTTCATAATATCCATGAATATTTTCAATATTCAAGAACATTCTCTTGCTCTTTAAATTCACCTTAAAAGCTTCATAGAAGTGCTTTAATGCTTTAAACCTTAGATTGCCCCCCAATATATATGTGAACCAATTTCCTGCTGTTAGCGTGGATTTTGTAGTAATTTCTTTCTTTCTTTCTATTTATTAGCAGATTACATATCCTAGTTTATCTTAATAAGGATTTTGTACCTTTAAGTTATTCCCTATATGGCATCATTTGCTCACTTCAATTGCAATCTGTCCTTACGTTAGGAAAGCTTCACTTTAGAACCTTTTTAATTCAACCTATAGGGAATTGGATATTCAGTCTTTCAACAATAAAATCTCAGCCATTTTCTTGTTCAGACTTCATTTTGAACAATGTTAACAGTATGACCTTTCATTCCCTGTAGATGGAATAACCTAGCAGTAAACATCTTTTGTGGATTTGTTAATTAGCCTAGTAAATGCTGCCACTATGGTTGTGTGCAGTCTTTAAAGATGAAGGAAAAGAGAAGAAAAGCAATCCAAAAGACGGAAGAGCAACCACCTCTGTAAAATGCTACTTTGTACGGATGGAGACGCTTGGTCATGCACAAGAAAGCTTTATTTTGCATGGAAAAACAGTCCATGATGCAAGGTGTCTTTTCATGCATGTGCACATGGTGTCAAGCATGGCTAAATACATGGCCAGGTTGCTCTTACCCTGAGACTTACCATCCAGTAACATTATTTTTTATTTTTTGAAGTGGTGAAATACTTTGCTGATGATGCAGGTTTTCTCTTATTTTGTCAAAGACTGTCAAGCTCCCCATCGACCTAGGACCTCTAAGTGTTGTGAAAATACTTGAAATTGAGGATATTTATTGCCGTGTATATTCATTGCTCTTCCTTTTTCTGGTTTACTCTGGCACTTTCCTGTCTCAAGATTATGCACTTTTTTATGTTATTATTCTCTTTGGGCTATCTGTAGGATGAGTTTGGATCCATTATCCTTGATGAAGATGGTGCACCGCTGATACAAACTGATGGTACGGGTTTTATATCAGAAGACTTAGCAAAGAAGTGCCCCAAAAACTTTTACAAAGTAAAGCACTTGAGTGATGCCAATTCTGAGGTAGTCTACATGAAGTATTCTCATGCTTTACATAAGCTGTTACATTTTGTCTCCATATTTCTGCTGCCATTGTTGGCTTGTTGCTCAATTTCTTTGTAGCAGTTCAACTGTATTGGTTCGTATTTGTGCTTCTAACTCCATTTGTTCTTATTATATTCCCAGAGATTGATCAATGGCGGGAAGTTTGGAGAAGAAGAATATCAGAACATGGAACCGGTAATCATTTGATGATTAATGGTTGATAATTAATCTAGTCATTACCCCATGAAGAACAAGCTAAAGATATTTTTGTAGGGCTTGTATTTTCTTGCTGTTGAATCTCACATTTCTTTCACTTTCTTTCTAGCCCTTGATAATGCAATGCCGTATCTACACCAAGGGTCGTGCAGTTAAGGGAACACTTCTTGTCAACAGAAGGGTAAATGTCTAGGACTTTAGTTGTAATACCAGTATGAATCATGTTATTTGGGACTTGGGAGCTGGCTTAATTGCCTCGTCATATTTTTAAAAAAACTTCTTGGATAAGAAGATTCTCTCCATTTATTAGTGATTTTATTTTTGAAGTTTCAGTAGTGCTTTCCTGACGGTTTTATATTTCTGCTCCTTAAATGTACAAGCTCCCAGAGAGCACAATTCATATTAGACCCTCTATGATCAAGGTTGGTACAGATCCAGAACTCTCGTGCACACAAATATTCGACTCACTTGAGATAGTAGCAATCAGGTACATTTTCAACTTTCATTTCTTTTAGTTGTGCGGATTTTTTCTCTCTGCTTCTCTATGAAGTAAAGGGTTTAGCAACTGCTTAACACCTCACTTTTTATGACTTTTGAAGCATTAATTGTTTATTGTGCTTTTCTAGACTTTGTATAAAATTATAAATGATGGGTAAAAGAGTAAAAACAAAATTCAATTTGTTATTCTTTGTATTATTAGTATTTGCAAATAGAATGACATCTTAGAACCCAAGCAGAGGGTGTGCCTACCTACCATGACTTCACACTGTAAAATCAGATCATGGTGAAGAAAATTCTGTGTGTTTATATTATTAGCTGATTACATCTATATATACACATGAGGAAGACAANAGTCAGTATCCATACCTTTGCCCTATTATTCTGATATAAAGTATCAAGTAAAGGATTACATGAATATTGCAATTGGTACCCACAACCTACATATCAATACCCACAACCTACAGTATTGTAATTGTTCTGTAATAATTAATGAGAAACAGAACATACTGAAAAATCATTGAGAGTACTTGGTTATACCGTTGAGAATCAGTGTGGAGTTTATAGAGTAAGAAGTGAGAACTTGATGGATTTGCTAATACTGGAAAAATTTTACCTAACTATTTACTTTGTTCAATCCAAATGTTTCTATACATGCATTTACAAAACATAAAACAAATAAATAATAAAGGCCCGTGCATATAGAATAATGGGTGCAAATACACGAACACACAACAACGGGAATAAAGAGATGGAAGTAAGAACCTAAAGGTGGCGGAGAAGAGATAACAGATGTGGAATAATAGACTAAAGTTTTAGAGAAAGAAACAAATAAAAGGCATGAATTATATTCTATGGTACATTCAGTGTACAATGAAGTATTTAAATAGCTGACACATCCTAACATCAAGCAATATTTCAAAACTAAATAAAGTAAATTGAAATAAATCAAAAAATTCTTAATTATAAACATAATCATGGAAATTAAGAAAAAAGGGTAATGAAAATCCTCGGTTTGATCCTTCTTACAAACTGAAATTAGAAAATGTAAACAAAAAAGTGAAAATGACAAATTGTTATGCTGCATACATGAACATTCAAGTATATTCCAACTAAATAAAATTAGGTTGAATTATGTTTATAAAATTAGGTTTAATTCTATTTAAACCTAATTTAATTTGGGGGTGGGGAATGAATAGAGATTACAAAATTCTTGTCATTTGACCTCCCATATCATCTACCCTTTGCGTCGTTCTTTAGTACAAGATGAGAATCAGAGTCACCCCAAATCGACTAACCAGAACCTAATTATATAAAATTAACAAATATATTAATGAATTTACCTTAGCTTAAATATTGAGGCGCAATTCATGTTGATATCTATTCAATGCCGTTGATTGCAGCTCTTCTTTCCGCCGTTGAGAATGTAATGAAAAGATTTCGCTGATGGAAGATTCCGCCTTTGAAAGATGAGTGAATGATGATGAGAGGAATCTGCGGAGGAAAATGAGTTGAAGATTTCTTGTGACCGTGGATTGCAGATCCAATCTGGGTAAATAAGATAAGCAGAAGATAGGAAGAAATAGGAAAGGAAAATGAGTGGATGAAAATAGATTTATTATACTTTAACGGTTATGTTAGTCAACTTAACAGTAACAGAATATATTGGACATTTTTGTCCATAAAAATGTACTGTACAACTTTAAGAACATAATGTACAAGAAAGTAAGCATTTTAAAAACGAACAAAAACCAGGGATATAACCATCATTGAAACTTATTATGTTTTTAGATATATTAAAGATTATGGTTCTAGAGAATTCTAATTTTCATAATTGGGTCTAGGGCTAAAATTGGGCTTAGGAATATTTTGGGCTCAAGCGAAATCATTGGACTTAAGAAGAAAAAATTATTTGCGCTTAGAAAGTTTGGTAGTTATAAAAATGATGTTGGCAGGCTTCTCTTAGATAGAGTTTAGATAGAAAATCTTTGGATCATAAAATAGTTTATTTAAAGTCTAAAACAAAATAATTGATTTTAATAGCATTTAAATTAAAAATATTTATGATTGAAAATTAAATTTTATATTTCAAAATATTTGTATTAAAATAATATCGTTTATTTGGAATAATTTTACAAGGTGTCACAAGGCCAAAAGGAAGCAACAAACAAAGAAGCAACAATGCAGGATCATTCTACAAGGGCTTCACGCGTGAAGGGAGCGTGGACCACTTCCAGTACGCGCCCACGCCCCCATCCACACGTGAATGCAGCGTGGATCGCCCATTAAGGGCGATCTCGGGATTTCGATTTTATGTTGGCTATTTAAACCCTTCCTCTGCATTTTAGAAGGGAGAACCCCAATTTCCATATCTGATTTCCATTTGTTTCTCCCCTTTGGGGGAAATTCCCAATTCTCCTTAGCTTAGATTAGTTCTCCCATGGTAGATTCAAAGAGAGGAATGAGAGTGAAGGTGTAATAGATTGGATTCCTAGGTATATTACTCTACTCTTGTTCTTACTAGATTATGATTTTAATCTATTTGCTTGATTATTTTCCATTGTTTGATCTTTAATGTTGATAATGCTTGAGTAGATTAGTTGAGGGGTGTGTGTGCCCCATATTAGATCTTACGATTGATGNACACAACAACGAGAATAAAGAGATGGAAGTAAGAACCTAAAGGTGGCGGAGAAGAGATAACAGACGTGGAATAACAAACTAAAGTTTTAGAGAAAGAAACAAATAAAAGGCATGAATTATTCTATGGTACATTCAGTGTACAATGAAGTGTTTAAATAGCTGACACATCCTAACATCAAGCAATATTTCAAAACTAAATAAAGTAAATTGAAATAAATCAAGAAATTCTTAATTATAAACATAATCATGGAAATTAAGAAAAAAGGGTAATGAAAATCCTTTGTTTGATCCTTCTTACAAACTGAAATTAGAAAATGTAAACAAAAAAGTGAAAATGACAAATTGTTATGCTGCATACATGAACATTCAAGTATATTCCAATTAAATAAAATTAGGTTGAATTATGCTTATAAAATTAGGTTTAATTCTATTTAAACCTAATTTAATTTGGGGGTGGGGAATGAACAGAGATTACAAAATTCTTGTCATTTGACCTCCCATATCATCTACCCTTTGCGTCGTTCTTTAGTACAAGATGAGAATCAGAGTCACCCCAAATCGACTAACTAGAACCTAATTATATAAAATTAACAATTAACAAATATATTAATGAATTTACCTTAGCTTAAATATTGAGGCGCAATTCATGTTGATATCTATTCAATGCCGTTGATTGCAGCTCTTCTTTCCGCCGTTGAGAATGTAATGAAAAGATTTCGCTGATGGAAGATTTCGCCTTTGAAAGATGAGCGAATGATGATGAGAGGAATCTGCGGAGGAAAATGAGTTGAAGATTTCTTGTGCCCGTGGATTGCAGATCCAGTCTGGGTAAATAAGATAAGCGGAAGATAGGAAGAAATAAGAAAGGAAAATGAGTGGATGAAAATAGATTTATTATACTTTAACGATTCTGTTAGTCAACTTAACAGTAACAGAATATATTGGACATTTTTGTCCATAAAAATGTACTGTACAACTTTAAGAACATAATGTACAAGAAAGTAAGCAGTTTAAAAACGGACAAAAACCAGGGTTATAACCATCATTGAAACTTATTATGTTTTTAGATATATTAAGGATTATGGTTCTAGAGAATTCTAATTTTCATAATTGGGTCAAGGGCTAAAATTGGGCTTAGGAATATTTTGGGCTCAAGCAAAATCATTGGACTTAAGAAGAAAAAATTATTTGCGCTTAGAAAGTTTGGTAGTTATAAAAATGATGTTGGCAGGCTTCTCTTAGATAGAGTTTAGATAGAAAATCTTTGGATCATAAAATAGTTTATTTAAAGTCTAAAACAAAATAATTGATTTTAATAGCATTTAAATTAAAAATATTTATGATTGAAAATTAAATTTTATATTTCAAAATATTCGTGTTAAAATAATATCGTTTATTTGGAATAATTTTACGGGGTGTCACAAGGCCAAAAGGAAGCAACAAACAAAGAAGCAACAATGCAGGATCATTCTACAAGGGCTTCACGCGTGAAGGGAGCGTGGACCACTTCCAGTACGTGCCCACGCCCCCATCCACGCGTGAATGCAGCGTGGATCGCCCATTAAGGGCGATCTCGGGATTTCGATTTTATGTTGGCTATTTAAACCCTTCCTCTGCATTTTAGAAGGGAGAACCCCAATTTCCATATCTGATTTCCATTTGTTTCTCCCCTTTGGGGGAAATTCCCAATTGTCCTTAGCTTAGATTAGTTCTCCCATGGTAGATTCAAATAGAGGAATGAGAGTGAAGGTGTAATAGATTGGATTCCTAGGTATATTACTCTACTCTTGTTCTTACTAGATTATGATTTTAATCTATTTGCTTGATTATTTTCCATTGTTTGATCTTTAATGTTGATAATGCTTGAGTAGATTAGGTGAGGGGTGTGTGTGCCCCATATTAGATCTTACGATTGATGTTTGAATTTTGTCATATGATTGTGAAAGTGATGAAGTAGGGTTTAGTCTTGTGTGGTTGAAGTTCTTCGTGCTTTGCTTCTATTTCTGATTGGGATAGATAGTAGACTCTATGAAAGTGAGTGTGTGCACGATAGCGGCCTCTCATGAGTCCAACTCATCCACATCCCCGCCCTCTATCTGGAAGGAAGAGGTCCAGGAGGAGTGGTAGGCAAGGTTTTTGGTTAAATGTCTCAACCGAATGAGGATTGAGAGTCCAAGTGTCACGCCAATTGGTATTGATACCATAGACTCCCGTGTTAATCCCTGAACCTCGTGAATACAATCCCCTTTGAGTGATCAATCGCCTAGGCTAACTAAGTCACATACCCCCTTGTCCTTTTCAATTTATTTT
>CM008332.1:29766856-29778493 GCA_002525835.2 Ipomoea batatas
TACATTTGGTTCCTGAAAAATATTTGAAGGAATGGAATTGAAATTTAATGGAGAAAATTATTGAGATGATTAATTACATGATTTCGTTGGTAAAAAAGAAATTATTGGTAATATTGATTCCATTGTTTGGTTTGGTTTAAAATTTTAAGAAATAATGAGTATAAATGTATAAAGACCAATATACCTCTACATAATAATAATAATAATAATAATAATAATAATAATAATAATAATAATAATAATAATAATAATAATAATATTATTATTATTATTATTATTATTATTATTATTATTAAAGCTATATGAGAGCAAAATTGTCTTACTCATTTTTCCTGGAAAGCAAAATATCAAGGGTAAGCTAAAGAAATTCTTCATTCTTGAGGAAATATTTTTCCGATGGAAAATGTTTTTTATAAAACAAACCAGGGGAATCTAATTTTTCTTAAATTTAAGAAAACTTTTTCATTGTAACAAATTTTCCATCCAACAAAACACCCCTAATAGAAATGTGCACAATCATTAAACCATGAATCATGGTCCATCTTACAAAATCAACTATTGACATAAGGTTCATTTTTAATACATTGAATGCTCTTTTCTAAATGTTAAGTTTTATGTATATTATAAAAAAAAAATTAATACATTAAAGATGATAATTTGTATAACTAAAAAAATATTTATCAATGGTTCACCGGGTGCATTACAATATGCATCAGCAGCATTTAAGGGTAAATCTATGGACCATAATCTAAATCGTATCGTATTTACAAATTTATCTTCCAAACTCGAATATTAGGTGGAAGAATAATTTCAAAACTTGAGTTTTCACAAAATAATCTAATCCAATGAATAAGTTCAATGTTTGTTAATTTGTTAAGTAGAAAGCAGTTGTTATAGTATGAACCAATGTTCATATTGCATTGTGAACCTTAATTAAAAAATTATGTGTCTTTAGTTAGAGTTAAACCCAATGGGGTAGCTCGTGAATTTACCCCAAAAAAAGTTAACATAGAGTTAATTTCAGAAATTGTCATTCAACTATTAACTTTCACCAATTTTTGTCATCGACTTTTAATTTGACCAAAGTTAGCCCCTTAATTATTGATTTTGTACAAATTTTAGTCATTTTGTTAAATTTATATTAAATAGGTGTTAAAATTGTGATTCTTTGTCGACAAAGATAATAAGATGTGGCTGTAGTCTATGGCGTACATAACAATGCAGATGAAAATTTCCGTACGACAAAGATATTATTTTGTGTAGATCTTATTACGGAGTATTACTTTTCATTTTTCAATGCCGTAGCCGTGGAACTTAGGTTGTTGTTTGACGAGTTGACTAGTCTTTGTTCAACAAAGGCTGTTTACAATTCATACGTCACAGCGGCGCAGCATGCTCCCACAGTTAGCCATTACTAAAGAAAGGGAAATGCCAAAACGGGTAGCATTTAATTTTTTTAAAATATAAGAAACAAAAAGGTGAAAAAAGTGTAAAAAAAAATTAAAAATAAAAGCATATATTTATAATTAAAAGTCACGCACTAATAAGTAAAAGTAGAAAAATATTATTTTCCCCTACTAGATTACTACATAATGTTCACTCCTTAACACAACAATCTTAAAACAAAAGCTCTATTTTTACATTTTTATGACTACCCATAAATTCTCCAATCTCATTACAAGTTAATAAAAGATACATGTAATAATCCAATAACCAAACCCAAAAAAAAAAACAAAACAAAAAAAAAAAAAAAAAAAAAAAAATCTAATAGAAGAATAGTACCTCATGCCATGAATATTAAATAGCTATTTTGCACAAAAACTCTATGAGAATAGTGTTTTTTATGATGAAATTAATATAATGACTAAAAAATATGGTATGATTAATTAGATTTTCATAATATTTTCTTTAATTAGTTTTAACAAGAGATTAACATATTTATAACGAAATTAAGACAATTTGGTCTAGTTAAAATGTAGCGTACAACTAAGACATGAAATTGCAATTTGCTTTCTCCATTTACCAAAAAGTAATTTGGTACCAGATCATAGACTATCTTGATTCTAGAATTGCCCTCTGGCTCCTTGGATTACCTCCACTTTGCATCCTTGCTTTTCCCTGGTCCAATACCACTTGTCACTTACATTGCATCATGTAGAAAAAGGGGAGAAGAAAAATGTTTGCTGGAAAATACCTTATCTTCTGTCATTAGTGATATTTTTTAGATTAAAAAACTGGAAAAATATGCATAAAAAATATATGAAAAATATCAAATAAGCCCGTGAACTTTTAAAAATTGCAATTAAGCTCATCTACATGTTATTTTCTTGCATTGAACCCCAAAAATCGGTTAATGGCCTTAATAGCAGGTCATTAGGGTCATTGTAAAACATTTTCCAGGTAAAGGATTTTAAAACTGCTTTTAGGAAATGTGAAAAGAGATGTTCTATCAAAGAGAATGGTTGGAATAGAACTTCTGCTAAGCCATACTCTTCAAATACATACAACTGTGCTTTTGAAAAACACAGATAATCTTGCAGACTTTTTAAAGCACATACCTAATCTTCTAGACAAGACCCTAATTTTCATGCCTTTACAGCAAGATGCAACTCAGTCAGGTCCATCAAAAGTTATCCTAAATCCCTAACACCTCAAGGCTAAAAGTCATATATTTCTACAATGACAGGGAAGGTTCAGACTCAGAGGCATTAAAATACATAATCAAGATAGTAGTTCGATCTTGTCCTAAATTCCTAATACCTCAAGACTAAAAGTTGTATAGTTGATTAATAGTTCTAGAATGGCAGGGAAGGTCCAGAGGCATTAAAACAATAATGAAGATAGTAATTCTTGTCCTAAATTCCTAATACCTCAAGGCTAAAATTCGTATAGTTCTAGAATGGCAGGGAAGGTTCAGAGGCATTAAAACACATAATGAAGATAGCAGTAAGTGCCTAACGTCAATCACCAATGCATATTTCACCAACAAGCATTTGCTGCCTCAAGTCAATTACCAACAGATATTTCACCAATAGGTAAACCGTGCTAAACATATTTGTTAGACTAATCTGGGTTTGTGTCATCTAAAGAAATCATTCACAGTTTGGTTCCCAAGCAAACAAGAAATCTGAGGAAATAATGAAAAAGAAAGAAATGATCATTCAAATCGTCTCCCCACAAGTCCACTCATCCTAGAAGGGAGCCCTCCAGAATCAACTTTGGCAAGCTATGCCTCAAATTTCCAAATCACCTTAATTTAGAGCTAACACAAAAGAATAGTTCCAACATCTTTCTAAGCTAACTTAGTTCCACAATACATATTTGCTGTTAAACTGTACAATATATCACTAGAGCTTGATAACTTACACGATTGCTCACTAGCCCCATGTACATACTATAGTATTAGATTACAATTACTCCTCTCTCACCATAAACTATTTTCAATTGGAAAATGAATTTCATGAACCAAACATCACAAAACAATATTTTCCCCACTTTAAGGAAAACAATTTCCATGGAAAAATTTCCCAACCAACCAAACATACCCTTAATGTATATAAAAGAAAAAGAATACTTTTTTTTAAAAAATAATTTTTAAAATATGTATAAGTATTAATTATTTAAATTAAAGTAATGCACAAATATGCAAAAATAGAAAAATGTTATTTTCTGATTTTCTCCACTTCTTATTGCTTAATATTGACAATTTGAATCCACGATAGTGACATTGAACAAACAATGGGCCCATTTGAATGCAAGAATTTTGGTTCTTGAAATGGTGGCATGGAACTGAATATTGGAGCTTGTTTCTCTCAACTCATGGCGGCAAAATTTCAGATTAAGTAAGAACAAAAAGTTACATTACAGCTTTTCAGTGTGCATTCAAATGGGTCCATTGTTTGTTCAATGTTCAACTATTTTTTAAAGAAAAGTATTCTTTTTCTTTTATATACATTTTTTTTTTGAAAAACAAGAACCAAATTTAATTACTTAACTGATAGTTTGCAAAAACATAAGAAGCAATTGTACGAGGAACAAATCAAAGTATTCCAGCTTTTATATACATTAACACTTCTTTTTGTTTATGCCAGACTACGAGCTTGTAAGGAAATGAGAGTTTTTGTTATTTTTGTTTACCTTTTTAATACCTAAAACATCTAGATGTTTGATATTTTTTTTTTTAAATATTTAGATGATCTAGTTTCGTCGGACTAATCTTAAACCCACAAGACATCACCTCTAGATTCATTGCCAAAATAAATCGCAAGTCGTGCAATCAATCCACCAGTTAAATTCTAGCTTTCATTAAGTCAGGTAAAATACCAATTGCAACTCATTCATGTTTTCAGTGAGATTTGAATCACTACGTTACTGCTTCAATCGTTATATCAAGTCTACGAACCATTAGACTTATATTTTTTAAAATTATGTTTCTCATAGTTTTAGACATTCCACCCTCTTTAATTAATGTAGCATTGCCGTGACGCAATTTCAGAGTCGCCTTTGTTGAACGAAGATCTTTCATCTTTTATATAAGCTCTACGGAGTTGAATTTTCAAAATCAGAGATGCACCCTTCCAAATCCACTCAATTCAAGACCACCAAACAATAGTATATCAGTCGTTATACCGTGGATCATGGTCCACAATGCATTGTGAACCATGGGTCATGGTTGATACAGCAGTTGTGTTGAACTGATATTGCAGTTGTGTTGAAAGGATACTGCAGTTGTGTTGAATGGGAACTGCAGTTGCGCGGAACAATGCCGTATCATCCATCTGGAACTGCAGTTGTGTTGAAAAGATACTGTAGTTGTGTTGAAAGAATATTGCACTTGTGTTGAACGGAAGAACAATCTCTGTTTTGTGCAACTGCAGTTTTCTTTTAACAAAACTGCAGTATCTTTCAACACAACTACAGTATCTTTTCAACACAACTGCAGTTCCTTTGGCGACTTGTTGAGTGGAAAAGATTAAAGTATTAAACAATGACCAAGACTGGAACATTCAGCAGTCAAGCATGACTTCTATATATTAAAAAAAAAAAACCGCCTTTGGCTCCTTGCCTTCAAACAAATTTACTTCTGTAGTAAAAATCAACCTCAAAATGTCCAAACTTATCTTAATACTTCTCTTCACTTTGCTGGCATTTGATGGACACTGTCAAACCAGTATGAATCCTGAGAGGTCAATTTTGCTTGAAATAAACCACCATTTTTCTAACCCATCCAATCTTTCCCACTGGACTTCATCCTCCGATCATTGTACTTGGCCGGAGATCACCTGTGCAGATGGCTCCGTTACCGGAATCCGGCTGGCCTTCCTAATGCTGAACCAAACCATCCCACCATCCATATGTGACCTCAAAAATCTCACCATTCTTGATCTCAACCACAACTTTATCCCTGGGCCTTTCCCTGTGGCTCTCTACAATTGTTCAAATCTTGAATTCTTAGACTTATCTTTCAACTACTTCAATGGCTCCATCCCCACTGATATTGACCGCCTTTCTCCCCTGCTGGCCGCTTTTAACCTCTCCTCCAACTCTTTCACTGATGGCATCCCACCAGACATTGGCGGATTAAAGGAGTTAAAAGAGCTTCAGTTTGCCAATACCTTCTTAAGTGGCTCTTTCCCGAGAGATATTGGTGACTTGTTGAATCTTGAAATTCTGGTTTTGGACAATAATGCCTTTGCACCACAGGAAATCCCATCCAGCTTTACTCAGTTGAAGAAACTGAGGATTCTATGGATCACAAGTTCAAATTTGGTTGGAGAAATCCCTGAGAATATCAGCAACATGACAGCTTTGGAATTCTTGGCTTTATCTGAAAATAGTTTGAGCGGTAACATTCCCAACAGCTTGTTTCTGCTTAAGAATTTGACAACAGTTTACATCTCTGTAAACAAATTGTCAGGTTCTATTCCTCAGTCAGTTGAGGCCTTGAATTTGTATTGGATTGATTTTTCCAATAACACCTTAACTGGCAAAATCCCTCAAGACTTTGGGAAGCTGACAAAATTGGAGGGGTTGGTTCTGTTCATGAATCAATTGTCGGGCGAAATTCCAGGAAGCATAGGTAGCTTGCCGGCATTGTGGGATGTGAGGCTGTTCACCAACAATCTGGCGGGTGAAATTCCAGCAGATTTTGGTAAATATTCGAAGCTGCAACGTTTTGATGTTTCCACAAACAATCTTGTGGGATCATTGCCAGAGGGGCTGTGTGATAACAAGGTGCTTTCTAGCATCACTGCTTTTAACAACAACCTTACAGGTGAGCTTCCAAAGTCTCTTGGGGATTGTCAAACCTTGGAAAGTGTCAGAGTGGAAAAGAATCAACTTTCTGGTACAATTCCTGATGGTTTGTGGGCAGCTAGGAGTCTGTCAAGGTTGTTGATTAGTCATAACTTGTTTACTGGTGAGCTGCCACAAATAGTTGCGTTGAATTTATCTCTAGTGGATATAAGAAACAATTGGTTTTCAGGTGAAATCCCTGATGGAGTTTCTTCTTGGAATAATCTTGTTAGCTTCAAGGCAAGCAATAATCTGTTTACCGGTGAAATACCTCAAGAACTGACTGCGCTGCAACAGTTATCGGTTCTTTGGTTAGATGGGAATCAGCTTTCTGGGAATTTGCCGTCAGAAATTATCTCATGGAAGTCACTGACCTCCTTGAAATGCAGCAGGAATCAGCTGTCTGGTGAAATCCCTTCAGCACTTGGTCTTTTGCAAAATCTTAATGAGTTGGATCTGTCTGGAAATCAGTTTTCTGGGGAAGTTCCACCTGAGATGGGGCGTTTGACACTAACTTCACTCAACCTGTCTTCAAATCACCTCTCTGGGAGAATCCCAGGTGCGCTTGAAAATGCAGCTTTTGATAAGAGCTTCTTGAATAACCCTGATCTTTGTGCAACCACCTCTTCAGTTGGCCTCAGTAGTTGTAACAATTCAATCAGACTTATAATAGCTATTCTTGGTAGCATAGCAGCAGCCTTGTTTCTCGTAGTAATTGTCTACATTCTGTTTGGTATAAGAAAGAATTGGAAAACAAAGCAGCTTTTATCCCCAAATTGGAAGCTCACACCCTTCCACAGGCTAAGCTTCACGGAATCAGACATTCTGAATAATCTAACAGATGAAAATGTGATTGGCAGTGGGGGATCAGGGAAGGTTTACCTGGTACCCTTACATGGTACAGGTGAAAAAGTTGCTGTTAAGAGGATTTGGAAAAGTAAGGGGTCAGGTGAAATGCTTGAGAAGCAGTTTCAAGCAGAAGTGCAGATACTTGGCAAGATTTGCCACTCAAACATTGTGAAACTCCTGTGTGAAATCTCTAGTGAAGACTCTAAGCTTCTTGTGTATGAGTACATGGAAAATCGCAGCTTGGATTTGTGGCTTCATCCAAAGAGAAGAGCAGATATTACAAGTCCACCTCATTGTGAAGTCCTGGAATGGCCAACCAGGCTGCACATTGCCACTGGGGCAGCTCAGGGGCTCTGCTATATGCATCACGGCTGCTCCCCACCGATTATCCACAGAGATGTGAAATCAAGCAATGTGCTTTTAGACTCCGAGTTCAATCCTAAAATTGGAGATTTTGGTCTGGCAAGAATGTTGATCAGGCCTGGAAAAGCTAAAACAGTCTCAATGGTTATCGGCACATGTGGCTACATTGCTCCAGGTATGTTTAGATTCATGCACATAAATCTTTTGTGTTGATGTTGATTTTAACCAAAACAGAACAAATTAAAGCTCCAGCCTGTTCATCTCATAGTAACAATTAACAAACAAATTAAACATGCTAACTAATGGTATTTTTTATTTTGATTTTCAGAGTATGCAAGGAGATGTAAAGTGAACACGATGACTGACGTGTACAGCTTCGGGGTGATTCTTTTGGAGCTTGTCACTGGAAAGGTAGCCCTCAATCGCGGTGAAGACTTCGTCCTGGCTGACTGGGCACGGGAACACGTCCAAGAAGGAAAACCCATAGCTGATGCACTAGATGCAGTTATCAAGAAGCCACAGTACTTGGATGAGATGCAATCTGTGTTCAGACTTGGCATCAGCTGTATTCGCACATCTCCTTCCAAAAGACCTACCATGGAAGGCATCCTGGAAATCCTGCAAAAATTCCAGCCTCAATCACCATATGCAGACAACATAAATGTAAGTGAGCGCGACGCTTCGCCACTCCTTAAACATACATTCAGGCACTCCTTAAACATACATTCAGGGAGTGGGAAGACCTAAGAGAGTGAAGCTACTGCTTCTGGTATGGTCGTAGAGCTTTACACCATTAAGGATTAGTCCGGCGGCCAAACTGGATCATCTAAATATTTTTTTTTAAAAAAAAAANNNTTTTTAAAAAAAAAAAAAAAAATAAAATTTAAAAAAAAAAAAAAAAAAAAACTAACATCTAGATGTTTTAGGTATTAAAAAGGTAAACAAAAATGACAAAAACTCTCATTTCCTTACAAGCTCGTAGTCTGACATAAACAAAAAGAAGTGTTAATGTATATAAAAGAAAAAGAATCCTTTTCTTTTAAAAAAAATAGTTTTAGAAATATGTATAAGTATTCATTATTTAAATTCAAGTAATGCACAAATAAGCAAGAATAGAAAAATGACAATTTTGTAATAAATAATATATTAAGTAGTGGACATTATTATATAGTTTGTAATGGAGATATTTATGTATGTTATTAATATTATTATACTCTTTATATATATATGTGTACCCTATTTTGTAAACAATAATGTTTGTTAATAAAAGATCCTGATGTTCTCCCTATCTTCTCTTTTCTCTATTTTACATCATAGTTCATCGGTTAGGAGGGGTATTTTTTTTTATATATATACAAAATAGAAATATGCATATATTTGTTTTATCGCATATTTCTCATGTTTTAATTGTATATTTGCACTACGAGGTTCTATTGATATGGAATATATGCTTTAAAATTCACATGCATTTTGTATTTGTAGTTTACAAATGTTTGTATATATGCTATTGATGGAACAATCTATGTACTGTATATGTGTGAATATATGCAATGTGTATAGAAATCGTACCAACAATTCAACATTGCACAGTGGCCCTCAATTAGCTATTTTTATTGAATGCCTAGAGAGGTAGTAGAGGAAAAGAGAGAAATGGTCTCTTGATTGTGTCTAGAGAGAGGAGAGAATGAAAAAAACCCGTTTATTGAAGGACTAGGGCCCTTTATATAGGCACCTAGATCCATACCCGATACTGTATAAGCGTACAAAATACGTAGGGCAGTATATTTAGGGTAGATTCCCTATCAAGTAGCCCCTAATTCGTGTCCTGACATCGAGTTAATGAGGAAGGTTTGGGCTGGAAAAACTGACCATATAGTCTGCAACTTATGTTGGTTGTCTCGCTAAAAAACCTTAAACTAAGAAAAAATCCAACGAGAAAAAATCTTAGCAAAAGAAAAAAGAGCACAACCTTAAAGGTCAATGAAGACGCGTTCGGTCAGGAGAAACTGACCATATAGACCATGTCTTACGTCGGTTGTCTCGCTAAAAATCTTAAACTAAGAAAAAACTCAGCAGGAAAAAATCTTAGCCAACACAACCTTAAGCACAGTCTTTTGGACTATAAGGGTCGTTCGAACTTTACTAGGGATCAGATTTTGCGATTTAGATATTTAATTTTACCACCAAGAAATTGGACTTACCCATGATCTAAGGTTCGAATCTTACCGATCAAGATATTGGGTTTCACCAATCGGAAGATTCGATTCCTAATGAGATCTAGTGATCAAGTCGTACCAATCAAGGGTTGGACTTATTCGCGGTCCGGAGACCTCTATTGATTTTACTGATCATTGTACTTGGCCGGAGATCACCTGTGCAGATGCCTCCGTCACCGGAATCCAGCTCGCCTTCCTAATGCTGAACCAAACCATCCCACCATCCATATGTGACCTGAAAAACCTCACCATTCTTGATCTCAACCACAACCTCATCCCTGGGCCTTTCCCTGTGGCTCTCTACAATTGTTCAAATCTTGAATACTTGGACTTGTCTTTCAACTCCTTCAATGGCTCAATCCCAACTGATATTAACCGCCTTTCTCCCCGCCTCACGGCTTTTAACCTCTCCTCCAACTACTTCACTGATGGCATCCCACCAGCCATTGGAGGATTAAAGGAGTTAAAAGAGCTTCAGTTTGCCACCTCCTTCTTAAGTGGCTCTTTCCCGCCAGAAATTGGTGACTTGTTGAATCTTGAAATTCTGGTTTTGGACACTAATGCGTTTGCACCGCAGGAAATTCCATCAAGCTTTACTCAATTGAAGAAACTGAGGAATCTATTGATCACAAGTTCAAATTTGGTTGGAGAAATCCCTGAGAATATCGGCAACATGACAGCTTTGGAATACTTGGCTTTATCTGAAAATAGTTTGAGCGGTAACATTCCGAACAGCTTGTTTCTGCTTAAGAATTTGACAACAGTTTACATCTCTGTAAACAAATTGTCAGGTCCTATTCCTCAGAAAGTTGAGGCCTTGAATTTGTATTGGATTGATTTTTCCAATAACACCTTAACCGGCAAAATCCCTGAAGACTTTGGGAAGCTGACAAAATTGGAGGGGTTGGTTCTGTTCATGAATCAATTATCGAGCGAAATTCCAGGAAGCATAGGTAGATTACCAGCATTGTGGGATGTGAGTCTGTTCACCAATAATCTGTCAGGTGAAATTCCAGCAGATTTTGGTAAATATTCGAAGCTGCAACGTTTCGATGTTTCCACAAACAGTCTTGTGGGATCATTGCCAGAGGGGCTGTGTGATAACAAGGTGCTTTCCAGCATCATTGCTTTTAGCAACAACCTTACAGGTGAGCTTCCAAAGTCTCTTGGGGATTGTCAAACCTTGGCAAGTGTCAGAGTGGAAAAGAATCAACCTTCTGGTACAATTCCTGATGGTTTGTGGGCAGCTAGAAATCTGTCAAGGTTCTTGATTAGTGATAACTTGTTTACTGGTGAGCTTCCACAAAAGATTGCATCGAATGTGTCTCTAGTGGATATTAGCAACAATCAATTTTCAGGTGAAATCCCTGCTGGAGTTTCTTCTTGGAATAATGTTGTTAACTTCAAGGCAAGCAATAATCTCTTTACTGGTGAAATCCCTCAACAACTAACGGCTCTGCAACAGTTATCTGTTCTTTGGTTAGATGGGAATCAGCTTTCTGGGAATTTGCCATCAGAAATTATCTCATGGAAGTCACTGACCTCCTTGAAATGCAGCAGGAATCAACTGTCTGGTGAAATCCCTTCAGCACTTGGTCTTTTGCAGAATCTTAGGCCATGTTTGGTTCGCAGGAAGTAGGCAGGAAGTGCACTTCCACGGGAAGTGGGGTCCGAAATTGCTCTTTCCCCTTGTTTGGTTCACCGGAATTTGTTTTCCGTTGGAACTTCAGTTCCTCATTTTTGAGGAAAATAAAATCCGAACTACACCCTAGGATTTTGTTTTTCGGTTCTGTTGGGAAGAAAAGTTCCTTTGTCAAGACCATTTTACCCTTGTTGTTTTCTTCTTCCTCACCCCTTTCTTTTGATTCTTCTCGCTGATGGACCTCTGCTCGCTGCCTCATCCTCTGCCGCCGCG
>CM008332.1:29816062-29836037 GCA_002525835.2 Ipomoea batatas
TCGCAGAGGCTTGCGTTGTCCGAGCAATTTTATTTCCCATGTCTTCAATTTAGCTTATACTGCGAACGTAGATTGAAGTTATATTAGGGTTTTGGGACGGGTGGGAACTGGGAAAGAGAGTTCATTGGTGCCGAAGAAAGAGGAAACCATGGAGTCTTAGGTGAAGGGGGAGAAGGGCGAAAATGGCAAATCTGGGTTCAGGTTTATAAAAAGAGGAGAAGAAAGCGTTTTAATTAATCCAGTAATATTTTGCCATGTCATCAGGTGACAATTGGACCCTACCAACTGAAATCTACGGACTATTAAATATGAGTTTTTTTTTATGGTACGTGTATTCCCAAATTCCTACTCCCTCACTCTGGTTATGTTTGGCAAACTTAGCTGAAAATTAAAAAGTTATAAGCTTGAAACTGAAATCTGAAGAGCTGTTAAAATAGTTGTTATGCTTAAAAGTGTTTGGTAAAATTAACTTTTTGATAAGTTGATAAAGGTAAAAAATTAAAGAGGGCATCTTCACAAAATTTAAAGAGTTTTAAATTTAAATAGGTTTGTTTACATATTAAAATATAAAATAATGAAATTAATCTTTCTTTTTCTTTTTTTTAAACAAACCAATCTATATTAATAAAATATAAAGTAAGAACATACATTTGAAAATATATAAAGTAAAACAAAATATTTATAGTTCATAAAATTAGTTAGTACAAAAATTAATGTTCAAACACACAAATGTCAAATTGATATTACAACCAAACATATTGAATAAAAAATACAAAAACGGTTTTAATTGAGAGGGGTAAATGATGCCATTTATTTAAAATAATAAGGATAAAAATGGACAAAATTAAAATGCTACTAGCTTATTTTTGTAAAGCTACATAAAGTAGGGTAAATAGCTTATCAAAATAAGCTATTATTTTAAGCTACTAGCTTATTTTGAAAACATTACTAAACAGAGCTTATAGCTTATTAGTGGGTTAAAATAAACTATAAACTCCTAAATAAGTTTTGCCAAATAGAGCCTTTTACTCCTGATGTGTCAAATAAGGATTGGATATTTTCATAATGTGGGTCCCATAATAGGTGTCTACATCAAAAGTTTGTGAGATATAGTACATGTTGGGAGTATGAAATGGGAGTGCATGTAGTATTTTCCATTAAATACTTCAACAAATAATAATAATAATAACTTTTTTTTAAACAATAGAGAAAATTACACATTTAATATGAGTGTTGTTAGTTGCACTCCATAAATTTTAAATTTGTCAATTTAGTATCGTGGACTGCATTTATGGTGTGTTTGGTAACCCGTAAAATGACTTTCGAAACATGTTTTCCGAGTTTTTCAGTGTTTGGTAATGTCCGAAAAATGCGGTCAACGGATAATGTTTTATATTGACCAAGAAAAATCAATTCATTTTTCTGGAAAATGAATATTTTTTTTTTCCGTAAGTCATTTTCCGGAATCGCCAAAATGACTGTTTCGCATGTTATCGGCCAAAACGAAGTCATACCACCGATAATTGAAAAATAACCTAATTCCATCTTTTGTTTTAGTTTGAGAATTTAATTACGAGTACAATATTTTGAAGTTAAATTTTCTAATTATAAGGTACATTGTAGTTGGATGACTTGTTTGATTTGATCTATATATTTAGAGAATTTTTGTTATTTTTATTTAGAATCGTTAAAATGGACTTAGTTCGTCGGGCTATCTCATGTTGTCATGCCCATAAAAATTATGCTGTGGACCAAGGTCCACCTTGCAAGGTGGACCTGGATCCAAAACTACTCGTTATTGTCTCTTTTTTTTAAAAAAAAAAAATTAGTAAACATATTGTTGAATATAAAGTTGTCCAAAAAGGTGTGAATGTAGAGGTTTCAAAGTGTGAATGTAGAGTATAGAAGTCGTGAATGTAGATTTATGATTGTGTGAATGTAGAGTTGCCCATAAATGTGTGAATGTGGAGGTTTCAAATTGTGAATATGGAGTATAGAAATCGTGAATGTATAGTTATGCATGTGTGAATCTGTAATAGAATTAAGAAGTTATAGCAACTTGTAGCGCTGTAATGTGTGAATGTGGAGTTTTCAATTTGTGAATATAGAGTATAGGACCTGTGAATATAGAGTTTTGAATGTGTAAATGCATAACAGTTGTAATATAGTTACTAAACATATAATCCTGTAATGTGTGAATGTGGAGTTTACAAAGTGTGAATGTAGAGTATCATATAATCCTGTAATGTGTGAATGTAGAGTTTACAAAGTGTGAATGTAGAGTATAGTGTATGTGAATGTAGACTCTGGGTCCACGGCATATCAACCCCTCGGGGGGGCTACGGGTTAGCCCTTCAGCACGCTTATTTTTTTTTTATATAAAATTTTTTATATTACTATTATTAGTGTTTGGTTCAAGTTATGCAACATAACAGAGGGAATGTGGCATTTATATGTTTGGCTCATGTTATCTTACTTTCTTAAGGAAATACAACATTCAACAAGGAATGTAACATACCATTCACATTAAATTTTGAAGGAAATGTCATTCATTCACAAAATTTTAAGTTATCTAAAATTTTCATGTATATTTTATATTTTTGTTATTTTAATTCAAATTATTATAAATATTAACTGATTATATGTACCAAATTTAATTATTGTAGTAATTCTATATTTTATTTTACTGCGTCATGTTAACTTATATGATAATTTTATTTTTAAAGTTCAAACTCTTAGTTAATTATTTTTAAATACTTATATAAATTATCGTTGTCTTATTTATTTATTTTAATTTAAAAATTTAGTGAAATATATGAAAATATGTTAAATGTATTAAAGTAAAAAAGTTAATTACTCCGTATAACATAAAAAATAATTATTAAACTAAATAGGTTTATATAACCTACTTCAATTGTTAATTCCAATGGACCAATCTTTCCTACTCTTCCACGGTTCCACCTCTAATCCTCTTTCCGTAGTTCCCCAAATCCCTACAATTTCTAAAGCCTAAACTAAGTTGTGTTTGGTTCGCATATGGGAATCGAAATTGATATGTGTATTAAATACTTTGTAAGAATAATGAGTTTTGGTGAAAGTATTTCGTGTTTGGTAATATGGTGGTATGTGTATCAAATACTTTGTAAGAATAATGAGTTTTGGTGAAAGTATTTCGTGTTTGGTAATATGGTGGAATGAGAATGATTATTAATAGTTGAGAAAGAAACGTGGAAGGGAAATGAAACCTTATTTCATTAAGGTATAGATTTTTCAATTAATAGGATATTTCAAATTTTAAAACTAATCACTTTAATATTCATGCCTTATGCCTAATTCTTAAACCCGCCGGTTAAACGGGCAGTTTTTTTTTTTTTTACTAAAGCCGAGAAGAGTAGACCAGAGACCTAAAACCTAATCACCTAATTCCCTAATCCTCGACTGCTCACCTAATTCCCTAATCCTCGACTGTTCTCTGCCCCTCTACGACCTCCGACCAGAGACGAAAGCCGAAATCGGCGACCGGCGACAGGCGACGCCGCTTCTCCAGTTCGCGCTGCCACTCCTGCCAGCTCCGGTCCCTCTCCCTCCTAGCTACTGTGGTTCGTCTTTCACTCCCTCCCCCTCTCACATTCGCACTAAACAAGTTTTAGTAACTAAGCTTTTATGTTTTAGCTTTGTGATTTTGTGAAATGTGAAGATAATGTTGGAGACTTGAAGTGTTGAACACTTGAACTGTGATTCTGTGAACATAATGTTACTTGTTATTGTTGTTAAGTATTACTCCGTACTTGTTAGTGATTCGGAATTGCATAAATTACATAATGAACTGTGATTTGTGGAGCATTACTTGTTTTAGTTGTTACTTGTACGGGTTGGGCTGCAAATCCCGACCCGCGTAGCCCGTTTTTCTAACCCGAGACGGGCCATTCAGTATGGGCCGGGCTGGCCCGTTTCGACAGCACTATCTGTAACGGACTAACGGGCTATTAGTTGGGATATTTGTGTTATCTAGTGGGGCTCCGATTCGAATAAGAAAAGCCAGTACAACATGGACTAAGGAGCAGCGCTTCTCCTACACACCCGCCTTACCATTACAGAATATATATATCATTGCTAAAACCCTTAGCACTATGAGCAGCTTCGCACTCAAACTTCAGCCTTCGCCTTCTCTTTCACCTCCCAAGCTCATTTCTTTCTTCAATTTCTCTCCGCATCTATCTGCTTCCCGTAAGCACTCTTTCTCAACATTTCTCTCTTTCTTTAACATTTTTTTTCTTCAAAAAATTAGTATTTCTTTTTATTAATTTCTGCTTAGCTATGGAGTATATGAGTTTTCTTTGGTAGAAGGATTATGGTTTTGTTAGTTAGTTAGTTAGTTAGTTTTTTTTTTTTTTAATTTTTTTTTTAATATTTATTTATACTCTTAGTATCCCTTAGATGAATTTTATTGCCTTAAGAATGTGTGGTTTGTTGATAATTAGAGTGCAGGAATGGGGATAAAACGACAAATAGGAGATTCTGCGGATTTTAAAATATGGGGTTTCTTCTGTACGTAGTAATATATTGAGATTCCTCCACTGTATTTTCGTGTGCAGCTTAAGCGAAGTGTAGAGACTTTTTGTTTTAACATGGATGTATTATGATATTGGGTGTTGTTCTAACGATGTTGTGGAAGTTTCTCAGTAGATGCAATAACAATGATTTTTTAAGGTTTAAAGTTTACCTAATAAACTGTGATTGAAATCCTAAGTTAATGTTTAATGCACACCATTATCCTGTGGTAAGAACTCAATAATAGTTGATTTTCTTGCTTTTCTCATGTAAAAACTGTTGGTGAGGCTGTGAATTTGCTTTCTAAGAATTGAGATTTGATAAATTTGGAAGTTTTAGAATACTGGGAAAAGCTGAGAATGCTTTCCTTGTCTGGTAATTAGTATTTTTCATGTACACAACAGCTTAGGAATATATAGGTCTTGCTGTAAGTTGTTAATACTTGTTGGATTGCTGATTTGTTAATCATTTGGTGTGGTTGCTGGCAAACTAGACAGGTACACTCAGATCAACATCTAGTAGATTTCGTTGTGTGGGGAAAGTAACTGCAAAGCCAATTTCAACCATGACGGCTGTAAGTTCATATATGCTTTGTCTAGTTTTGTCACACGTGTACAAAGTTATTATTAGAGATATGGCTTTCAGTGGTGCTTCTAGACTGAGTTGGCTTTTAATTTTCCTCTTTTCTAAACAGAATAAGGTGGGGAGTGTTAAAGAGCAATTAGCAAAATTATTTGAAGAATCTCTCAGAGCAACATTTCCCGATGAATCGGATGTACATCCAATGATGGCTATTTGCAACAATCCCAAATTTGGAGACTATCAATGGTATGGTTTACATTCTTATTTCATTCTAGGTTTCCTGTCTTTTATCTTTTCTATTGAAAAGAGTACATGCATTTGAAGTTTCAGTGCCAGTTGAGAGTTGAACAATGTTCTTTCTTAGTGCTTGGGGTGTTTTATGCTATTTATATTCTACAATTTCTGATTAAGCAAGTCTTATTTTTGGTAGTAACAATGCCATGAGCTTATGGGCTAAAATTAAAGGGAAGGGTACTCAGTTCAAGGGTCCTCAACCTGTTGGACAGGTAATGGCATTGATTTTTGTTGTGCTTGGTACATCACAATTCTGTTTCAACCAACACCGTGGACATCAATATCCTTTGACAATCAAATGGTTTCTCATTTGCAGGCTATTATGAACAATCTTCCTCAATCAGACGTAATAGAAAAATGTAGTATTGCTGGACCTGGGTTTGTCAATGTAGTATTGTCGAGGGAATGGATTGCTCAGGTAGTTACTCTTTTTGGTTAAGAGTTGTTGATTCCTTGAGAATGTAAGAAACTTATTATGACATATTATCATTGCTATCGCAGAGCATCCAAAAGATGCTATTAGATGGTATTGAAACATGGGCTCCAAAGCTTCCGGTCAAAAATACAGTGGTTGACTTTTCATCACCAAACATAGCGAAGGAGATGCATGTTGGTCATTTAAGATCTACTATCATTGGAGACACCCTTGCACGTATGCTTGAGTTTTCTAATGTTGATGTTCTTCGAAGAAATCATGTTGGAGATTGGGGCACACAGGTAGATTCACATTTCATTTGATGCCTCCATAAGAGAATATGGTTTTAAATTCTGTTTCTATTCTATATGAAATTAATTCTGAGTTTTAATATGGTTTTGTAGTTTGGTATGCTAATTGAATACCTTTTTGAAAAATTTCCAAACTGGGAAGCCGCTAGTCCTCAAGCTATTGGAGATTTAGAGGTAAGTGGTGATACTTTGGTTAGTTTGTTCTGTCTCTAGCTGATTGACACTGATTTATAATGCCGAAAACTTCCCTTATTGATTGGAGTTCATCCTTTTTAGGCATTTTATAAGGCTTCAAAACAAAGATTTGATAGTGATCCTGATTTCAAGGAGAGGGCACAAAAGGCTGTAGTCAGTCTTCAGGTGAACTTTTTACTATCTTATTTTAAACAGTTGAATGGTCTAGCCTCAACAGATACATCATATTATTGAAAGAGCTTGCAGAAACTGCTGAATAAGCATTCATTTCTCCCAACAGAGAAGGAACTCTCTCAGTAGAGAGTTACATTAGGCAGATGGTCTCTGTATTTTTTTTTTTTCATAACTGTGACCACACAAGTCAACTTGTTATTCTTTTATTAATTGAAAGATTGTTCATCTTTCCTACTATGCAGTTAGATTATTTATTTTGGTAATGGTTCTTGTGTTGCATTCTTTCTTTGTAAATAGGGTGGGGAGGAGAAGTACAGAAAAGCATGGTCACAGATTTGTGAAATTAGTCGAAGAGAATTTGAAAAGGTTTATCAGCGACTTGGAGTACACTTGGAAGAAAGGGTACTATATCAACCTTTTTTGTTCCATTAAATGGCTTTAAATAGCACTATTCTCAACCATGGGATTTGTCATTTATAGAATTATAGCACATTAGTAATACATTCTCTGATCTTGTATTTAATTGTTATTCCTTCTACACTGTGTTTTAATAGAAAAAATAAAATGTAATTATGCACTGTCCATTTATTAATTGTGTTTTTGCTGGGAAATAATTGTGTTTTCTTGGTTTCCTTCACAGGGAGAAAGCTTTTACAATCCTTTTATTCCAAAGACTATAGAGCTTTTAAATGAAAAGGGATTGGTTGAAGAAAGTGAAGGTGCTCGTGTCATCTTCATTGAAGGGAAAAAAATTCCACTCATTGTTGTAAAGAGGGATGGTGGTTACAACTATGCTTCAACTGATCTTACTGCTATATGGTAAGTTTAACTTGGAAGGTTGATTTCTGGATGTGCTGCAGGGTAAATTCATTGAGAAGTCACCATAAATAGGAATATGGTTCATGCTGAAAATACTCAATATATGTTAAGGAGTATGCTAGATTGCATATCTTTATTGGGAAGTGGGTAGTCTGTTAACTTGTAGGAAAGATATGCTTTTGCTTAAAATCTGTAAAAGGTTTGAATGCACTCAAATAAATATACTTGTATGCATACATGCAAGGATTTATGAATTTGACTAATGACTACCAAATGTTTTAATATCACTTTTGTGATAAAATATATGTAGTTTTAGTAAGATGCTTTAATATCATATTTGCAAATTTATAGGTACCGCCTTAATGAAGAAAAAGCAGAGTGGATGATTTATGTCACGGATGTTGGCCAGCGTGAACACTTTGAAATGGTTTTTGCTGTAGGTGTTTTATACCACATCTTCATGTATATGTCCTATTTATCACAGGAAACAGGTTCTGATATGTTGAAAATTATAACTGCTTTATGTTTTACCCCAAATCTTCTTCCAGGCTGCAAAACTTGCAGGTTGGTTTCCATCTGATGAGAATGCATATCCCAAAGCTAGCCATGTGGGGTTTGGTCTGGTTTTAGGAGAAGATGGGAAACGGTTCCGAACTCGAAGTACTGAAGTTGTCAAGTTGATTGATTTACTTGATGAGGCCAAGAGCCGCTGTAAAACTGCTCTCATTGAAAGAGGTATGCCATTAATTGCATGGTTGTTGCCTCTTTAGTTTGACATTTTGAGGCTTGCTTAGTTCTGCCTTCTTGTATTCCCTTTTTGTTCAATAAATTATTTTGGCATTAATGTTGACAAAAAATGCAATAGACAATGTATCCTACTCTGACTCTAACTTATCATCAGGCAAAGCGGCAGAGTGGACTGAAGAAGAGCTTGAGCAAACTGCTGAAGCTGTTGGATATGGTGCTGTTAAGTAAGTCCCTTCCAACTATGCACACTTATGCTGCAGCTCTCTATCTCTTATCCTGACAAGGGAAACACAATGAAATTCCATGCTGGAGTCGCCTGTTGTAAACTGGGCATTGATGTCCTGTAGACTCAAGCTCAATTATAGATTTGATAAATCTTTGTGCTGACAGTCTGCAAGCTAACATGGTTTAGACTTTTGGCCAGCTATCCTCGTGTTATAAAATGAGACCTTAAATGAGAAACTGGACAGAGTAGATTTGAGCTGAGATTTCCTTGCACAAAGGGATGAATGAAGAATAACATCTGGAAGAAGAGTTTACTATTTTGCTGGGTTACTTTCCCTTAATACACTGGAAAAGGAAAAACAGTCAACCCTAGGCCACTTTATCAGCTTGCCTCTACTTAGATATCCATGAACTGATTTCTCTGTATTTCAATGGGCAATAAAATTCTTAACAGTGAAAAATGGCTGTGACCAATGAATGGGTGACATGATGTGGTTGCTATTGAGTTTTTATTTTTCTGTGTGGGAATGTCTAACATTTTTTTTGTTGGGTGTTTGATTTTGATTTAAAACAGATATGCTGACCTGAAAAACAATCGATTGACCAATTACACCTTCAATTTTGATCAGATGCTTAGTGACAAGGTTTGTTGCTAGAATTGCTTCCTTGTAACTACATATCTAATTTTCAACTCAAAAGTTAGTTCTCTTGTTTCTTTCCTTGGTCAATTCCAAGTACTATATTGATCTTACTTTGCTTATTCTCAATTATCAGGGGAATACTGCTGTATATCTACTGTATGCACATGCACGAATCTGTTCAATCATCAGGAAATCAGGAAAAGACATAGAGGAGCTAAAAAAGGTATTTTACCATCATTTTCAATGTACCTATAACTTGTCTTGTAGGTGATTGGGTGTTGAACCCACAACTGGCCATTAGAGGGGAAGAGTGTTCATTTGGGATGTTATGCTAAGTTTATAGGGGTACTTTGTCTTGGAGATTTGGAGCTAATTTTATATAGCACATCATCAGGGGCTTTAGATTTCCATCTGGAAAAAACATGTGAAGTAATTGAGTTGATTTAAAAAAAAAATATTTATTTATTTATTTTTATTTATCAATATGATACCTGATGTGTCTTATCACCCTTCTCCACCTCCCCAAAGAAAAGAAAAATACTGAAGCAACAGAGGAAAGTTGATCCTATAACATTCACTTTTTAATTTCCTTTATCTTATTTCAGCTCCATTTTCACCTTCACTTTAACAACCCACCCATGACCCACCTACCCACTTTATGGCAACTGAGATGAGCTAAGCCTGGCTTTAGGGGTTTTTTTATTGATTGCCCAAGTATCCTTGTAAAAAAGCACAGACCATGGCAATGTTGTAGTGCCTGTGAATGATTGCAGACTTACAATCTCCAAACTAGAATTCTCCACTGTTTTAGTTAATTTTTTAGACTGATGTTATGGTTATTGAACAGACTGGGACACTAGATTTAGCTCATCAAGATGAACGAACGTTGGGACTCCATTTACTCCAATTTCCTGAGGTAAATTAATAATCCCTAATCTCATCTGCTTGGCATCAATCTTAGCTATGAGAGTATCAATTTTGCATTTTCTTTTCTTTTTCTCTTACTCTTGTAGGTTGTTGAAGAAGCTTGTACGAATCTTCTACCGAATTTATTGTGCGAGTATCTCTATAACTTATCTGAGGACTTCACAGGATTCTACACAAACTGTCAGGTATGCAAGCTCTCTATGGATAATTATATGAAACTAGTAGAATAAAAACGAAATCTAAAACAGGAAAACCTTCTTACATTTGTTAATTAATGTAGGGAGCCTAGAAGATTAAAGTAGGAAGATGACAAATCTAACCATGATTGCATTTACCAATTTTCAATATACCTCCTTAGTTGACTGTGTTATCCTTTTGTAAAAAAAGAATGGCTTGCTGCATTACCCTCAACATTTTTGTTCCCATTTGCTGAGGTGGATAAATCATTTTGTGGAATAGGAACTTAGCTGTATCTTATCTTGAGGACCACTGTTTCCCTTATAGATTATTGTCTGAATATGATGGTTGCTAAGGTGTCTAAACTTCCCTATATGTGGAGTTTTCTCGAAATTAAATGAAACAATTAAAATTTTTATTGCAATTTATAAGCTAATACCAAATTGGTAGCTTGTTTGCCATTGATTACATATTATTCCCATGTTCACAGCTGAAACAGCAGTCATGGATTATTCTTAGTGGGTGAAGCGGGATAAAATTGCTTTGTTATGCCATGTTTTATCGGTGAAAAAGAACTTATACATTACATTATCCAACGACTTGACTTTGTGGTTTTCAGGTGGTTGGCTCGGCCCAGGAAACAAGTAGGCTCTTGCTTTGTGAAGCAACCGCAGTTGTGATGAGAAAGTGCTTCCACTTATTGGGTATCACCCCAGTTTATAAAATCTGATGACCTATTTATACTCACCCTCTTGATACTTTTAATGATATTGCTTTGTTATTTCCTGGTATTTAAACCAGGAAATATCTTTGCTTTATACACAAACTTGCCTTTGTAATTTTAGCACGAACATGCATTAACTAGTTATATGAGTTTTTTGCCTGTTTCTAGAATTACTTTATGAGAGATAAAGAATCTGTTTATTCTCTACGAGTTGATTGGGATATGATTCATAAACTCACATATATAAATTTTTCACTGGGATATGACTCATATATATGTAAAATTTTCCAAGTATATAAAGAAGTTTTTCACATTGATGACTTCAAGTGAATTTTTGATTACATGAGAATATCTTAGTTTACAATTTAAGCATAATTAAAGAACTAAAATGGTCATTTATATTTATTTATAAATTTCAGGAAAATGAATTATTCTGTCTCTTTATATATGTTATTTTTTACACTTTGAGAAAAATATATAATATGAATTCTATATTACACTCATATTTTTATTATGTAAGAACAATTGAGTCTCATTCTTAAAAAAAAAAGAACAATTGAGTCTTTTTACTAGTTATTTTTAATAATTTATTTTTTTATAGACAAGTAATATAATCAATATTTTTAGTAATTTTTTTTTATATAAAATTTAAATTCAATTCATTCTCAAATATTTTAATAAACTAAATCGGTTGTTAAATTGTTTATCAGGAACATACTTCTCAAAATTTTTATTGCATTGCGACATTAATCATGTTGCATTGCAAACTTAATCTTTAAATTATAGATAAAAGAAATTTGCTTTCTATTTATTCATTATGAGAAGGTCAAAATTGGAACACGATTAAATATTCAAGAAATATTTATACCTACATTAAATAGTTAAATTATCTCATATTTTTGTGTAATCAACATTCACTTGAAATCATTAATGTGAAAAGTTTATTTTGTTATACTTGGGAGAATTTTACAAAATGATCAATTTGTCTTCTAATAATTTGATAAATCAAAATAAATTTTTAATTTAAACAAAATTTAAGTATTGGATAGGAACCACTTTCAACATAATTGAAATGAAAAAAATTGTATAGAGCAATAATTTATGGATTGAGTTTACAATTTAAGCATAATTAATGGACTAAAACCGTCATTATTTAATCTTTTTGAGAATATCACATAACCTAAAATTGTGAGGGAAATATGATTCTTATGAAAGCTGCAAAAAATGAACTAAAAGATAAAGTTTGAAAACTCATCTCACATTTCCTTATTAATCACTATCATATTCACATAAGATTATGTTGGATAACCTTAACCAAATACCTTTTAAATGTTTGCATACATTTCAGAGTCTACAATTGCATTTCTAAGGTTACGTTGCTTTTGTGGTACCAGTTGGAGTGGTTTTAGAAGGCTATTTGAAATACTACCTTTGAAATGATTGGAACAATTCATCATTTGATTGTAAAAATTTTAGTTTGAGAAGTTAAAAGTATTGTTAGAGCGGTTTAACCTTTTGTAATATTGTCGGACTAATGTTTTGGAATCCTAGTTGAGAGGAATTGACATGCCCTTAGACTATCTTTATCCTCGAAAGGATAGCATTTGTAAGATAAGATGACATGTCAAAGTGGATTTTTTTAAAATGATTAATTAAGTGTATAGCAAGCTTGCTTAGTACATAGTGACAGCTTTAGTTGCTTGACTTCTCAATGCATATTTTTTTTTGAAGGTATCTATGCATATAATTATGATCATCTCCTATCAATTAACAAGGCTTCAAATGTGATTAAAATCATGTCCTATATTAAATGATTATGATTTAATTAACTATTACAATATTATAAACACATTTTCCTGATGTCTACTTCAATATATACCTATAAATTAATGCAATGTAATTTTATATTAGATTAATATAAAATTAATCTTCTTTTAATATATAATCATTTTTAATCCTATTTAAAAATAATATTCTTTTTTTTGTTGCCAATTTTGCATTTTATATATTATTTTGTCATTTATATTTTATTTTCTTTGTGTTTATAAAAGTTGAAGATTATTATTATTATTATTATTATTATTATTATTATTATTATTATTATTATTATTATTATTATTTTTGCCCAGCATAGTTAAAAATAAAAATTAAACGCTTGATAATTTGATGGTATGGGAACTGGAAGTAATGACATTGTATTGGCAAAACCTTTATGTAGTTATTGCTTAATAAAATAAAAAATACAGACCCAAATGTTATGAATTGCGTGCAATCAAATCCGTCGCACCCATTCAAACATCGCGGTAATTAAACGAAAACCATACAAAAAACCAAAACAGTAAACAAAAATTGTTAAAAAAAATAATAAAAAGCCCAAAAAAAGACTCCATTGTTGAATACTTGAAGAAGAATCCAGAAACAGATTGCATCTACCACTGCTACCTGCAGTTCTTTGGCTCTCTGCTCCGGCTCATAATAATAATAATAATCTTAACCTGAATTTCCAAAACCAAACATTATATTATTAGATATAAACAAAACTAAAGATGTATGTATTATTATATTATAATAAGACCAAAAAAAAATATATGTATTATATGTACCAATTGAAGATGATTGATTAATAGCCCTGATCAACCAAGTAATCTCCGAGCCTCTCCACAACCATGTTGCACTGCCCAGGAGTCATTGGCTCGTCATATATTCCAAACAGTAGGCATTGAGTAGTCTTCTTGATGCAAATGCCACCGGGTCCCTAAACTCAACAAATTAAATATTATCATAATATTCAACTCTATGACTGGTTAGATAAGAATTAAAGTAGTCCGGATAGCTCAGCTGATTTTTAGATGACAGATTATGGACAATGGTACAGATTAAACTCCAACAGTATTATAGATTATGGGCAATGGTAGGGCCCACACAGCAGTATTTAGGAGAAAAAATCGAAACTGTACTAGTATGAGAATTATGTTTAAATTAAAATGGTCAGATCTTTTGTACATAAGTACAGATATTTGACTGTATTTGCAAAGCCACTGAATCATATTTTCCTTCCACATGTTCTGTTGGGGCAGGGCGGGACTACTAGATAAGTAAGTACCTTCTTTCCTCGGACAACGGCCCCGGGCTCGCCTTGAATGACCATGTATTTTTGGCCACCAAGGAACATGCCGGTGGGAGCGAGTGAACCGGGTTCATCAAAATCCTTCAGGATGGCAGTGATTTCCTCTGGTTTGTACTGCAATAAATAAATAAATAAATAAATTAGTTAGATATATTTATATATATGTGCAATGGTAGATATGAATGAATGAATCAAGAAGACATAGACCTTAGGGAAGTTGGCGCTCTGGGCCCAGAGGCTGCCGTCGTGGCCGAGGATGGCGGCGGCGGTTAGTTTGTTGCCTTCGATGTCGCACATGAGGTGCTCATCGACGTAGGTTTGCCACGACATCTTGGGATGGGATAGGGAACTTAGTATACAATATACGAATAGGAGGTGAGGATGATAGGAGAGTTAATTGACAAAATTAAAGTGGAATGAATTATTTTGCGGAATGGAATGGGAGTTATATATATTTGAGTGAGTGGAAATTAAGGTTGGAAACGGATGGGGGAGAGATCATTGCGGACACTCACCCATTCAATTCCCATTTCCCAGAGAGAATTACGCACATCCTACCACCTTATTTATTTTCATTTTATTTTTTTATCAAATCACCAACTAAAAAATAACGCTTTATTAATTCTTTCTTTATTTTAATTTTAATACCTAGGCAAATTTGGTTATTTTTCACATTAAAATGAAATAAATGATAAACCACCTACATCAAACATCATTCCTTCATCATATTGATTGTTTTCATTACGTGTTTCCAAAAATTGTTCATTTACTATGAGAATAGGTCCACCGTGAGATGTTCATACCTAATTTGATTCAAATAACTTCTTTTACAAGTGGACATGAACATCATTAGCACAGAAGTGTGCTCTATTCTTGCATTTCTACATGAACACCTAATTATATTTGTTCACTCATAAACAGGGAGCGTACATGCATAATTAACAAATTCCTCAACACTAGCTAAAATTTCATTGGTATAGCCCATCTTTTCCAGACAACAATCAATTATACATCCATTTTTTATGTTCTAATATATTTTCCGTAAACAACTACCATAAAAATATAAATTTCTCAAAACACAAAAATTCACAAATATATATTATAACCCTATCAAAAAATATACAACCAAGTATATATGCATTTCTAAAAAAAAAAAAACAACAAAAAACAAACACACACACACAAATTAAAAGTTATTATTTTCAACTCATACATCAAATCAAAATATATTTTGTCTTAAATAACTCTATAAGTTGTTACCCGTGCTGATTTGGAACAAAGAAGCAAGCCCGGCCTTAACCCAGAAGAGTAAAAATGGAGGAAAGTGAATTGGAATAAATTAAATGAGCTGAAATACGCAGATGAAACTAACATTTTCCTTTAATTTGGTAATATTGAATAAATTAAATTCGTGAAAGAATTATCACTTTTAGATATCATTCTATAATTTTTTTTTAAACTCTCGAGGCATGCATTTGGTACGAATGCTTCACGGACAAGAAAGACATTTGGAAATATGTATATATACAGACTTAAGAATTGAATAGCATGACGAATTGAATAATATTGTGTATGTATTATAACGGTACCAATGATCGATCTCTCTCTTTGATTTGGAGATTTTTGTCTATATTTTAACGTCTTTCTTAATTCTTTACAACAACACTAGATTTTTTTTCCCTCTCTATTGGGTTAAATGATTCATCCAAATCCATTCACAAAAAGATAATTCTTTCAAACTCACACAAGATTTTAAGAGAGATTCAAAACTGTGACACGAGAACAAAGATTCTTATTTAAGTTTTCTTATTTTCTTATTTTTTTTTAATTAAAAATTTATTTTATTATTTGGTAAGTCTCATTATTATTATTATTATTATTATTATTATTATTATTATTATTATTTATTTATTTATTTATTTATTTATTTTTATCAAAAAATATTTCTAGAAATGGAGTATTCCTCTTACAAGAAGGACAGTTATTTTAAGAGATCGTTTGTTACTATCCAACTAATTAAATTATTGAATTCTTTTTAGAGATAGAACACGTGGGCGATTATTTAGTGAGATATATACTAAATAAGACGTGGTAGAGGTTTGAATATGTTTAAAGTCTCCACCAACTCCTATTCAACAAATTTTGCGAGAAGATATGATAGGGCAACTTCAAATGAGAATAACACTTCCCGTAAAAAGTGAGCTAGGACATACTTATCTCAACCTCAACCACCCATTAGAGCTCATCAATGGGTCAATGATTTTAGTAAAAAAATAAAATATGATTTCAATTTGAATTCTAAAACTAACCTTACTCTTTTTCTCTTTATATGTTTTAACTTTTAACAACTATTAACTCTCAAATGAATAAATCAGATCAATTCTTTAATTTTTTTTACCATAAACATGAGACCGGAAATAGAAGCTAAAGTCAGCTAACTCTCGAGGTTTGACTTGTAATATAAAATTGGGGGTAATTATATGTATGGATAGTGCTTATGATAAAAAGGAAAAAAAATCATTACACATGATGTCAAATTAATTTCGTCAAACATTCTTTTCAGTATTTTGTGTCACTTTCTCCTCAAAATATCTGTGTTGGTTGGTGGGGGACCCATTCAATTGGATTGTAACAAAAGTAAAGAGAATTGCCAAATTCCATCCATGCCAGCCTTGTGCATCCAATTACAATGAACTTCTTTCATCAAGATCAATTTTTTTTTTTCTTTTTTTCCCCTTTAATATTTTAAAAAATTATTCCTTCACAATTAATTGTGAAAACAACACTTTTAACTTCTAAATTATACTCGTAATATAAATGTTGTTCATAAATAATTTGAAATGTAAACTTAGTGTTTACGTTTCAACTATAATCATGTGTTTTTAGTTCTTCATATTGATAAAAATTTTATGTGATTTTGAGATTTTCATTAGTATTTCGGGGATCTTAACTAGATGGATAAAAAACAATACATAAAGTAACTTTTCAAAATAAGCCATTACTTTAAGCTACTAGCTTATTTTGAGAACATTACCAAATATAATTTATAGCTTTTTTGTTTTTTTTTGTTTTTTTTTAAAGCTTATAGTTTATTAGTAACTTAAAGGAATAAGGGTCAAATAGGCCACCGAACTACACACGAAACTGCAATTAGGCCATCGAACTAAAAAAAACAATGCAATTGGGTCCCTAAACTACACAAATTCATGCAAATTAACCCAAAGTGACTTGTTGACTTGATCTTCCGGTTACCAATTTTAAAAATAATATTTAAAAATAATTTTAAATTAATTAATTAATTAAAATTAAAATTTAAAAAGGAACAAGTCAATTGGGTCCTTTTTTTAATTTTAAATTTAATTTTAATTAATTATTTTATTTAAAATTATTTTTAAAATATTATTTTTAAAGTTGGTAACCGGAAGATCAAGTCAAACAAGTCACTTTGGGTTAATTTGCATGGATTTGTGTAGTTCAAGGACCCAATTGCATTGTTTTTTAGTTCAATGGCTTAATTGCAATTTCGTGTGTAGTTCGGTGGCCTATTTGACCCTTATATAAGCTCCTAAATAAGCTCTGCCAAACAGAGCTCAAATCAATTAAAAAATGATTGATCAGTTATTTTAGAAAAAAAAAACTCTAATATATGTGAAAAAAAAAAACACAGAAAAAAACATAATCTTAAATAGAGAATTTAAATACATGCAGGGGGTCTGCTAAAATTCCATAAAATTTAATGTCGTTTCAGTCCTATCCAAAATGCATCAACTTTCATAGGTGTAAACATTCAAGGAAATAAATAGCTGTCTGCTTGTCCACACAACCATGTCGTGGTAGTTGCTTTTGATAGCTCATCTTCCAAACAAATTTGACAGCTTCGAAAAGGACAACATCAAATTAATACATTTTTATAAATAATACAGAGAAAAGTGCAAATTCCAGAACATATAATATATAATAAATAAAGATATTACAGAACATATAATAATCCATGTATAATAATAATAATATAAGTAAATCAAAATGAGATAGGCAGCTTGGCGACAATCTTGTTAACAACTGTCAATGAATAAGAAAAAGGTATACGATGAATAGCAGGTTTTGCACGATCCTATATACATATATAATAATTTTTATGAAAGTGCAAAAGAGAAACATTATCCCATGCATCGTATCATATCATTTATATTATTATAATTGACAATTCACACAACGTTGTTGGCTACAATGGTGACAACAAACTCCACGCAAGAGTAAGTGTTTTAATTTATTAATTATTAGTCCATTGTTATAAATTTTGTGTAATTAATTGTTAGTGTTTAATTTCTTTCTTACTTCAAAAAGGGTTTTCAACCCTAACATCAACTGATTTTGTTTAAGGTTGCCAATCCTTTCACCAACTTCTTATGCATTTCCAATCCTTTTCACCAACATTTGTGCTTACACCTAAATATATTTTATTTTGATTTAGGGTGACTAGGGAAACTCGCAGCCACAAGGAATATTAACAAGTCTATAGGTTACCTAAAAGCTGTTCATTTCAAACTGAAAAGTTGAACTTGAAACTTTGTAATTATCAAGCCAACAGTCTGTATTCATCGTGTTAAAATTAATTAATTTACTTAGTAAAGAATTGTGCTTTTTTCTTATCATGCCAAATCAGTGATAATATGTTGAATAGTTAACATATAACGAGTAACACTACACTTGTGTAGTAAAACGTAATTTTTTAAAATACTTTTACAAATATTGTAAAATGGTTGGAGTAGATAAAAAAGAGGAATGGGGATAAATGGATGTAGAGCGTATGGAAGAAGTTGATAAAGAGATTGACAGCCATAGCCAAGCTGTTATGGGACCTTCTTCAATTCGGGTCCTACTAGGTTGTCCACCAACAAGACCTACCTCAATTTATCTTCTCTTCTCTTCAACTTCCAACTTTCATTTCAAATACATACACAGTACACTATCAAAAACTAATCATCTATTCATAAAAAGTAAGTTATATATAGAAAATATTAGAGTTCACATATCAAATTTAGATTCCTAACTGAAATATAATTCATCCAAATATTATAATTTTAGCATGGGTTGGTGTAAAAAAAAAAAAGTTCAGTACAACAATATATAGATAATATGGTTATACCTGGTATTTTTGTCACCCTACAAATCAGTACCACTAGCAAATATTTTTTAGGGTTTAATTAGTACAATAGCTACTGAAAATCACAAACTAAGAATGTGTCTTTTTTCTACTGCTATCAAAGTTTAATCAGCCTTAGTCCTTACATTAGGACAACGACTGTTTAAATTTTGAAATTTGAAAGGACTATTACTGGTTAATTTAAATGGATTGATAACAATTTAAAAGTTGAAGAATTATCAATTTGAAAGTTTAGAACTAAAAGTGACAAAAACATTATACTCGAGTACCTACATTAATTTTCTATATAGAGTATAGTAGTATGGTAGTCTTATCAGGAGTTATTGACGAGAAGGAATTTGTCTGACTACCTGACAAGAAAAAGAAGCTTTTCCAGATAGGAAGAAAAAAGAGAGAGAGAGAGAGAGAGACGCACTGAAATATTTGAAGCAGATCAGAGCCCACTGTCATTCATTCATTGCTGCTATCTATTCATGTTTCCATTTCTTCTTCTTCCTCTCACCTCACTTTACTTCACCATTGCCATCTCTCTGTGTGTGATTTGAAGCAAGAAGGAGGAGAAGAAGAAGATGGATCCATGCCCATTTGTACGTTTAATCATCGAGTCAATGGCGATTAAGCTCCCCTCCGCCACTAAACCGGCCGGTCCGGGAGTTCACCCCTCCACCACTCCCTGCTACGCCAAGCTGAAGCTAAAGAATTTCCCTTCCCAGATCGCCATTCTCCCGCTCTGCTCCGCCGCCGCGAAGGACTCGTCTCCGCCGGACTCCTGCGCCTCCGCCGCCGCGTTCCACCTCGACCCGCCCACCCTCAAGCGCCTCTCCGGGAAACCCGTCGCCTTAAAAGTCTCGGTTTTCACGGGGCGGATGGGGCGCAGCTGTGGGGTCACGTGCGGGAAGCTG
>CM008332.1:29909621-29919682 GCA_002525835.2 Ipomoea batatas
TCTTTTCCACTAGTTAGTGACCTTCACTCAAACTAATACACTAACTCCAATACAAAAACTAACTCAGAAGTAGATATTTTGCTCCAAATTAATTACAATTCTAGAATATCTTGTGCAATCAATGTAGGATATATATCATTTCACACAAATCCACTACACACACTTAGTCAAGACTGAACTTATTTTTTATAAAAAAAAAATATTTGTCACAATTATAATAAATTTTCAACAATACTGAAATTATTATTTAAGGGTCGCTATAAATTTTTACAACCAACAATTTTTTTTTTAATTGTCAAGTGTCGTACAGAAACATAAAGTTGTTGAAATTAAATTTATGGTTGTCAAAATTTATTGGCATTAGGTAACTCAGTTTGTAGCATTCAACGAATCGATTAAATCCATTTTACAAGTTACACAAAGTCAATGTATTGTCCAATCATAAATTTGGCGCCATAGTACAAAAATTATTTTAACAAAAAAAAAAAAACTATAAGTAAATCAATAAAATTCATAAATATTTAAGTGAAAAATTTAATCCATAACTCGAGTATTTTAGAATTTTCAATGTAGTGATAGTTGTAATTCAAATAATATTGCATAAAAAAAGAGTTTGGTTGGCGTAAGTGGCCGTGCACTAATATATTTTAAAAGAGGTCGAGAGTTTGAACCCCTCTTATATGCAAAAACCAATCTCGACAGTACTTTAATTTACCCCTTAGTTGGGTTGGTTTTAGTCTAAGTAGGATTAATTCTATCAATTATGGAAGCATTTTTACAGCTAATAGATTGATTTTCGAGCACTAAAATATATTGCTATCAGCGAACGAAAATGAACACTTATTGTAAGTCATAAAGTACATTATCTTACCCAAAAGTTCATTATTTTAACACATAATGTACATTATTTTAATACATATTATACATTATTATAACTTATAAAATTCAGCGACGTCACCGTAATTTGCCCCTCTTTAATGTATGTTAATTTATAATTTTGTTATTGAGTAGTCAAATTCGAATACAAAACTCTCCACTAAAATTCTCACAGAATTATTTAATTGCAGTGAAAGAAGTTTTCTTAGAGTCATAGAATGGATTTGGTATCAAAAGAAATTTCTTGGTAGATAATAATTTGCAGAACATTTTAGTTTCCAGGCCAGATGTGACCTAAATGTAATGAAAAGTTAAATTTAAAATGGTGATACGACTTAAAGATAAAATGTAATTATTGGTGACTAAATTTGAAAATAGTATTATTGGAAAAAGAAGTTAAAATTAGCATTTAAAAAGTGATTATTATGAGGAATAATTTTGAATGAAGTATACTTTTGATTGCAGTCAGGTCAAAATGAAGTCGAATTTTGTTAGTTGAGATTATAAATTTGATGTGTTATATGTTTAAAGTAAATAACAGTTGAATGCAAAATTAATTTTTAAAGTGTACCTATTGAGTTGGAAAAATGAAATTCAGGAAGACTTTTTGCATAGCCTTTGTTTCACTTTGGAAAGGGATATGACCTGAGTTTGTACTAATATAAATAAAATTTAATTTTTTGATGAGTTTAACTTATATAGTATGAATGCTTTCTCTCACGCATTATAAAAGTTGCTGCAAATCAAATCCTAAAATGAATTCAAAAAGCATCAAATCGTTGCACTCATGGATGTATTATATATGGTTACTTTTGTTTTTTGTTTTTTCGTTTTTTTTTTCCTTTGTTATAGGATTTATTTACAAGTTTGAATTTTAAATTTAATTTTTAAATGTGATGAATACTAATGAATCTAATTTTTTTGGGGTGTAAGTACACAAGAAGTTGTAACTTGGGTACTATAAAGTTACTCTCTAATTTCTGAGAGTAACCATTTTAATTACAAATTAAATGCAATAAGAGGATTATAATATGATTTTAAATTTCAAATTAATGACGTGATTTATTGTCATTATTTATGTTACTTGGGTACTATAAAGTTACTTAATACTCATCATATATTTTTTTTATTTCTCCCAATTTTGACTCCACTCTAAAATGTCCTGAAAATTATTTCCACCTTGAACTAATGTTCTCCTTGAGTTCAATTTTGAAAAGCATATATATTTGGAGTGCTTAATTTACACACTATAATCCATTGTATTCTTAAAAACAATGCCTCAATATTCCAAACACCCTCAAGATGAAACAAATTTATATTTTTTTAAAAAATATTCCAAACACCCTCAAGATGAAACAAATTTGTTTAAAAAAAATTATTGTATGTTAGTAGAGATACCTTAAGAGTAGTTTTGTTTTATTTTATTTTATATTAGTGAAAAAGAAAATTACATTAGTACGCGTCCAGTTATATATGCCCAACAAATGCATTAATTCAATTATTTAAATCTGTTTTTTTTCCTCTCCTCCTCCTTCTTTTCTTTCTTGTTTTCCCTTTTCCTTTTCCTCCCCATCTCCCTCATAGACACATAAATCTTACCAAAAAATCCCACTTTTAGGGCTGCTTTAATGTTAGTTACACATGCCTTATCTGGTTGATAATTACCGAGTGTGATAATTCAGAAAGTTTGGATATTTTCCTACCACATACTTGATCCACAACTTAAATCTAATGGTTGTGAATTTTGATACTATTCACTATCACATCATGATGACATCATGACAGTCACACAAATGCACATATACTTGAAACCTACGTCTCTCTTTAATAAGTTAATTCATCAATAAGTTCCAAAATTTTATTTGGTTTAGTCCTAAAATATGTCTTGTGTGAGATTATCTCAAATAAAACATTTTAGTTAAAATATAATATTATTTTTCAAATTCATAAAAAATTTATTGCATTTTAATTCACGTAAAACGGTCTTATACAAGATTTAATTTATGTGACGAGAATAATACAATTCTTTGATTTTTAATTCGAAAAGTTATCGGCCCTATTTGGTAAATGGTTGTTAGCTGATTGGGTTAGAAGGTATAATTAGTTGATAACATTAGCTGATTGTAGAAAGTTACTGGTTGTTGTTTGGTATAATTTATTTTCTCAAAAAGCTAATTGAAAAGACTGCTTGAGTAGCCTTTTGAATTTTAGTGTTTTGGAGTTACAAAAAACTTATTAACCAAACAACTAATACATAAAGATGCACTTTATATAAAGTTCGTCTTGTGATCCTTACCTGCAAAATATAGCAAAGTGGTAAATCAGCATATATTGCTCGTTGCTAATTAGCTCATCATATCAAGAAAGTGAATAAGCAATTCATATAGACAGTTAAACTTAAAATCTTGTGATAATCAAATTACTCGCCGGTCAATTTGATTAGAGTTGTCATAAATAATATATTCCTAGGCAAATCGTTGGGCATCTACTGCATCAAAATCAAGAAGTATCAAAAGGTAAATAAATGGAATGACACTTGGTGGCATGTACTCCATGCATTTATGTAGCAATACCTTTATATTTTAATTTAAAAAAACAAAGAAAAAGAAAACATTAACAAAAGACGTGAGATGCTGGTCTCTGAAAAACTGGCTGCCGGGGGGCACATGGCTTCTTTATCGCCAACAATGGAAAACCTTATACGTGTCCCCTTAGTCACTTGCATTTGTTCGAGTTGTTAAGCAATAAATGTATATATTATAGATTCCCTTCTAAGGTACAAAATTATTGAGACATTAACGCAATTTTTTATATGTTTTGGTTGCATCAATAATACCCCTTCCTGTCGGTTCGTTTTCATCCAGTTTTATGTACTAAACGTAAGCCTAACTTCGTGCATGTGTGCCCTACCCTACTTGCCTAGCTAATCTAACTTATGTGCTTATCCAACTCAAGTAGCCTTTAATTCTAGATTGTAACATAATTTATGCCAACCACTTACTTTTATAGCTCCGTCAATTGTACTATACCTATGGAATTATTCATATCGCTAATCTAATTAGGACTTATGAGTGAAGTTTCCACAAAATTTGCATAATGGGAAGTGGGAACAAGTATGGGCGAGGGTGGGGATAAGTATCTCAGTCCCACTCCACACCCACACTCATAAGTCATATATATATATATACACACACGCCTGCATTCATATGAGAACCATATATCTTAGGTGAGAACCTGCAAACTCATACATGCTTAGATGATAGTGGAGACCCTGAAGTAGTTGCGCGTGCATTTGTGGTAATAACTAGTTTGTGTGCGCCAAACACCTTCTGGTCAAGCGGCACCCGGTGTACACTTCCATGTGGAAGGGAGTGGGTTTGAGCCTCAGTGGAGAGGCATCTGTTGACTCTTTGTGCTTCAGTAGGTTGAGAAAGTAGCTATGAACAGATACTACAATAGAACAGAGTCAGTAGAACTCAAAAAAATTAGTTTGTGTGCACTCATGCATTTTTCACGTTGTGATTTAATGCAGGATTCTTCTATAATCATCAATCTATATATATATATATATATATATATATATATAAATTTGTGTTCATATGAGAGCACACCCTCACATAAAAACTATGGACAAATAATCTAGACTTTACATATGTGCGTGGCTACGATTTTATGCTACGTAGTATTATTTTATTTTTTGGGTTATTTAAACTTGTTTTAAATATGTACTGTGTATCTGTATTTTTTGATGGATTTTAAGTATGGCTTTAGAGAAGGAATTATGGTAGGTAAGTAGGTTAGGATTTCGTTGTTGATATACTTCCCTCATTCGTATGGGTTTTTTCTCCATCTTGTTTTGGATTTTTCTTCTTCAACGTTTGGGTATAATATTGTTTATATTTATGATTGACTTATGTGTAGTGACGGTAATAATGTTACCGAAATATATATTTGGAAAGAAGTAATAAACAGTAGTTTTATTGCTATAGACTAAGTATAAAAATTAGAGCTTGTCCACACGGTTGTTATATGAGGTCAACATTTATAAACCACAAGATCAAGATCAATGGTGCACAAGTTTTGATAACTAAATCTCTTAATATAGTAATAAGATGCCTATTACCAATTAACTCAAAATAATCTTTGATTACCTTTTTGTATAATATTATATTTATCTATTTTAGTTAAAACATCAACTATATATATACACACACACACACACACATATATATATAATGAGGAGGGGAACAACTGTACCCATTGTTGTTATACATATTATATTTTTGTAAAATCAAGTTAATAATTAAATATGAAATTAAAATATTACTATATTCGAACGATAAAAAAAATTGTCATATGAATTAGCAAAAATAACCTTATACATAATTGTTGATGAAATAAATAAACCATTATTTCTCAATCAACAATATGCCATATTAAGTACAAGATTATAACTTTAACTCTCATTTTTTATCAAATATATACAAAAAAAGAAAGATGAAACTATAACATAGATATTTTCAATTTTAGACCGGAATATGTTATAAATTGTATGTAGAATATATTTATTATATTCTCAACATATTTATTAAGGCAATGATTATGATCAGCGAAAAATGAATAAATTCAATGTTAAAGCCCGTCTTCATCATGAAGCTTAGCTTGAAACAAATAGGGTTTTAGCATGTGTTAATAATGGAAGCATGCGTTGTATTATAAGGCAACCAATCTTCAAAAGTAAGTGGATTGAATGACTGCTAGAATTAACGTTTGAGAAGTTCGATTCTTATCTTAAGGGAATCATAAGTACGACATCCACAAAAGTAGATATAAATATTAATTGTTTCAAAAAAACCAAAACAAAGTTTCAGTCATTGCTTCTGAATAAAAATGGAATTTTATGTTTAATAATTAATAATCACAGTAAATTTTGATTACTTTAATGAAAAAGTGTTATCTGAATTCATCTATAAAAGGGGTTTGTGTTAATTAGAATGTGGTTTGTGTTAATTACTTCAAAAGAGGAATAAGGATATATAATATTATGTTTGGAAGATGACGAGAATGATTGTAATATTGAAATAATTGTTTGATTAGTACAAAGATTATGTGCTTGTCATTGATGGATTGTGTCTATTGTAAGAAAGAATATGTCCCTAACTAGACCAAACTATAACTGTACAATTTATACTAGAGGCCTCCAACACCGTTCGTGTAACAAACGGCGTAAATCAGACTCTTCTTGTATAAATTGGGTACAACTGACGTTGACCTCATATCCTCCGAGCATGGCCCCAACCAAGCCAACTTAAAGGTCGAGCCTCAGCCAAGCATTGGTTTGGTCAGCCTTAAGTTTAGACATTGGGTTGCTCGGGGTCATCTAAGGCTTGCTCTTTTCATTACCTCGATCAATAAGTCTCGAATCCAAAATTTTATATATTTATTTAAAGGAAATTAAAAATGTTCACATAAAATTAAAAGTCGTGTAGTAGATGGGTAACCCAATTAAGTTGGTATGACAATTACATTAGTAACCATAAGGTTCCAAGTTCAATTACCTGTAAGAACTATCTATATATCGTCTTTTTAGTTTGACTTGATTGCTAATTTGTCCCAATGTAATTCTTTGTCAGCTAAAATCACAATGCATATTTTACCTAAGACAAATTTTTTAGTAGCGATTTATGAGTTTTTTCGTAAATTAAATTAAAAATAAATAAATAAATAAAAAATCGTAAGTCGTTGATCGAGTAGCTATAGTCATGGCATCACTAATGGTTCCTTGGACCAGAGGGAGAATTGTGCATGGACCAAAAGAAGACAATGAGGTATGTGTACAAACATGAAAAAGACAGAAAAAGATGTATATATATGGGGATAAAATAGTGTGTTGTTTATAGTTAACAAATTAAGCTAAATGCAAGTCCAATTAAAAATATATTGTTTTATTAGTTGGTCTTCTTTAAATTTTACAATTGAGTCGATGGTCCACTATCTAAAATAAACCATGAACTGGACATATTATCAGGGCACAAGCCGCCGGTTTAAACCGGATTTCAGGGAAAACCGGGCTAATCATATGAAAAGGCCCCAAAATGTCTAATCTTGTCACATAATAATTCCTCTTCTTTTTTACTAGGCCACTCCTCGGATCACAATCATCTATATATTCACCTTCACTTCCATTTAGTTATTGCAACATAGGTCCCTAATAAATTCTAGGTTTATCTTTATCGATATATATTCTATGTTAGATTATATATATATATATATACGATTTTGTTACGATTTTGTTCGAGACAAATATTGAAGTTTAGTATCTCTCGGTGTATTTGTTATGATCAAATGCATCAACCAAATTCAACTACACAATATATTTTGAATGAGATTTAAAACTCATAATGTTAATTGTCATGATCAAGTTTTTATCATTATATTAAAGTAGTAGTAGCTAGTCAATACACAATTCACTTTTAGAAGGACTTTAAATCGTATAGCATAAAGATTCTCTCTTGCTTGCAGAGGGTAAGGATGACAATTTCAATCCGCCTCGTATAAGTCTTTTTTTTTTCTTTTCTTTTGATAGTGGGTAGCAGGACGGGTGTATCTTATTTAAAAAAAAAAAAAAATCCGTGGTGGGTAGGGTTAGATTCGGGTTCTATGTACAAAACCCGCCTAGAGCCCCACCCGATGCACAATATGTGTGTATGTATATTATAATAGTAAAATGAGTACTAGTATTTAGTTTATTATAAAAGTTTCTATAACTTTAAGTGACTTTTTATTATTTTTATATTTAAACTACTAAGTTTATTTTTAAAAATTAACAATTTATTTATTATATTTGAATATTCTTATTATTTTTTTGTTTTAGTATAACTAATGAATTTTATGATTTTATTATGTGGAGATAAATTACAAATAAGTTATCGTACTATTTTGGAACAAGCAATTAAGCCCATCGAACTCGAATTACCCTCAAATAAACCACTGAACTCTAAAAAAACAAAGCAATTACGCCACTGAAACCGGAAAAAAATAGCAATTAACTAACCCGTTTTTAAACCTTCCGGCGACAATTTTCGGCACTAACTAACCTATTCGTCGCCGGTCGCCCTCACCTGAGAAGGCAACCAGAAATGGTCGCCTTCTCCGAGAGAAGGCTTCTGGTCGCCTTTTCCTTGAGGCGAGGGCGACCAAAAATGGTCACCCTCGCCAGATATTGCGACCGGTGATGACTCGGTCGTCTCTAGCAAGAATTTCCCCATGTTTATTTTCTCTCTCATTACTTTTATAGTTTCCAATTTATTATTACCACTACCACCGACAACAATAACAACAATGAACAACTACCACCACCACAAACACCACCGTGACCGCCACCATCACCACAATCACACCACCACTTCTTCGTCTTCTTCCACAAACGCCACCGCCACCGCCACCACAATCACACCACCACTTCTTGTTGTTGTTGTTATTATTATTATTATTATTATTATTATTATTATTATTATTATCACTAAAAGATAGTTTAATGACCTTTAGCAAAACGTTAGAAAATTAAATTATTTTATCGAAAATGAGTCATTTTTTGGAAATCATTTTTCTAGAAAATATTTTCTAGATTTCAAAATGGACCCTTAGATTCCATATAAATTGCATCCATAAAATTTGATTCTTATTTAGGAGAAAATCCGATTGGAATCTCTTTAAAAAAAGAAATTTTCAAATTTTTAATAGCCATTGCTTCAGAGTTGAGACCACAATAAGGTAAGCCTAACTGATCGATTCAAACTAAAAAATTCAATAAAATACTATTACTGAAAATTAAACGTATAACTTTATAATTATATAGTCAATAATGTTACCAACTTGACAGGATTGTCCATTCTGTTTTTTTGTATTTTGTGCATACATGGGAAGCGTATGGTTTGGTGTGAGCGTATGGTTTGGAGCAAAACCTTGGGATGATGTTTGATCATGCCAATAGAAATAATTTAGTCATCAAATATATGAATAAAAATGTGGACTTGAATTATTCTTAAAGTTTCATTAAATTATAAATTGACAAACGACTTTTGAACATGAAAATTAAAAAATTGTTTGAAATCAAACAACAAATAATATCAAAAGTGATATAAATAAAATACGATAATAACACAATTTCAAATTAATCATATTTATGATGTATATTATAGAGTTAATTTCATTTGTTGTCCTAGATTTATATGTGACAGTTTATTTAAGTCATTAAATATAAAGGTATTTCAGTCTTTAATTATACATTAAAAAAAATAAACATAAAAATAGCGGGTCAACCTACTTTGTATAAAAAAAATTGCAATGATTAAAAATAGTAATGCTACAACAATACTATGAACAAATTAGGATATTCTTATTATAAATAAATAAAAAAACTAAAAGTTAACGCTCAATTATAAATGAATAACAAAAAATGAAATTAACTCATATATTATATTCTAACATAGTAGCTCGGATCAATTGATAAACAAGTTAATAATATAGCTTTCAATTCTATATGACTACCATAGACCATAGTCTATTTTTATCAGGTAACATAGAAATTCAAACCTATAACATTCGTCATAAGATTGATTCTAATATTAAATTGAAGCATGCGTTTCATACAACTAAAACTCTAAATTGATAAATGTACTACATATTTATATTTTTATGTTATTAATTCAATAATAATTACTTTAAATTGTTCTCATTACCTAACAAAATATATAATTTTTTTTAAATTAATAATAAGATGTGTAATTTATAATGTGTTTTCTCTTTGAAGTATTTTATCAAATTAATTATGTTTCATATATTGTTATTAATATTTGTATAAAGTTTTGATGTGTTTTATTAGTATTTGGCTCGAACTCCCAACCTCACATATAAATGAGCAATTTGGTACTACCTCTTTTATGTTTTGCCTCCACTAGGACATTTTTATGGATCCACAATGAAATATAAGTATGACATTTACACATATAAATATGACATTTGCATGTTTCTTCAAATCGACCCGATCCGTATCACACAAGTGTCACCCAAAAATTAAAACATTCGAGAACTTTTTTTTTTTTTGGCAAAATTGTACTAAGATTAAATTAGTCTCAAAAAAATAATAATAAAGTATTCTTGCGTGTTTTTTGCTCTGCCTCTGC
>CM008332.1:29999291-30011458 GCA_002525835.2 Ipomoea batatas
TGGCTCTCTGGGGGAATTGGGGAAAACAACAATTTTGGAACACTGGGGACACAGAATATGGTCATAGTCCTTTAATAAAAAACTCCAAAAAAAACTACATTGTTAAAATTTTCCACCAGGTACCGGAATGTAGTCAAATATATGCAGTTACGGGAAAGTAAGCTGCTCAATCAAAAATGGGAGTTAATGCACAATATTCACCTATTAAAATAGAATCATTACATAAATTAGTTTAAATGGTGATACTATTTTTTTTGGGGGATATTAGGAAAGGATAATGACAAAGCAAAAAAGACTAAACAAATCTATGTTGGGGCAACACCAACAATGTCAGTAAAAATGAGCTGCTTCGCGCCTTCAAGGGAATGGTTAGAATGGTGGTACTTTAAAGCAAATAAAATATAATCTATAGCATAACAAATTTTAACCGGTGGAATAGAATGATGAGATGAAATTGTCTCTATAGTCTGAGGTGCTGGTTTTGTCATATTGGATACAACAGCTGTGTACAACTTAGTTGCATGGACTACTCTTGTGGGCTGTGGCTATAGCAGAGCTAATTAACACAATGTCAACTCCATTGGTTAAACCCTAATCCCTGAAGATCATGCCAGCACAGAACAAGAGTCCTGTTGAACAATTCTCAGAAGAATAATTTAATGTCTTCAGTCAGCAGAAAACTACTTAAAGGGAAAGTATACAGGTTAATTTAGTCAGCCTCACAATTAAATGACAGCTTCTTCAACTAAAAATCCATACACCTAGCAGAATCGGGGGGTGGGGGGAGAGAGAGATTCATTGATTTATCCACACTGAAATTTCACCCGCACTCCAAATACTGAATGAACCTCTTTTCTTTCCAAATAGTCATATACAAAAGAACTTAAAAGAAAAAAGCTTGTATTTTAAATACCTCAGAAATAAAAGATGCCCTTAGAAATGGAAAAAGTATAGCTCACCAGAAGTCAAAATCAATCCACTCATACTAATTTCAACTTGCAGGTTAAAAAAAGAAGTGCAAAGCAAGGATTGGAAATCTCCAATTCAGCAATTCTCCATCAACTAAGTTAAACTCAAGCACTCAGCATCCAGACTATAAATAAATATGCTTTAATCACCTGGCAAGACGAGTGTAGAAGAGCTGTTTAGATAATTCATTGCACTTTTCCACGGTGGGTGGCTCCACAATATACTGCTTGTTCTGCTCCAGTGTCTGTTTGTAGAGAGCACAACTATGCTTGGTGATAAACTGCTTGGCTTGGCATGCCTTTGCTTGCAGTTGTTGAAACTTGGACGCCATCAAATCTTCTTTTTAAAATATCCTAAAATTGAAAATAAGTTACAAACGTCAATTGTGAACAAAATACTATCCGGATTTTGGCCATTTACTATGACAAAGTTGTACACCAGTACCAACCAGGGATATTATATACAGTCATGGCGATTTAGATATCAATAATCAATTAATATCAAAAATGATTTCTTTTTTTTTTACTTCATAGCTTCAAAGAACTAAATACTACAGTAGATGTTTTCAAACAAAACAATGAGAATATGAAAGGGAGTATTCATATGATAAGCATTGAAGTATATCGTCCTTCATGCAAATTTTTAAAAGAAAGTCAATTCACAGGGGAAACTGGGAAAGAACACACAACACACACACTTGAGGAATGACTACTTCGTTCCCGGGATCAAATGAGGCGGTGAGGCAAATTGATTGCCGCTTAACTAAAGAGCTCACATTCTTCAACTTTCATATAAATTGGAAGAGGCATGGATATGAACTACCCTGTATTCCTGTTAGATAAAAGGTTTCATTTTTCTAGCATCTGAATTAACCCAGTGATACAGTCACAATAGAAAAACTGAAAGAGGCTTTAAGCTCCTTTCGGCTATCAATAACTACAATAGACAAATCCAAATAGAAACCATGCTATCATCGATAAATTCAGTCATTCCACTTAACAACCAATTCACGGATCACAAGGAACATCATCAATCGATTCAGTCAACAGGTATAGACTATAGCGACTGGCAATTCAAAACCACGATCCACTTATCAACATAAGAACATTGCACAGATTCACAGTTCAACATCAACGCAGGAATGCCTAAATTTGTAAACAATCAAAAAAACACGAGATCTGGGAAAAACAACCTGAATACAGCGGATAAATAAAATGCACAAAAATAAATAAATAAAAGGAATCATCGAAAGGGAATCGGAGTATAGGGATGCAAATATGGAGCTTCCGACTCACCGGGGTTTTGGTCAGAGAAGACGGCGAGGATTTGCTACTCCCGCCGCTGCGCTGCGTCTATTCTAGAAAGAGACTTTGAAGGGAGAAAGGAGAGAAATCGGACTATCACACGCCCAAATAAACTTCGTATTTCTACTGTTAAACCTCTCCTTGTTTTTATACAAATCCGTATATATTACAGGGCGTATTCAGAAAATTTTGCTAGTGGGACGAAAGATTAAAAAAATAAAATAATAATAATTTGAAAAATTAAAATTAAAATACTTAGAAGCGTAGTCATAAATATTTTTATATATAGACCAAAAATTAAAACACATCAAAATTTTTAAAAAATATATTCATAACAAAATATAAAACATAATTAATTTGATAAAATGATTTGAATAAAAAAACACAATATAAATTATACATCTCACTATTAATATAAAAGAAGCCTACAAATTTAAGAAAAACAATGAGATTAAGCCCTTTGACTTTTCTTAGGTTAAGGACATAGTTCACATCTTGTTTGCATATACATACGGGGCTACTACATATATGGATGGGTGGGGGAGTGGGGTAGCTGACTAGCTGCCCCCGGTTGTTATACCGTGGACCATGGTCTAAATACGACACTGTTTTTTTGAGTAAATAAATAATTGTCGTTGAGTCTTAACGGAGCTCCGTAAATGAAACTACAATTCATCTCAAATAATATTGTCTCACATCTGTTTTTATATTATCAAATACGGCACTGTTTCTTTAAGTAACGAAACAATTGTCGTCAAGTCTTAATGGAGCTCCGTAAATGAAACTACAGTTCATCTCAAATAACATTGTCTCACATTTATTTTTATATTATCAAAAATCAAATGAAATGGTAGTTATATTAAAATGAAACTATTATTGTGTTGAAAGGAAACTGCAATGGATATAAAATGAAAATGAATAACAGTTTTACATATTACAGGATAATTGGGTAAGGGGCTGGACGCGGCCCGCTACGGCTAAACCATTAAAGCAGTCAAACAACGGTCAAGAGCTCACGCAACGATTACAAGAGCCCACGCATTAAGAGCACTGCCTCATCAAAGATAGGAGTTATGAGTTGCAGGGCGTCACTTATTAGAGGTCGTTGCCATTATTATTGTAATAATTACAGATGTATAGTATAAAAGCTTACTACACTACTGTACTACTGACTACTCATTGTACTATTATACTTCAATAATACTCAAATATAGTTCGGCAATAATAATACTGTCAACATATTTGAGTGTATATTATCCAATGAAACTGTAGTTATATCGAAATGATATTGTAGTTGTATGGAAAGAAAACTGAATAACAGTTTCACATATTTTAGTGTTATAATGTCGAATGAAACTTTATATCGAAAAGAAATTGTAGTTGTGTTGAAAAATAACTATAGTGTATATATAATGAAACTGAGTATTTATACCCACCAAATTATACTTTACTAAGGTTGTGGCTCAATGTGTTGTTGTAAGAACTATGTTTAGCTACACTAGGAAGATTGAACTTAGAGATGGCTGGTCCCATCAAGAAGATTGGTAATTCAAAATTAGATTTGAGTTTCAAATCTTAAATTAGATAAAATCATATTTTATAGCATTTGGTCTCGTAAGTCACCACATATCTCACATTCAAAACTCCCGACTTGTCACCCACAAGAATCTTACAAATGTCTTTACGTTTAGTCTTGTTGGTTTTAACTAATTTGAATTTTGAATATTCTTATGTTAAAGGACGGAATTATGACTATAAAGTATAAATAGATTGTAGTATTTAAAAATAAAAAAAAAAAGTTGTAGTAAAATTAGCTTGTAAAATTCATGTTTTTATTTGAAATTGGTTGCTTTAAGGTCCGTTTTTATAGACAAAATTCACATTGTTTGCGATGATGAATTTCAAATTAAAAGCTTTTTACTCACCTCAACTTAAGCTATTGAGAGCTAACTCCATTCACAGAAAAAATAACAAATTTTATTATTTTAATTTGAATTACCGACTATTATGATATTGTCAAATTTTGTTTTACTTTTTTTTTTAATATTAGAAAGTAGAATTAAATGTAGGGGTGTTAGCGAACAGAGCTTTCGACAAACTACTCGTGTTCGAGCACGGCAAGCGTTCGTTTATGTTCGTTTGTTAAGGTAAACGAACATTAACAAACAAAATTTAGAGCTCGGTTAATAAATGAACAGAGTCTGAACAGTGATAAGCTCGTTTGCTAAGTGTTTGCGAACAAGCTCGTTTGTGTTCGTTTAGTAGTGTTCGTGAACAAGCTCGTTTGTGTTCGTTTAGTAATGTTCACGAACAAGCTCGTTTAATGTTCTTTTAATAATGTTCGCAAACATGTTTACAAACATATAAATTGTTCATGAACCTATATTATTTATTATTCACGAACAAATTGTGTTCATGAACATGTGCAGGTATTTGGTTATTAAATGTTCATGAACGTAAATGAACATGTTTGTGAACGTGTTTGTTGTTAACGTTTGCGAACATGTTCGTGAACGTGTTCGTTAACGTTATTGAACACGTTCGTGAACATGTTCGCGAACGTTAACGAACACTAACGAACGCTTAACAAACGAACACGAACATAATTTTCAAAAACCTTAACAAACGAACACGAACACTCCAAAATCCTTAACAAGCGAACACGAACAGCCTCCGTTCGTTTATGTTCGATTCGTTAACAGCTCTAATTAAATGTGACAATGTTACACTAGTCATTGACTAAAACTAGATTTTTTAGTATTACTAATTCTGTTACAATGTAATATTTGTTCATAACTATTTTTTTAAATATTGTACTATTGAAACTTGAACTTATGACCTTTCATCGCTTCTAGATCACAAAATCATTTACACTTATAAAATGAATGAATAAAACCAATACAGTATTTTGATATTTTTAGCTTAAAAAAAAAACCGGTTGCTTATATAAATTGCACACTATGAAACCAACTGAAGAGCTCGCGTCCGATAGATCTATCAAAGAGAAAAAGTATGGACGAGCAAGATATCGCAATCGGCGAGAATTTCCCTTTATTTTCGCGCAACAAAAAACGCTCACATAAACCCAAAACTACCAATTCCGCCGCCGACCCGCCCAGCACCGCCGCCACAGACCAAAACCCTAAGAAGCTCGACAAGGAGACCGATTCCAATCCCACCGCCCCCAATCACATCTCCTTTTCCGACTTAGGCCTCGCGGAATGGGCCCTCCAGACCTGCAAAGAGCTCGGCATGAAGAAACCTACTCCCGTTCAACGCCACTGCATTCCCAGAATCCTCGCCGGCCAAGACGTCTTGGGCATCGCCCAGACCGGTAGCGGCAAAACGGCGGCGTTTGCCCTCCCTCTCCTCCACCTCCTCGCCCAGGATCCCTACGGAGTGTTCGCTCTCGTCGTCACCCCCACCCGGGAGCTCGCGTACCAACTCGCCGAGCAGTTTCGCGCCCTAGGTTCCTGCTTGAACTTGCGGTGCGTAGAGGTTGTTGGAGGGATGGATTCCATCAATCAGGCCAAAACTCTGATGCGGAGACCCCACGTTGTAATAGCTACTCCCGGAAGAATAAAAACTCTTCTCCAACAGAATCCTGATATTCCTTCCATTTTCTCCAAAACCAAGGTAATTAATGTCCACCAGAGTGAAACTATTCTTTTATTAATTGTAATTGTGATTAGTAACTGTAATTGTGATTATTAATTGTAATTGTGATTAAAATGAAACATAGTTGTGTTTGCTAAATAGCTTATAGCTGTTAGCTAATTGAGTAAAAAGCGGGTTACTAGGTTTGACTATTTGATAGCACTAGCTGATTCTGGAAAAGTGTTTGTTAAATTAGTTGATAACTGATTACATGCTCAAAGACTTTTTAAAAAAAGGTGATCAAAAAGGTTAAGCAGCTTTTTGAATTTTAGCATTTTGGAGCAGTAAGTTATTACATTAGTTAAACACTCATATTAACTTTTTAACCAAGCTAAACAACTATATCAAATAAGCTAAAATTGGCTGATAAGCTAACTATGTTATCAAATAGGGCCTTAGTGAAATTGTTCTTTTATTAATTGTTAGCTAAATGAAACATAGCTCATAATATATGCAACTGTAAACATATAAGACATACACTCATATTGTTCTTTTGATTTGGTGCAGTTCCTAGTTCTTGATGAAGCTGATAGAGTTCTAGATGTTGGTTTTGAAGAGGAACTGAAAGTAATTTTCCAATGTTTGCCAAAGAACCGCCAAACACTGCTATTTTCTGCAACAATGACTAGTGAATTGCAGACGTTGCTTGAGCTTTCTGTGAATAAAGCGTATTTCTATGAGGCATATGAGGGTTTCAAGACTGTAGAATCTCTCAAACAGCAGTATTTATTAACTCCATCGAACATTAAGGAGGTTTCTCTTTTTTGTGTTTTGTCCAAAATGGAAGATATGGGCATTCGATCTGCCATAGTATTTGTTTCCACATGCAGGTACAATCTATTTGGTGCTCTTATACTGTCATTTTACTTGTCTTCTTATTGTTTATATCAAGGATCAACAGACAATGCCTGCATAGAAAAGTTTTCTTTTCAGATTTGATTCATTTATCTAGGAAATTGCTAAAAGGAATTTAATACTAAACACTAACCTGGGGTCTAATCTTGAAAAGAAGATAGTGTTGTAGAAGAAAGAGTTTTATGCTCTAGTCTTGTCAAGAAGATGAGAAGATAACGGTATTTGATCTGGAAAATATTAACCTTTTGGAAAAGTATGCTGGTTTTTAACTCTCTTGGCGGTCACTTCTTTACGTTGGAAAAGTCACAGATCCTGTTTTGTGGTTGAGCAGGACTTGCCATTTTTTAAGCTTGTTATTGGAAGAACTTGATCTGGAAGCTGCTGCATTGCACTCGTTCAAGTCTCAGTCTTTGAGGCTCTCTGCACTTCATAAATTCAAATCTGGGAAGGTCCCTATCTTGCTTGCAACTGATGTTGCCAGTCGTGGTTTAGACATTCCAACAGTTGATCTGGTGATAAATTATGATCTCCCAAGGTTGTAAACTTGATAAGATCTCATAATTTTGCCAACAATGTTGTAGCAGCTCCTTATGCTGACTTTCCATTGTTCTACTACAGGTATCCACGCGATTATGTTCATCGTGTTGGTAGAACTGCAAGAGCAGGTAGAGGAGGGCTTGCTGCTAGTATAGTTACAGAGGCAAGAAGTCAATACACTTCTTCTATGCAATCCTTTTTTTTTTCTTCCTGATTTTTAGCGTAACACGAACTTTCTTCTTTTGCTTTGCATTTCCTCTGTTGAGTTTTAACAAGTTGCATATTTGCGCTTTCCGGTGATACTGCAGTATGATGTGGAACTACTTCATGAAATAGAAGCTGTCCTTGGCAAACAATTGGAGGAGTTTGAATGCAAGGACAAAGATTCTAATGATAATATCACAAAGGTATATGGCTGTTTTGTGTCCATAACGCAAATATTTGGCTAGTACTACCTTGTCCTAATATTCTGATTGCTCATGAAGTTAATCATACTTTTCTTATACATGCTTTGAATCTCGAAGTGTTTGAGATTGATTGATCTTCATGTTTTGACAGAATTCAAATTCTAGGATTTTTGCTGCAACTTTCTGAACTTAGTTGTTTTTCAGGTCTTCAAGGCTAGGCGTGTAGCAATAATGAAGATGATGGATGATGGGTTTGAGGAGAAAGCAAAATCCCGAAAAGCTCAGAAACTTAAGATGCTAGAAGAGAAAGGTTTGTTAAAGAACAAAAAGCGAAAGAGAGATAGAACTGGTATGCAGTAGAAGAATGAATGCTTATGAAGCTCCAATGTACATCTGCAGAAATCCTAAAGGCAAGCAGAATGGCAAAATATCTTTTTCCTTTTGATTCTATTTATTATAATTTTTGTTGTATTTTTATTTTTATTTCTTAGTCTACATCATAATTTCATTGTAGAATGACATAGTGACATACTGCATCAAGAAAATTCATTTACATTGTAACTTGAGGAGGACACATTAGCCCTAATGAACACATTATGAACATCATATGTTCCTTGGTTACCTTAAAAAATTCAGCCAGCAATCTGTATCACTGTATGCCATTGCAGATTAACTGTCCCCACTTTAACTATATTAAAAAAAAATAAAAATAAAAATTGAAGTGTAGAATATGGATCATGTTTGGCATATGAGAGTTCATGGGCTGGAAAAGGGCCTATTAAGGGCTAATTATAGGCCTATTATTTTATGGATCATGGTATACCTTATAACGCAGACCACTAACATAACGTTCATTTTTAATATACTGAAGGTTTATTATATATTGAATGGTCATTTTTTTGAAGATTCATTATTTATATACTGAATGTTTATTATTTGGTATATTACTAAATAATATGGAGTAAATTTTTAGTACACAAATAATGAACATTCAGTATTTTAAAAATGAATATGTATTTATGGTCCATAGTATAATTTGTCATTATAATGTGGATCTTGCAAAATGGACCATTGATAAATGTTAATTTTTAATGTATTAAATATTTAAATAGTATACTTAAAAATAAACTTTTAGTATATTAAAAATAAATATTTTAAAAAATGTATATTTAGAATTTGATGTCAATGGTGAACCATACAATGTTAACCATGATCAACCGTTGAACAATATAATGATTAACTATTGAGCTGGTGGGCCAACCCAATGGGGTAGCTCAAGTGGCAAGTGAGCTCTTTTTGTGGGGAGGAATTTTGGGAGAATTCGGATTCAATTTCCACAAGTGACGATTCCCCATGGGCCAGCTCCTGTGCGGACCGTTAAACGGACGGACGGCGATTCCCCCTGGGCCAGCTCCTGTGCCTCTTGGAGCGAACGTGGCTCGGACCGTTAAACGGACGGAGAGAATGTGGCTCGGACCGTTAAACGGACGGAGAGAACGTGGCTCGGACTGTTAAACGGACAGAGAGAAAGACCCTGTAAATCTACCAAAAAAAAATTGAGCTGGTGGGCCATCCAATATCAACATAACTGGTAATGATCATAAATAAAATAATGCTCTCAAATTATACCAATAACTCTTAGGTTTAGTAGTTTAATTAGTTGACCATTCACCTCTAAGTTAGATGTTTGAAACCCATATGGAGCAAATTTCATATGTATTTTAGTCCTCATGAATACAAAGCACTAGAGAATTATATATATGATGTTGTAAAATTCTCTTAAATATTAAAATGTGTGTGTATTGTATAAAGAGGAAAGGAGAAAATTGCTTCTACATGAAACGTACGCAACAAGATAATGCCTATCAGAGCTACCATTCAATACACGTTTGTTTTCTGATAGACATGCCTAACATAATAACGTGACAAACTCATTTTCTCTCGAGTAACTTTCAAATAGTACTAATCAATTGCTTTTGTGAGTCTAAACAAAATGATCTTGATGTGAATTGTCAAATATATATATACATATTTTTTCATTTTTAAAAGGAGATCAATGATTGGACTACAAAGGATTATTGATTTTCAATCTTTCAAACAAAAGGAGGACCGAGTAGTTTTCATAGGTCTTGAGACCACCACGCACAACTTCCATTATAAAATTACAATTCTAACCTTGAAAATTACAAATTCGATCTAATGAGTATATGATTCGTATCAAGAAAATGTAAGAGGTACATACCTATGACCTAGTTAAGTATATATAGGTCTGCCAAATTCTCTAAGAACATCCTTATCAGTGGAATTTTTTGGGATGATTTTTTAAAAGTTTTTGTAAGCGTGAATAGAAAAGAGAATATGGGAGGAAAGAGAAAAAATAGAAAGAAAAAAGAAGAAGCAATTTTTGACAATTTTTTCTTTAAAAAAAAACCCCAAAGCTGATATTAAACTCGCCGGACGCACCCGTTTGGGACGCAAAGTGCGCCTCACTTGTGCACTTCTGTTCATATATATATATACTCCTGCAAAAGCAAACGAGTAACATTTGCATTAAAAATGATGTCCATATCAGTTCAAAAGTTCAATGGATAGTTTTTCTTTACTGACATAAACTTCTAAATAACCTCCATTGTGGATGCTTTAAAGACAATAACAAAAATTAATATCAACTATACTTGATCACATCCCATCTAAAATGTTATTATTATACACACACCCCAGTCAACTCTAGACCAATATATAGGAATTCCAATTTCGTACCATATATCATTCATTTACGTTATGTTTTGGTACACAAATTCCGAACCATGGAATTAGATTCCTCCATCCCTAGATTTAAAAATAATAACTCATATTGGACAATCTCAGTTAAGTTGATCAAATTGTTAACTTAGTAAAGATAAGATTATAAGTTTGACTCTAACGAAGATGACTTATTGATCTTTTTGGTTTGAGCCGATAAACTATGAATAACGTTGGTTTATAATCCTTATAAAAAATAATACTCCGTAACTCATATTACATAAGTTGCGAGGTTTCCTCGTAATAGTAATATATAACTCAAATTGAAACTAATGTATGTTCCAATAAAATCCAGTCACATCATACCGTAAACACGGGTCAAAGTGGTGCGGTTTGAGTAAAAAACGTGACTAAAAAAATCAAGAATTTAATTAAGGTATTAAATGCCCCCATTATTAACTTTGGTTCTGTTTTCCATGAAACGGCGAATTCTGGCGAGTGCAACTTGGAGTGTTTGTTCAGTCATATTAGCAAAACAAACTCTGAACCACCCTGGCTCCGAGCAATGGCAAGAAGATCCCGGCGATATATTGAGCTTCACTTCACGCAAGAATTTTTCCCAGATTTCCAGTTCGCATTCCCGCGTGGGTTCCTTCAAGAATGGGCTCAAATTCATCCAGCAAAACAAACCCGCGTTCCCTTTCAGGCAATCGATTCCGGCGGCTTTTAGCCCCTCCACTATCATGTCGTAGCGCCGCCTCAGTCTTTGGCGGTTGGTGTTTATGTAGTTGCGGGTGAAGTCCGTGTCGGACAGCATGGACGCCAGGAGCTGCTGCGTGTGCGAGGAGATTAAGGTGAAGCTCGACATTCGTCTGGCTGTCGTCACCACCTTGTCGTTGTAGGAGTATATGGTTCCCACGCGGAATCCCGGGAGGCCTAGATCCTTGGACAGGCTGTAGACGATGTGGCATCTCTCGGAATCTTTGTGGTTTCTGGATTCCAGAATCTCGGCAATGCTGACGAATTCGGAGGATGAGAATGTGGAGCCGGAGTAGATTTCGTCTGATACTAAATGGATGTTCTTCCTCGTCGCGAAATCCAGGATGTCTTCTAGGATTGATCTTTGAATGGTTGCACCCAGTGGGTTTGATGGGTTTGTTATTAATATCCCTCTGATCTTTATCCCTTTGGTTTCAGCTTCATTGTACGCTGTCTCTAATGCTGTCCTAGTAACCTGAAAATTGGTTGAACTGTCACAATGGACCGGCACAATCTTCACTCCCGTTCTCCACCTTAAATCTCTATCAAATCTGTAAATAAAAAAAAAAAAAAGTACCATAAGTAAATCAGAATTATTGTCGCGTCATTCCTTGACAGTTACATTGCAGTGTGTAAGTTTCACCCTGTTGTAGGGTAATTTCTTACAGGCACTAAAATATTAATTTTATCACATAATGAGCAGTTAATAATGATTTATTCCACCAGATTTCTGTCTGGCTAAGTGTGGGCCCTTGGAATAGGAGAGGTGGGATCTGTTGACGTCAGTAAGAATTATATATGTTTAGTCTAAACTAAAAGCTTACCCCGGATAGTAAGGGGTTGGAACAAGCAAAGCATCACCGGGATCAGCTAGAATGAAGGTTAAGAGCTCGTTAGCGGCGGTGGCGCCGGCAGTAATGACAACTCTTTCGGGATC
>CM008332.1:30110452-30123147 GCA_002525835.2 Ipomoea batatas
TGCCTCCACGACCTCCCCGGTTGTTGTTAATGTGTCCACTACCTTGGCCTCCACGACCTCCGAGACTATTGTTAAAGTCTCCATTCTCTGTGCCTCCATGAAATCCTTGGTTGTTAGAGCATTCACCATCTCGCCCTCCACGACCTCCCCGATTGTTGTTAAAGCGTCCACAGTTTCTACCACCTCGACCTCCACTATTGGAGCCTTTCTTAGAGCCAGAATTGTTGTTTTTGACATCTCCATATACTTTCCCGATTCCATCCTCGGAGAGCTTTAGCTTGCTATGGAAAGCACTTTCAGTTTCAGCCACAGGAGTGCTATTATCAGAATAACTCATTTTAACGTGCCTATCATCGCTGCCTCCACCCCATCCACTGTTGGAATTTGCACTGCACCATTCCTTAAAGCCACAATTGCGGTTGAAATCTCCAAACTCTACCCCAATTCTGTTAGCCTCCAAAACCTACAAGAGTTTTCATCATAAAACATTAAAACGTCACCCTCTTGCATAAACATATTATGGAATCTTCTATGCAAATTTACGAAGCTTCAGAGCAAGTGCACGCATACCTTAGTATTAGCTTTATATCCCTGTCCGGGTGCATCCCAAGCAGCTTCTTTCGGATCAGCTGCATCAGCAACGTAAGACAAAACCAATTCATCCATAACCTTTTGATTTGGTTCATCTGTATAACCTCGAGATTCCATTTCTAGTGCATCCCGAGCTTCTTCTCTGTACTCAATTGCATCAGCAGGGCAAGACAAATCCGCAGGACTCTGTTGATTCGGTTCCAGCACATCACCTTGGTACTTGTTTGCCAGTGCATCCCAAGCTTCTTTTGATTTGCAGGCACCAGCAATGCAAGAGAAAAAGGATTGATCAATAGCTTGCTGGATAAAAAGCAAAGCCATGGCATCCTTCTTTCGAACCTCTCGTAAAACCTCAACAGTCAGCTCTTCTTCTACATAGCCCCCTTCCACCATGTCCCAAAGATCTTGGGACACAAAAAAGGTCTTCATCATGCTGCTCCAAATCTCATATCCACTCCCATGGAACACTGGAATTCTACTCAACAAGAAACTTCAGTAAAAAAGTTTAATATTAGTATATTACCAACCTGAATTAGATACAAGATAATGGAAACAACACCATACACTTCAGCAAGCAAGAACTTGCATCAAGTAATTCCATCTAACATCAACCACACAGAAAATAACATAAAAAAGGCCCTACATAGCTCAATACTAAATTAGTCGAAATTTAGGGTGCGTTTGGTTCAAACATGGGAATTGGAATTAGAATTGGAATCAAATACTTAGTAATTGGAATGGGTTTTGGTGAAAGTATGTTGCATGTTTAGTAGTAGGCTAGAATTGGAACGATTATCAATAATGTTGAAAAATCAAAGAAATTGATCTTAATATGATGACATCCAAAGCACAATATGAACAAAAAAATCATAATAAAAGAACATTAGTCCTATGTAGTGAGGAAGCAACGAAACGAGGAAAGATAAGGCTTAATTAATGGAAAGATTCCTAATTTAAATTAGATAATGAATTTTTTAATTATAGAATAATCAAATTCTATACATGTGTTTTAAAAAGTTTTCATGACTTTTATTCCCATTCCTTACTTATTCCTTGTGTTTAACTCTAAGAACCAATGATTATCCAAGTGTTAATGATACCCAGAAAAGAAATTAAATTAGGGTTTTTTTTTAAGCAATAAACTTATAAACTAAAGCTTTGAAAAGTGAAGCAACTCAGGGACATTTAATTTTCATTTGAAGATCACAAGCTGAAGCACCAAATCTTCTCACGTGGATGCTCAAAACAAAAAAACTTATGAAATCTCCAAATTTGCAAGACAACAATCGATGGAATTTAGTAGTTTACCCAACATCAGCAGATTGTTTCTCCGCCGCTTCCACTGATCTTGTTTCTGCTTGATCAGCTTTTGATTCTCTATTAAGGACTCCAAAATGCTCTGCATAGTAGTATGCTGTCGAAGCTACTTTGGCAACGGCAGCCACTGCTCCCGCAGTAGTCAATATCGGATTCATCTCTCAGTTGAAGCTTTTTTCTCTTCAGTCTGTGTTTTGGTCTTCCGGTGAGAGGAGAAAATGGAATCATGTCTACTCATGGCTTCATTTTTTTCATTATTATATTCATATACAACCAACTATTACCTAGTGTGACAATCAACTATTACATAGTGTGACAATGCTTCTGTTAACCTTCTAAATGAACGGGTACAAGATCAAATTCGGTATAGAATATATACTATCTGGTAAAGAATTAAGGGTGCGTTTGGTTCGCACATGGGAATCGGAATCGGAATGGGTATCAAATACTTGATAATATTAATGGGTTTTGGTGAAAGTATTTAGCATGTTTGGTAGTTGGGTGGAATGGAAATGATTATTAATAGTTGAGGAAGAAATGAAGAAGGGAGATGAAACCCTTATTTAATAAGGGTATGAGTTTTCTCATTAATGGTGTATTCCAAACCCATAGTAGCATTCACAAAACCTATCAACCAAACACAAGCAATCACTTTCATACACATTCCCTATGCCTAAACCCACCAACCAAACACACCCTAAGTGTTTCAAAAAAAATATTTATACACAAAAATAATTTTTATTCATATATTTTTAAACTTCGTACACTGCTGCAAGTACAAAATATGTTAACGATAGATACATAATTTTTGGACCAATGCTCATAATGCGTTATGAATCTTGATCTATGGTATAACAATTGGAAGGCTAGCTAATAGCTTTAATGGTGAAATTATACTATGAATCAGGATTCACCTTGCATTGTATATCTTGGTCCAAAAAACATTCAGATTATGTGTTGCAATGTGTCTATAATTAATAGATGAAAAATACTACTTGTACTTCCATGTACAAAATCTTGAGATAGACATTTGCATGCATTGTGATCCACATGAAAAAATTAGCATATCAATGCCAGTCCTTATACCGTGGACCAATGACATAAAACGACGTCGTTTCAATAAGTGAGAGAAACAGCTCCCATAAATCTCCGTGACTGATACTATAGTTCATCTTAAATGATACTACAGTTGTGTTGAACTGATAGTCTAATATTGCAGTTGTGTTGAGGCTGTTTCAGAACTGATACTGCAGTTGTGTTGAACTTATACTGTAGTTGGGGATTGCAGTTGCGTGGAACAGAGGCAGTTTCATCCGTATGTTTTCATTAATCAAAGCGACGTCGTTTTGTCACTTGGTCCACGAATGCCTGCCACTTCAACAAGTAAAATTTAAAAAGTAAGATTTAAAAGTAAATAAATACGTGTGCATGCAAATAAATTAAATACACATAATATATATTTTTTTGAATGCTACTGACTCTATTATAGTGTAGTATCTGTTCATAAACAACTTTCTCAACCTACTGAAGAACAAAGAGACAGCAACGCCTGAACTGAGGCTCGAACCCACCACCTCCCGTATACAAGTAAGAGTTTGATGCTACTGGACCACAAGATCCTTGGCTACCCATAATATATTAAGTACATGCATATAATATATTAACAGCATATTTATAATTTATAGTTAATATATTATATTCCTTCAATTTATTTATAAAAAGTATTCCTTAATTTATTAATTAAAAACACATAATATATTAATTATAGACATTAACTCTCTGGTCCACAATTGACTTTAATGGCCGCTGGTGGGTGCATGTGAAGTGACAAAGGCAAATTGCAGATTCATAAAAACTTGTGGGTCATATAAGCTGTACGGAACCAATACGAAGCGCTTGCTTAATGCTTACTCTGATGCTGCTGCCCAGAAAATTAAATATATACTCCCTCCGTCCCATTTTATGTGTCTTACTTTCCTTTTTAGTTTGTCCCAAAATGTTGTCCTCTTTCTAAAAGTGAACATCACCATCATTATACTTTTCCCACTTTACCCTTATGACTTTTCATTTCTTTATTGCTTTTATTTTCAAAAGTGAAAAAGTTGGGGGCATAATTGGAAAGCATACCACATTTACTTTAATTTCTTAAAAAGCGTGCAAAAAGCAAATGAGACATCCATTTCGGGACGGAGGGAGTATAAATTATAAATTATGAATGATAAAAGCAAAAGCATAAAGAAAAAGTGGATGGGAAAGAAAAAGCAAAAGTTGGGAAATTTTAGAGCGACTGTGCTTGGCATGCATGTTATGTTGTACGGACCCAACATCTGATCGTTTCATAAGTAGCTTCGTCCTAAGATCAGAGACATTATTGTCTGTAAGATACATACGATGATGGAGGGAGTGATGGTAAGCTTAGTTCAAGGTGTGAAGGAGAAGCTAAGAGGAATTGGGTCAGAAACCGTGGCGAAACAGCTTCAGGTTAAGGTCAAAGAAATGATAGCCGACATTCTCATCGACAACGTGGTGGAGAAGTTTCAAGATTGGGTCCGAGGTTACAAGCACTACTACTACTTCGTCTTTTTTCTTCTTCTGTTCCTCGGGGGCTGCTACTGCTGCTGTTGCGGTTGCGCCGCCGTGAGGGGCGGCCGCCGCCGTGGAAAGGGAGCCGGAAAGACGATGAAGGCGCCTGGGGGGAGTGGGAGAATGGGGAGGGCTGAGTTTGAGAAAAATCCCAAATCTTATTTCAAGAACCTCCTCCAAAAGCAAGTCTAGAGAATAGAGATTCATGTATTTAGCTAGCTAGCTCATCAGATCAAATGCATTGCATTCATGTATCATGCTTTGTTTGTTGCATTTTGTACTGATATATGTTTCTTTAATCTGATCCTATTATGTATGTTGACGGCATTGACTGAAATACAATAGTTTCTTGGGAAATTGGCAGAAATGTGAAGGGATGGGGCAATTCACAAAAATATGATCTTTTTCAAAAGTTTGACAAAAATATGAAAAACAACTTTGGAAAATGCAGGTGTGCGTCATAAACGCATTTCTCAAACTTGTTTGACTTTTTAATCTTTTTTTTTTTTTTCCAAAAATGGGCACATCAAATGCATTTTTGAAATACCTTTGATATTTAATAAAAAAAATACAAAAAATTAGCTTCTGGAGAAGGCGACCACTACCTTCTCCTTCGGAGAAGACGAGGAAGCCATTTTTTTAAAAATATCAAATGTATTTTAGAAATGCCTTTTATGTACGTTTTTTTAAATTGTGAATATGGATCTGAGTCTACCTTGTAAGAACCCGGATCCATAGCATAATTTGCCATAACTATTGGCCTGCTTATTGGTGGTCCGTATTTTCTTCAAATCTTCTAATTTTGCATCAATCATCATAATCATAATCCATAAGAACTGATTCTGACTGCAAATGAGTTAAAAACCAAGCAAGCCCACAATTTTTTTTAAAGAAACTTGGCCTGGCAGAATGGGCTAGATCAAGCCCAACTTAATAACAAAGTGTGAGTACAACAAATTATTGTGTGGACCATAACAAAAAGTTCATTTTTAATACATTAAATATATATTTTTAGTGTACTAAATATACACTATATAATATAATATACATTCAGTACACAAATAATGTACATCTTCTAAATACATTGTACATTTTTAATATACTAAAAGTATATTATTTTTATATTGAAAGTACATTATTTGATAGTATGATCCACACAGCTACACAGCTGTGTGGTGGACCATAGTCCACACAAAAATAATTGTGTAAGTACTGCAAAATTCATGTAAACACATAATTATGTTAAACAATTAAATTAAACTAAATAATTTCTAATTAAAGAATGAATATATGCAATAAAAATTTTTCATTATCTCTACAAGTTTACAATAATATTATTGATTCAGTTGCATTGCATAGGTAAAATATATAATAAAATAAATTTGAACATTATTAACATAACAATACCTATCTAGATATGCTAAAACTTGCACTTCAAGCTAATAACTCAAGTTTGCCTATTAGTTGTTGTTGTAGTAGTATTAGGACTTCTATAAATCCTATAATGAGATTACGAGGTAAATGTAATGTCTCAACAAGACAATTATGAAGGAATATATATTAAGGATGGTCCCATAATCGCTCCACACGAATAGGGTGGGCGAATACGATTTGACCGAGTCACCAGGCCGAGGCCACCCATGGCCGATCCGAGGTGGTAGTCGACCTTGGAGCGCTGGGCGCCCAAGGCTGAAGCTGAGATGGTTGCAAGCTTGTCATGGGTCACTCTTGTTCTCCTCTTCTCGGATTTTATTTTAAATATGTCCATCAATTGATTAAAGAGTTTTTTTTTAAGAAAATAAAAACTAAAGGAAGGAAATTAGAGAAAATGAAAAATTGAGAAAAACAAAGAGTTGACGCAGGCACATCTTTGTAATATCAAATCTTAAGACCTCGTTAAAATAAAATAACAAAAAGAGAGCTGGAGAGAAGTCAAACTAAATAATACTTTGTTTCATTGTGTGTGTGTATATATATAAAATCATTAACGACACATATTTCAGTTAAGTTGTCACTTTCTTTTGTAGTAAACAAATCTCCAAATGGCACAAGAAGACATAAACCTCTCGTTGTCCAACGTTGTTTATCAGATCAGTTGCCGACCTTTAATATCTTGCTTATGTCGTCCATATATAAACTAATATTAAAAATAAAATTTAAAAGAATGATACATAAAAGGTAAACTAACAATAATAATAAGTTTGTTTTTTTGAAAGGAATAATAATAATAAGTTAATCACCTGTGAAGTACACATACATCATAGCAATATATTTCAACGATATGATATCTATTAATTATGATCATTTTTCTTATGAGAATGAACTTAGTATTTAATTAATTGGGAAATTGTAGTATTGGTTTTTCAATGTTGTAAAAAATAGTCAATTCAGTCTTTCAATTAAAATTTTCATTGTATTTAGTGCCTAAGTTATCGAAGTTGTGTCAAATTTAATTCCCAAGATGACGAAAATTATTAATTTTTACGGTTAAGTGTTAAAAAGTAAAAACGTCAAATCCTTAACTATTTAAGATTATATTTTAAAACATATTTCCCTGTAATAAAATTAATTTTACTGCTTGGAAATTAAAGTGGGTGTTGAATACTATAGAAGAAAATTGCAAGTAATTCTACAAACATAAGTAATTATAAAAGAAAATTAGTTGCCTCGGGACTAATTTCGCCACAATCTTGACAACTCAATCAAAGATCAAATTGGACATAGTGATGCATATAATTGAGAGAGAGTCAACTATTTGCCTACTAGAATATTGCAATCTACAAACATAACTCATTATAGTTTTGAACATTTAATAGTCAAAATTAACTAGTTTCTGCCACCTTGGGAACTAATTTCGCCACAAACGTAACAACTCGATCAAAGATCAAACTGGACGCAATGATGCATATAATTGAGAGAGTGAATCATCTATTTGCGGGCCTACAATATTAGACAATAAAAACTACCATTTTTCCTAGGTAGTTTATTTGTACCCCGCCAATCATGACAACTCAATGGTTAAATGTAGTGACATGCGCATAAAATTGAGGAATTGCAAGATTATTTGCCAAGAATTGGATTATTAAAACTGTCTTTTTCCTAATTATTTTTTCGTATGGATGGATGTTTTTGACCTAACTTGCATTTACCTTTGTAGTTTATGTCATCCATAAAACCGCAAATTAAAGCCATTGGGATTCCCATCCCATTAATGGGTGTGTGTATATATATACATAAATCTGCTCAAATATGGTCGCGTCTTCCCGTACGATCGGTGCAATATACACCACTATGTATACAAATTAGAAAGTGCAAAATAATGAAAATACACAAAAACACACAACACACCCAAAATAATGAATCATAACTCCTCTACTCTTAATTGTGCATTTCCGAATACTGTGTTGTGTATATTTGCATACCTAGTGACCTGGTGTGTTTTTTGGTGATACGTAGCTAATGATGCATATTTGTGTTGTGCATTTCCTAACATTGAGTAATGTATATTTGTATATATAGTGGTGCGACACGTTAAGACGCGGCCATCGACAGCACCTGAACTCTACTTTCTCTCTCCCCTCTCTCTATATATATGGGTTAGAGTTCTCCTAGTTCTTATATCATTGAGCAAAAGGGGCAATGGACATAGGAGTTGCAACTGCAATGATAGTTTCATCTTTCTTCATCTCTCTCTGCTTACTAATAGCTGCAAGATTTATATACAAAGTGATATGGGTTCCATTTGTGGTAGGATATGCTATGAGATCACAGGGAATCAAAGGCCCTTCTTACAAGTTTATCTATGGAAATACCAAAGAGGTAATTCAGATGAGGATGCAATCCATTAGTAGTGCCATGGAAATATCACATGATATCTTGCCTAGGGTGCATCCTCACTACTTTTCATGGATCAAGTTATATGGTATGTGGTTTACAAGTGTTTAAGCATGATTTTGTTGTCTTTGTTTCCTTAACTAGGCTCTAGATGACTAGATGATGCCGGAATTTGGTAGACTAGATCTGATTGTTGACACATAATATATATACAACACGGATCAAGTGCCGCGCAACTTTATTTATAGGTGCTGGACTTAGCCCAACATTCTCCCTAACCACCGCCACCTGGTGTTATGGTGATGGTCCTTCACCGGCCTACGCCTAACAATTCTCCCCTCCCACCTGTTAGCCTTAACTGCATAGCTGAGATTCGAACCTGTGACATTGACTTGACTATGATACCACTTGTAGCCTTAATTGCATAGCGGGACTCAAACTCGTGACGACTTTGACCTAGCTATGATATCACTTGTTAGGATCAAGCGCTTACCACAACGCTAGAAGTTATAACTTATAGTGAATGAGCAACTTTATTTCCGTATACCACCACATTTTCGAAAGGCAGGGTGATGGACTTGGTCTGGCCCGTCCAACAATACCCTAATCACTTGGTACTGGACCTAGCGGCCGTTGTCTTTCACCAACCTCCGACCGACAATAATTTTACTATCACTTTAAATTCTTAGTTGAGACCATTAAACTATCCTTAGCAAAGCAAGCAAAATGTCAATTTGGATGTTGTTCTTAATTAATTGTGTTTATATGCATGCAGGGGCTAACTTTCTTCATTGGGTTGGCCCTAAACCACAAATGGTTGTGACTGATCCTGAGCTGATCAGGGAGATACTAGGCAACAAAGAGGGATCCTTCGGCAAAATTAAACTTGAAGGTGATCCAAAGAGGATGTTTGGGGATGGACTTGCAATGACAGAGACTGCTGACAAATGGTCAAAGCTAAGAAAACTAGCCACCCAAGCTTTTCATGCAGAAAGTTTGAAGGCAATATATTTAATTCCATCTACTCTGATATCACTGGTTAAGATAAAGCGCTTACCATTACGCCAAAAATTTTAGCTAATAGTGAAGACGCAAATTTAATTCTCTATACCTGTTTAACAACTAACAGTCTAACACCACATTTTTAAAAGGCATGGTGTTGGACTTGACCCTTGAAAAGTCACTATTCAATAATCTTCTAGTCACCTGGTGTTGAACTTGACTTTTCTGACCTTCGTCTAACAATATTAATTCGACCCTACAAGTCACTATTCAATAATCTTCTAGTCACCTGGTGCTAGACTTGGCCTTTATGATCTCTGCACAACAATATTAATTAATTCTATTCTTGGCAAACTTTTTATTTGATTTGTTCTAATTAATGTTGGGTGGTTTTTAGGATATGGCTCCAGACATGGTTGCAAGTGTGGAAGAGATGTTGGAGAGATGGAAACATGAACAAGGGAAGGGGAAGGAGATTGAAGTGACTGAAGATTTCATGCTTTTAACCTGTGAGGTGATCTCAAAGACAGCTTTTGGAAGCAGCTATTTGGAAGGGAAAAACATCTTTGAAATGCTGATGAAACTTTCAGCCAACATAATAAGAGATATTACTAGACCTCGATTTTTTGGCATCGAGTGAGTATGATTCCCAATTTCTTTAATTAATATACTCTAGTTAGCAATATAATTAAACTTGTAACTATAATTTAGGTAAATTCTTATCTAGCGCATACTAGGTCTCTGCTCAACTATTTCCTAATTATCTAGTGTTAGATTGTCTTCTGTCCAATAATTTCTTGGCCACATTTTTTTAGAGACATAGTGCTGGGACTTGACCCTTTTAAATCTCTGTCTAACAATTTCCCTAATCACCTGGTGCTGAATTTGGTCCTTCACCAACTTCCGCCCAATTCAACAATTAATGTTGTAAAAACCAACGCCCCTAGATCGAGACAATTTCAGCCCTAAGCAGTTTTTAGTGGGCTAACCGACCAACTAAGCATCTAAGGTGCCGACTCGACCGAGTTGAGCGCCTAACTCTACCAAGTTGGTGCCTAACTCGGCCGAGTGATTTTTTGCCTACTCGGCTACTTCTTTTCTGCATTCCTAAGTGGGAAAAGGAGACGATATACTTGGATTACTATGCGCTAGGCGCTTCCATAGGTGTCCGACTAGTGCCTAGCACCTTCTGCAACATTGCCAACAATTCTCCTCCACCCCGAAGCACTTGACAACTTTAATTGTATTGCACAGTTTTTAATTTTATTGAGATTCGAACCTGTGACCTAACTTTGATATCACTTGTTAAAATCAAACGCTTACCCTAACAGGACTAATAATATTGCAGAAAACTTCTGAGGCTGAATGAAGACATGGAATCAAACAGGATTGAACGTTCTCTTTATGAATCAATCACGGAGCTCATAAGGAAAAGAGAAGCTATGATGGCAGAGTCTGGAAAAGTAGAGAGCTTGGGGAGTGATTTTCTTGGATCACTTCTGAAACTTCACCACCATGTTGACAAAGAAAACCGCATTTCCGTACAAGACATCATCGACGAATGCAAAACATTCCATTTTGCCGGACACGAGACAACTAACAGCCTCCTCGCCTGGGTTATTGTTGTCTTAGCCATCCACACTGATTGGCAGGAAAAAGCACGAAAAGAAGTGTTTGAAATGTGCGGTCAAGAAAATCCCAAGCCTGATGCCGTTCAACGATTAAAGACAGTAAATTCTCTCTTCTTTACATCCTAATTGAGATCGTATATTATACCATGGACCAGAATCTACCTTCCATCCAAAATAACTTCAAATTATGTGTAATATATTTTGTACCAGTTAACAATTTATGTGTCTATAAACAAATTGAAAGCACATAAAATGTTTACACACATAAATCATTAAATGGTACAGAATATGTTAACTACAAATACATAATATATTAATAATATGTTACGTGTCTGCAAATACATAATATGTTAATGGCAGGCGCATAGCATATTGTTAACATAGTATGTGTATGCCGTTAACATATTCTATACCAGTTAATAGTTTCTTTTTTTTTTTTGAAAACACTTAATAGTTTCTTTAGTTATTAACATGTTATGTGCTTTCAGTTTATTTATAGGCATATAAGTTGTTAATTGCATATACAAAATACATCAATTATCACAAACACATAAATTTTGGACCAGAATCCACAATACAAGATGAACTTTGGGTCCATGGTATAACAATTGAATTGTACTGTGATGCCCCCTACTGACCCTTAGTTGAGCATAGGGGAGCGGATGATGGCCTCCCTTGCCCCCACTCAGGGTGCAACTGGGCCAAATTCAACTCCTTGACGACAGACGTCGCGGGAAGGCGTTGTCGTTCCCCGTGCATGTGCATATTGTCGCTGTGTTTTGGGCAAATAACCCTTATGAGTCCCATTAGTGCAACTCTCCAACCGCGACCACAAGTCAGGCGGGATTACCACCCGTTGGCCAAGCCACCATATATAGTGGAAGGGTCGCGATGGCAGCCTTGAATTACAGTTCCGATCATTATTTAACTAACTAATGCAATCAAACTAACTTAGATTGTCTAAACAACAATGCAGATGAGCATGATAATCCAAGAAACCAGCAGGCTATACGCACCGGTACTCACACTTCTCAGAAGAACGAAAAGGAAAACCAAAATTGGGAAACTCACAATCCCAGCAGGAGTGGAGATAGACATCCCAGTTTTGGCAGTCCACCATAACCCAGAGATATGGGGAGACGATGCCCACTTGTTCAACCCAGACAGATTTGCAGAAGGGGTGGCTAATGCAACCAAGAATAACACCATGGCATATTTCACTTTCGGCACTGGCCCTCGCAAATGTGTTGGCTTGAATTTCGCCATACTAGAAGTGAAGATAGCCCTCACCATGATCCTCCAGCGCTACACATTCATCCTCTCTCCCAATTATGTTCATTCGCCCTTAATGGTTTTGACTCTTCGCCCTCAACATGGAGTTAAGATCCTTCTCCGCCCTCTTGAATAAGACTACTCCTCTTAGGTCTAGATATAATAAGAACCTATACTACTCACAAACTATATACCAATAAATAATAAATGGTACGTTTCTTAATAAATAGTTGTGATCAATACTCACTTTTTGCAAGAGGAAAATGTTCTCATTTTTGAACTATCCTTAAATACATACATACATACATAATTATAACAACAATAATATATTTACACATATATAAAATAATATATAGTTATTTATATATATCCCAACTGACATGTTAATATTATTCTCACAATCTGCAGTAAACACAGAAGGCAATCTCATATTTCAATGATTTCACATTGCTTGTTAAAAGCTAA
>CM008332.1:30134230-30151480 GCA_002525835.2 Ipomoea batatas
CAATAAAATAATTAATTGTAACGATTTTAGTTGTCACTAGATCAATGTTTTGTAATAACATATTTGGTCACAAAATGTACTTTTATTGTGACCACTATTGTTATCACTCAAATACTACTTTTAGTGTACGTAAGCATTGTCACAAAAGGCTTGAGTAATTGTGACAACTTCTCAAAAGTCGTCACTTCTACAATAGTGACGGAGGATATAGTGACGACGGGTGACGACTTCAAAAATTGGTCACTAATTTCAATAGTGACCAAAATCGATACTTTTGGCGAAAACTTCTACTGTCACTAAATGTGAAATTTCTTGTAGTGCCCGTTCTGCGCAGTTAGCTTTGCTTATGTAACATATTCCATTTCATTTTATATACATTGTAGTTTCATTTCAACAAAACTATATTTTTATTTTGTTACAACTACAGTTGTTTCATTCTACATTATACATACTTATTACAGTGAAACATGCATGTTATTGAATTTCATTTTATACACATTGTAGTCTTATTACAATACCACTAAATTATAATTCTAATACAACTACGATTCCATTGGACAATATACACTCAAATATGTGAAACTGTTATTTAGTTTCATTTTATGTACACAATAGTTTCATTACAACACAACTACAATATCATTTTGATATAACTACAGTTTCACTTGACAATATACACTCAATATGTGAGACATGTTATTCAGTTTCCATTTATACGTACATATTGTAGTTTCATTTTAGCAAAACTAAAGTATCATTTCTATTCAACTATACTTCTATTTGACAATATATACTCAATATGTGAGACATGTTATTCAATTTCATTTTATACATACTGCGGTTTCATTTCAACACCACTAAGTTAAAGTATCATTTTAATTCAATTACAATTTCATTTGATAATATAAACGCGATATGTGACACAATTTCATTTTAGATACATTGTAGTTTCATTTTGTTATTATAAATACAAAAAATATGAGATTTGTTAAAATGTAACGGTTGTCGTTTCTTTACTTACGGTGTGTTTGGAAACCCGAAAAATGATTTCCGGAAATCATTTTTCAGATTTCCCGTGTTTGGCAAGAGAGGAGAAAATGTGGTCAATGGAAATTAAGGGGTTGGTCAAAGGAAAAGAAGGCATTTTTTTTCGGAAAATGACTTCTGGATTTTTTTTTCAAAAGTCATTTTCCGAAGCCTTCATCCCTTCTTCACGGCTTGCGTCTTCTCATCCATGTGTGTTCTTCATCTGCGTCTTTGCTCTCACGTCACCAGAGATCAGTCGATCAGACTGGTTTCCGCATCTGAAACTAGTCTGATAGAATGTTTTTCGAAACCAGTCGGCCACTAGTTTCTCGAAAACCAGTCCAGACTGGTTTCCGTGAAACTAGGCCGACAGGCTTCGCAAACCAGTCGATCGACTGGTTTAGATTTTGTTTTGTTTTTTTTTTTGAAGGTTTTGTTGTGTTTTCTAGATATTATTAATTTGTTATGATTTTTTTTTATTAATGAATGAATTGTTATAATTGTGATATTTTTGTTGTGATTATTTTGTTTTTTGGGTTGTGATTTTTTTTTTCTTGTGTTTCCTAAATCATTTTCTTGCTCATTTTCTGGAAAATGAACCAAACACACAAAGACAATTTTCTGTTGTACACCCAAACACAAGATGTAAAATGTTTTCCGAAAAATGAGTCATTTTCAAAAAATATTTTCCAGAAATCATTTTCATACTTTTCAAACAGACCCTTAAAGAAACGACACCGTTTTAAGACTATGGACTATAAAGCCCTATGGACCATGGTCCACGGTATAACAACTGATATGGGGGTGGAGCGGATTGATCTGATACGTAAAATCCATTTTGACGGCTCTAAAAACAATTTATCTTAATCACCACAATTCTATTTTTTTAATAAGAGTAGTGAACCAAAATCTCCACATTTCTAATATATATATATATATATATATATATATATTCTATAACCCATTCCTCTTGTGTTTTTAGGATGTGTTTGGTAGCCCAGAAAATGATTTTCGGAAATTATTTTTCAAGTTTTTGGTGTTTGGTAACGTCCGGAAAATGCGGTCAACGGAAAATAATTTCCGTTGAGTAGGAAAAATTAGCTACCTTTTCTGGAAAATGACTTTCAATTTTATTTTTTTCGAAAGTCATTTTCCGGAATGACCAACATGGCCCTCTCTCCCGTAGACGGTCATTTTGGTCGTCTCTCCTATTTTGGTGGACTGGTTTTCGCCGAATACCAGAGCAGATCTGTTTGGGTTTCTGGCCTAAACCAGAGCAGTCCAGAACTGCTCTGATTTCCGGCAAAAACCATCCGCCAAAGCTAGTCTGTTATTTTTCTTTATTTTATAATAAATATTGTTATTTTATATATTTTTATGTTTTAAATAAAATAATAAAAATATATAATTATACAATTCCACTCATTTTTTTCACAAAATGAACACAATTTGTCAGAATGCAACCAAACACAGGAAATTAAACTGTTTTATGAAAAATGACTCATTTTTCAGAAAACATTTTTTAGAAATCATTTTCCTACTTTCCAAATACACCCTTAAATGAAAACAACACCCAGACAAGTACTACCTAGCGTGAATCATGATATGTGTTATTTTTATTGTCGTTTTAAATAACCTTTTTATAGTTAATTTGCAATAGTTAGTCAATTTTATACTCATTTCTATTTATTATTTTTATAAGCAGTTTTAATAATATTGTCAATTTTCTAGGGTTGTTTTTGTTATTAAATTAAGTTATTAAAAGTTGTTAGCCTAATAATTTATTAACTATTATTATTATTATTATTATTTATTATGTTAGTTAGTTTTTGTATTTTAGCCCTTCCCAAATTTTAGCCTCAACATAAACGAGCGAGAGAGAGAGAGGCGCAGAGCAACGAAGCAGAGGTCCAGAGCGTCGCTCAGGCTTCGCATCCATCGTTCCTTGGTCCGAGTCTTCGGGAAATTGAATTGACGAGCGCAGGGCGATGAACCGAGAGAAACCAGCGGCGATGGGCGAGAGAAGGAGATCGCGCACCAAACTTCCGGACGGCAACCCTTGGCTCAAGAGCTTTTTACGGCTGTCCTCAATCTGAATCACGGAGGTACGGTTGGGGCTGGGTGTATAAAAAGAAGGCTAATTCGATCAAAGGGGAATCAATTTTTCATCACCAATCTATCAGCTCTTCACCAAAAATTTCTTCTTGACGAATTCCTTAGTTGCGGTCAGCAGCTTCAATTCCATTCCCAGCCCTCGGTGCAATTAATGGCGAATTCAGGTCTGCGGCAGATTTAGTTCCAGGTGGCTCCAATTGTTTTTCCTGATTCTCGTCGGTGAGTGATTAGTGCAACGACGGCAGCGAGCAATTCCATGTGGGTTCTCTACGGCTTCAATCTCATAGCAACTCTGGTTTTTCCCCTTTTTAAAACTAATTCTTTAAATTGTTGTTTAATTGTACGTGTTGCTACATTGAGCCTAGATTACACTGTATCAATTTCTAAGCTTGGTTACATTGCTATCAATAGTTGATTATAAATTGCTTTACTACAGTAGCACTTTAATTCTGCAGCAGTAGTGTTTTCCTTGTTCTATTGAAATACATTTGCTATTCATATTATTTTAATTTCGGGAGTTGTGTTGTGAGTAGTGAATTACAATGCTTATTCTTTGCTTTTAATACAGTAGTTAGTAATTACATTTCAATTCATTTTGTTAGTATGAACTACATTGCACTGTTAGAGTTAATTTCTAGAAGGCATGAGCTAATTTGATGTCCTTTTCTTTTGCTTTTTTTTTTTTTTTTTTTTAAATTAAAATTGTCCATAATTAGTGATTACCATATTGTTCATGATCTTAGAGTTTCATTTCTCTTGTTAGCTCTTAACTTATTTGCAATCATATTGTCAATTATTTTCAAGTCTTTAAATTGCATAGTATTAATTCCCTGTGGGATCGACCCTTGCTTTGCACGCTATACTGCAATTGATTCGTGCACTTGCGAGGACATATATTAAAATTGTCCATCAATTGTTGGTGCCGCTGCCGGGGAACTGTTTATTGTGTAATTTGATTTCTTTGTTTAAATAATTGTTTTTTATTCAATCCATTAAAAAAATTGATTTTTTGTTTTTGTTTTTGTTTTCCCTAATCCTTTCACTATTGTTCCTAATGTTTTTCCTCTTATTTTTCCTCTTATTTTTGCAAAAATTGATGGACAATTTTAATAAGTGTCATCGCAAGTGCACGAATCACTGTAGTAATAGTGTGCAAAAGCAAGGGTCGAACCCACAGGGAATTGATACTATGTAATTTAAAGACTTAAAAATAATTGACTTAATGATTTAAAATGCTCAAAACACAATATAAGTGCAATATCAATAGTGAAAACTAAATCAAAAGCTATGTAGAGAACCAAGAACAGAAATAAGAAATTAAAAACAACGAAAATAAGGTTGCAAATAGATTAACAGCTAACAGGAGAAACGAAGCTCCAGGAACATGAATCAATTACCACTATTAATTCTGCAGATTAGTTTAACTTGCCAATCGAATTAAGGGTTCGTTCTAACTATTATCTGACTAGCTAATCCGTATGGCGTCCAGATTTAGTCACGTATTCTAATGGTTCATACGCTTAAGGCATTTATTTAAACCGTTAGAACCCATTAAGCATAGAAGAACTTACGGAATACCCGGGTTATGAACCTAATAAACACTTTAATAAGACAACTAAATCATTTATCATTTTATCTTACAGAGCATTAAATTAGAGTCAATTCCTTTTTTGGTCCTAGACTTATAGTGGCAAAGACAATTTTAGTCCTCCATAAAAAAATTGGCCAATTTATGGACACAGTTATTGTGACGAGGACAATTTTGGTCCTCCGTCTATTATCTCGTTAGTTGACCATCTAAGTGAAGGGCATTTTTGTCAATTTAGCAAAACTAAGTCTAATTTTCTTCCCCAAATTAAGTTGCTTTTGTTTTGGATCTCCGTCTTCATCTTCCTCCTCGTTTTCCCGGAGCTTTGGCGGCAGTACAGGAAGACGGAGAACTCCCTTCTCCTCTTGTGCGACGACGACGGCTTGGAGCGTGGTTGGAGGCTACTGCGATGGTTTCTCGACGATCAGTGGCGAAACTCCGGTGACCATGGCAGCAGTTCCACAAACCAGCAGCAGCGATGTACAGAACTGCGCTTGCACGCGACCTTCCCTGTTTCCAGCGAGCAACGCCCGTAGCAGCTATGGTGGATTAGTTCATTAAAAGCTCAAACCGGAACAAGTAACAATTATTTTGAGGTTGAGTAGTCCATCAAAAGCTCAAACTGGAACCCGATGGAATCTCCGGCGGAGCACTCTTGGAGAATGAGGCAGGCCCCAAGATTTGACCTGCTCACCCTATCACTCTCCGACGAGGGAACAAATGGGGTCACCATTGATGCCGCCGTTGGGGATTGAGAGAGGTGAGGAGGGCCGGGTTGGTATGCGAACATGCTCAACGTCCTTTTCATCCCAGAAGATGCGGTACGTATTCTAGAAACTCCAGCGAACTGGGAGAGGGAAGACGAGTGGTATTGGAGGTATGAATTTCGTGGGTGCAACTCTGTGGGTAGTGGTTACAAGATTTTTTTGAACGCAATCCCAGAGGCTAACAGTTTCAAGTCATGAAATAAGCTATGGAGTTTAAAGGTGGTCTCTAAGATTCGCAGTCTGCTTTGGCGTAGCATTAAAGAAGTGCTCCCTGTTTGCGCAGCCCTCCGCAAGAGAAGAATCGACGTTGAAGCAGTTTGCCCTCTATGTAACAATGTTGAAGAAATGCCGCCACCACAGGTGAACCAGACAGATTATGGACGCAAATTATATCGTGGACCGTGGTCCACAATGCATTGTGGACCGCGGTCCCAAAACGACGTCGTTTTGGTTAATGAAACAAACGGATGAATTCGCGCGACTCACTTTCTTTTCATATATACTGCACTTTCTTTTCAACACAACTGCAGTTTTCTTTCAACACAACTGCAGTTACTTTTTAATATAACTACAGTTGTATATTATCGAATGAAACTATAGTTATATCAAAAAGTAACTGCAGTTGTGTTGAAAAGAAAGTGTTGTATATATGAAAAGAAAGTGCAGTATATATGAAAAGAAAGTGCAGTATATATGAAAAGAAACTGCAATATATATGAAAAGAAAGTGAGTGGCCAAGTGCTGTATATATGAAAAGAAAGTGCAGTATATATGAAAAAAAACTGCAGTATATATGAAAAGAAAGTGAGTGGCGCGAATTCATCCGTATGTTTCATTAATCAAAACGACGTCGTTTTGGGGACCGCAATCCACAATGCATTGTGGACCGCGGTCCACGATATAAGAACTGGATTATGGATGGTGATGACAAGTAGACCAGTTCAGATTTTTTAAACCCAGGTGACATAATCATATCTTAGACAGTGGGTTGCCGCTCAGCAAAGACGAAACGACTATGCTAACAAACTTGCGTGTTGTTGTAATGGTCGTGTTAGTTAGAGAACTGAATCGACTAATGGTTAGAAAAATGAAATTCTGTCCCACGGCTCCGCATAGGCAGTACATAAGAATGTCCCACGCCGCCTCTGGGTGCTGCTTGCAGAACTGAACAGCTTCGTATCCACTCGCATGAGACCAGCCGAACATGAAGATCATATTGTATATAGTGCCCCATAGATTCATTCCCAACATTATATCCCATGCGCTCGTCTCTTGAAGAACGCCTTGGTAGATATAAGCAGACCAAATGCCGGCGACGCAGAAAGCTAGGACGAGGACGCGGCGGAGTCCGGAAGCGTGGCCCTGGAACACAAGAAGGGGATATCATGAAATGACGCAAATACCCCCCTCTCCAACGGCCATCTAACAGAAATATAGACGGAGAACCAAAATTGTCCTCGTCACAATAACTGTGTCCATAAATTGGCAAATTTTTTTATAGAGGACTAAAATTGTCTTTGTCACTATAAGTCTAGGACCAAAAAAGGAATTGACTCTATTTTTAAAAACAAAAACTGGGTAAGGTCGGGAAATTCACATCATCCCTTGTAACTAATGAATATAACAAGTTTTATTCCCACGTTAATGGGTGGACAATAAGAGCCGTTAACTATAATAAAAAAAAAACATTTTTTTAAAGGTTCAAGAAGATAATTATTTATGAACCAAATTTAATTTTCAACCTTATGTACTACTACATATTAAATTTTTTTTTTTTTTTTACAATGCCGTTATTTTTTCAATAAAAAAGTGAATTTTAAAATGATTCTCATGAAGAATTATATTGTATGTTGAGATGTATACAAAGCAATTAAGCAAGACTCTTTTGTGATATGAGAAAGGACCACTAGCTGAAGTAAAGTAAATTATCTTATAAATAGTTGATCATCGATCTCATATTTAAAAGGCTAATAGTCAACGTTAATATAGATTTAAATTTGATACTTATACAACAATACAAATGTAGTTAATTGTATCGATTAGCACCGACCCTTACACTTATGTATTCTCACCACATTGCTAAATTGATGTCATAAAATTTTTCAATTAGCATTAACCCATTCATAAAGCTTTGGTGCGCAAGCTAAGAAAGGGTCATAAAGAACGGCAGAGAAGCGTGGGAAGCAAAACATACATGTTCGATCATCATCATCTATGGTGTGTTTTGACCAAGCTAAGCTATGGCAGCAATGTTGTTTCATTAAAATATGTAAAAAAGTCAAAATCAAATGCTACTACTTATTACTCCCTATGCAGCTTTCATGTTCAACCTCGTGAGGGTTGACTAATTATTTCGTTTTCTTTTTTCATCACTTCATCTTCTTCCATCCTTTTCCTACTTATCCAACCCCCCAACATCCTCTTTATATATGCCACTTTTTATTTCTTTCCATGTCATAAAAATGGATAATGTTTAATCTTTTAATTTCTTAGGACTAAAAATTAAAATTACGTTTTTTTAATGATCAGTTCAAATAAAAAAGACAATAGATAGCTCCCACAAAGAGTCAAACATGAAATCTTAAACTATATTATTACCTTTGTGTTGGGAGCAGGCTGATGTAACTTGAAACGGATTCGATAGTGGTTATGTACTAATGTACTCAAAAGATCTGTGAGAAGCACAAGGGGAGATCCCCGCTTTACGACTTCCTACAGGCAATACAAGAGTAGAGTTGCTTTGAAGAGACTCGATCATTTATATTAAACATATTACATATCTATCAAGAGGTAAACAATTGTGGTTTAGCTTCCAATTCAAAAGGATTGCGATTATTTTTTATTACGGATTTAATATGGATTGGTTGGACCCAAATTTTTATAGGAGTCATGGCTCTATGTTCTATTTCTTTTAATATGTGTATATACACATTACACACACAAAATAACCTTCCCCCTGTCTCTAACCCCTTATAATAATTAAGATTGGTATTTAATTTGTTTTTTCTATGGATCAAATTTTACTTTTTAATTTAATTTTAATTTTTTTTTCTTATTATATCGCTCCAATCCAGGATTATAGTAGCATATTTATAAATTGGAAAAGTAATCATAAAATATAGGGAGTAAGTATTACTTAATGAAGGTGATAATGATGTATAAAAAGTGACACAATATTATAAAATATGGTATTAACTAGGAAGAAATTTAAGCATATGATATCAAACGTCACAAGTCACATCTACCAATTTGTACTATGATTGGTTGGTCGGTAAACTTTTATAAAAAAGAATTACCGGAAAATTGTGAAATTATTAAATATTAATTTTTTTAACACATCTTTAGATTTGGAAATCTATCCTTAGATTTTTTTTTTATTTTTTTTTTTGTGATAAAGAAAACTCAGCAGCTATTATTTAGAGACCATGTACATTTTGCTCTGTTTTTAACATTAAAAAAAGTTTGATAAAAAAAATATTGATAAAAATTAAACTCATAACTTTCTAATATAATAATTATGTTTTACCTGCAGATTTAAAAATCTAATCTTTTGATTTTTCTAATTTTTATTTATGCAAGGAGAAGTGACTTTTCAACAAAGGTTTCCTTCTAGGTTTAAGAGTTGGTGTAAGCATGACAACAAGATAAAAACAATAAAAATTCTAGATTAGTTTTAGTCCACTCATTTATATTTTAATAACTTACAGTCATTGTTACTAATTCTTGAATCAAAATATGATATTGCAAATATAATTAGGAAACTTTAAAATATTGGATGTAATGGATGGGAAAATTATTTTCACAATATTCTCATTTTTTCTTTTTCCCAGGCCACGATGTGTCCTGACTCCTAAGCAGACCTTAATTGTAGGAGACACCTTTAAACCTGTACCATACTCAAACTAATTTTCGTTTGCACCGGGTCGACCCAATTAAGATGCAAAGTGCTAGTCATATTGATTTTTCTATAGAAGAGGGAGTTCGAATTCTCGACCTCTCTTGAGGGATAAGAATGCACGGCCACTTATGTTAACCAAGCTGATTTTTCATAATATTCTCATAGGGTTTGATTGAAACTCGGTAGAATTAGTCAAATCCTACTAAATACATGCACATAACCGTAAAGTATATATGATATGTAAAAGTCCCAAATAGGGTTTGATTGAAACTCATCAACTGAATTAGTCAAATCCTGCTATATAAATTCACATAATTATAAAGTATATATGTAGAAGTCCTAAATAAGGTGATCGGATAGAAATTCGACTGAATTAGTCACATCCTGCTAGATGCCAATGCAGTTTCACAGCATTGTTTTTGTCCAACCCAACCTCAGTATGTCTGCATGGGATCACATGCAAGAACATCCATCAATCTATCTTGAATTCAATGAGACCAAATGTTAAAACATAACAAAACTTGGGTATTACAAAGGTGTTTGTACAATTGTACATCAACTTTGTCACACCAATCCCATTACCATTACCATTCACCAAAATCCAGCAGAGAATCTGTTCAAAAACATGGGCACATAAAGGAGCAAACAACATAAAAAATTTGACAGATTAATAATGTTTTCTGCCTTCTGGACTAGGACTGGATGGCCTACTAGACATTGTATGCAATGGCAGTGCCCGCAACTACAACAATAATGCACTTATCGTCGACTGTTTTTTTATCCTGGCCTGCAGATAATCCACCTCCCGGTAGCTATCACGCCCAAATTTGAAGCATCGATCATCAGACTTCCATGAAATTAAACACTGTTTTTCAGCCATCTGCAGAATCTGGGATCAGAGAAATTTAATTTCATGTTCCTCCAGAGCTATTCATAGGACTGCTCTTTATGGCTCAACATAAAACACAATTTTGGTGATCATTAGATTATAGTATTAGTAATGGCCAAAATTGATTCTCATAGCTACACAGAAAGAGTATAATTCTGCAGAGACTATGAACTGTAAGAAAAAGAATTATGCAGCTCTTAGAACATTTTTCGGGTACTAATTCCATACCTTCGTTGAGTGTAAGTTGTCGAATCTCTTGGATCTGGCCCGCTATATCCTCCAAGAGCTTCAGCTGCACCTTTTCCCTCTCGAGACTCTCGAATGGTAGGGTGAACTTCTCTCCCCCATCTTGTGCTGTTTTCAACCTTCCCCGTAGCCATTCGGCTCCATTATTGTCGAGATTCAGCTTTTCATTATCAACTGCAGACATGGAATATATGTTTTTTTAGATCAGAATTGAAATCAGAGGTTGATAGACATAAATACATTTTAGATTATTCTTAATGTTGCACAAATTTGTCTTAGCATCAAGAAAGGATCATTGTTTAGATCAGGTAATTAAGAGATCGAATAATTTTTTTTTTTTTCGTTTTCTGCTATGTAGTCATCATTACCAGCAAGCTGTTCATTTCCCTGCAGATAAACCATATGTCTATAAGCTTCAACTACCCTTTCCAAAAAGTGCTTCTCAGTTTCCCTCCTCACCAAAATCTCTTTCAGAACCTCCATTTCATCTGCTTCATAAGCTGATTTCTCCTCAATTATCCTCTTATATTGCCTAGCTTCCATTTCAATCGATGCCTTCTCGTCCTGCAGGCGCGAAATCATCGCCATCGCCTCATCTGCAGCAGTTGCAGCAGCATTTCTCTCCTTCTCGAGCTCGAGGCAAAGCGCATCACGAGCAGATTTCTCTTCCTCGAGCGCTTTTTCCAAGAGTCTTATTTCACTCTTGTCATTATAGACCTGATCCACTTGAACATGGCCATTATGTTCTTCACTGAATAAACCATTCTCAGAGTGCTCATAATCATCATCATCGTCGTCGGGAAAATCATTTTCATCCAATTTAAAGCTGTCTCTTAGCCCAAATCCTGAAACTGTGGGAGCATACATACACAAATTATAATCTAAACTACATGTATTCAAACACGAAAAAGCAATACAAGAATGCATAACATACTCTGTATAATACACAAGGAGCTTTCACTTTCAGCTTCACAACACGAAAAATATATATATTCCTTATGAATTGAATAAGAAATTGAAATTCAGTAATGCTAATCAGTAAACTTAACTTTGTCAAGGATGAATGAAACTCACCATTAGAACAAGCTTCAGTTCCATTACTGAAAACCTTTTCACTATCTTCACTCATTTCACTCCCTTTTTCGTCGATTCTAGGATGAAATTGTTGATCATCCTGCAATTCAACATATCGAGGATCATACCGAGAAGACGAAAACAACCTGCAATGATCAACAAGCCGATTCCCGGGCATAAATTCCATTCCATCAGCATTTCTTGGCATCCCTCCATCAGAAACTGAGCTAGATTGATCCTCAACTTCCATTTCAACAAACCCATAGCCATTATGGCTATGAACATCTTCCCTTTCCCCAATCAACCTCAGATTCAAATGCACATTCTGGGCATTACAATGGTATCTCTCTTTGACAGATATCTTAACATTTGACACTTTCTCAGTGGCCAAACCAGTCAGAATCCTCTGCAATTTCTGAACATCATTTGGGGAAATACCAAACAACCAATTACAGGGGGGATATGGGAAGCCTAACCCACAAAAACCCAGAAATTTCAATGTCAAGAAAGCTGCTGCTGATGCACAAAGACAGAAAAATGCAATCCCCAGATCAAGAAAAGAGCCTGCTAGACTACTCAGAGTCCACATATAGTTTGCTTCTTCACTTTCCATATCTTTTCCACCAAAGATTATAGAGTTTTTGTGCTGAAGATATGATCTTGAAACTAAACAACAAATTGGTCTGTCTGTTTCATGAGAAAACTATGTACGAATGTGAATAAAAATCTTAACTTTACCGGAATAAGAAGACATCTCTGGGCTTTTCTTGAGCCATTTCCTGTTATTGGTGTTCTAAGGATACGCAGAAATGGATAAGCAGAAAGAACTGGACGGTTTCTGAAACTAAGCTGTACGAGGTAGGCAAATGTGGGAATGTTGAATTAATTTTTAATCAAATTGGGGTAACTTTTTAATTTCCTGATTGGGAACTCTATCGTATGCATGATGACAACTAATGGGTCGCCTGGAATTCTATCCTAGTACTGACACTTAATTGCCAGTTTACCTACGTCAAACGGATGCTTTGTTTGCGCCAATTGTCATTTTTATTTCCTTTTTTATTTTTCATTTTTTATTTTATAGATTAGGTCTCTACTTATGACGAATAATCTTAAGTCTCATAGTCTCTAGCCAAAAGTCGCTGAAGGAGGTAAATTGCAATGTGAATCGCCTCACCAGTCCCTAAGTTCCCACCTCTTACTTGTACACTCTGAGCCCAAGGATAATTCATCACATATGATCGGTCAAGCCTCCCAATAACCCCCAGGTTTCCAATAGGATTCAAACTCTAACATTGTCGCTAGAGTAAAAATTTAAGGTGATTGGTCTAATTAATTGAGATTTTATGACTTCTTGGACTATATTATGGGCCAGGCCTATGAGGAGATAAATCGAGTCAATCTTGTTTCAAGACTCAACACTAAATTATATATTTCTATGCACAAGAAGTTTTACTCCAGTGTTAAGTGAGGTTTCTCATCAATCTCAATATTTATATTTTAGGAACTATAATTAATGTAGTTGACTGTCGATTGTGTGAGCATAAATATAATATGTGCAGTCCAACTATCAGCTTAGGCTTTTAGTTGAGATGAAACATATGCTTTAATTTGATATCAGAGACTTCCACGTGTTGCGCTCGGAAATCCACCGCACACGTTGATGGAGCACATGCTTTAATTGATTGGACACCATTTAAAGAAAAAGAATTCATTTCGATGTATGAATAAGAGGAAAATTGTAACACTCGAAGTAATAGAAATGTTGGTTTATCAATATTGGGGCATGACATTTTGGATGTGGGTTGTGAGTTGGTCTATTAAGTTCATTTATGAATTATAAGACAACATTAATCCATTGCACCCCTGCTCGAACAAAGACATCCTTTTCATGGTTGGAAGACATTAGAATGGGATGGGGTTGTGGGGATACCAAAGTAGGTTTGGACTTTGATGGTTTAGGTGTAAAATTGTATTTGGATCAAATCATAATTTGGGCTCATTACATGCTAATTCACCACATTTTAAACTAATCTTCCTAATCTATCGTTTCAAACCCAACTCCTTATCCTATAATTAAGGATGTCATTCTCCCTCATAAATAACTCTATTTTCTTGAATTATTCTTTTAAAAAAAAGAAAAAAAAAACCCTAGGTAATCCCAACTTCTCCCGATCGGACTAATCCTAAACCCACAAGATCCTACCTCTAGAGCGATTGAAGAGGTAAATCGCGAGTTATGCAATCAGTTCATCGGTCAATCCTATTTTTCATGTGTGCATAAGGGATCCAATTCAAATCTTCCATCATTCCTGTCCCTTTTTTTCATACATGTGTTTAGTGAAATTCGAACTTCACACAGTTATCTCGATCTAGTCATGACCTTTATGAAAAATGGTCCATTTTTTATGGAAAGAAGAAAAAGAAGAAGAGAAGAAGAAGAAAGTAGTAATTTGTTCACTACTTCTGAATTATGTATTGGATCCACAGGCTCCCTCAATCAAGATAAACTAATACTTTACCTATATATCGAGATTAATTAAGTTTATCCATATCAAGTAGAACCTTAAAAGGTTGCAAAACACTTCTTCATACATTTTTCCGGCTCAAACTCATGATCTTTGGTTAAATTGAAAAAAAAAACTCACTTGTCATGTCATTCATACCTTGTGAGTTGAATTATGAATATATATTATTATATTATATTAAATAGAACCAACATTCTAGCTAAGATGGAGTAAGTACTATATAAATGGAAATTAATGAACACCAATATACACATAAAGTCAACTCATTATTTGATCGCCCGCTCTACTTTGATAACCAAAATCAAACAACTTTTTTGGATCCAAATGTCATACACCCTCCACCAATCTCTATAGCCAAAAATAAATAAATAATCCCGACAGGGGTGTGATCTGAGTGAGTGAAGCATCATTCTTGTACCAAAAGAATATAACGAAGATTATAAATTTGATTCTACCTTGACAATATTCTCTCGATCAAATTGACCGCACAACGTCTTTCTGATGTAGTTTACATCTCCCATATAATTTACAAATTATTATATAAAAATAGAATTTACTTTATACTCTCAAGGGGTTTTCTTCTTGGCATAAAAGAAAGAAATAAAAAAATAATTGAGAATGAAACCCAAATATTCAACATCTGAAGCCAACCCAGAAAGCATTAAGAAATGGTAACTGGGCTTTCATCCAACTAATTAATTGCCCCTATATCTTATTAATTAGCATCAATATAATATAATCATTTAACTTCTTCATCTACCTTGTTTGACAATTTGGAGCTTACTTCATCATCAGATGATTAATGAATTGGACCTACAAAGAAAATATCGACCCACCTAATTAACTTCTCCACCGTTTTTCAACAAATCATGACTGGAATGCTTTCTATTCAAAGATTGTTTAGACAACTTCTTGAGTTGATGATTATTGTTACATGTTGCACAATTTTTTACGGAGTTGATGTGGTATCACTGTTCATTTCTTGAAAGTTAATATTTGTGACAATTAGATTGTTCTAAACGATTCATACTTCAAAATTTTTTTTTTTTTATATTGTCTTTGATATTGAAGGAGCAGATGTCTCTAATTTGGACAATAAGTAGGCTTTTTGGCCCTTTTTTATCACACGGTAACCTCTGAGCAAGAGGGCCCTTTCTTGTCACACGATAACCTCTGAGCAAGAGTATAAATAATCAATATTCAAGTCAAGCTAAGAGGATTAGTTATTTATAAAAATGTATTTGACAAATTTATCAATTTGTGGTTAGGTGTTGACATGTAAAATAGTTTATAAGAATATGAATATATTTTATTGCGGGTATTTATTTAACTATTTTTAATGTATTTGTTTTTTTTTTTTTTTTAATTTTCAATATCAATTACATAATATAGAGTTGAAGTTTAAAATTGAAAATCGTGATGAGTTGTTATTAATGGATTAGACTCATTATCCATAAAAGTGTACTGGTATTGCATAAATGTTATGATTTAAAATTAAATAATGATATCGAATTATAATATTTTGAGTCAGTCAACTACTATGTAGTGTCATATTACCTCTATTACCATTCTAAATAGTGATCGCAAAATCAAACCCTAATTTTTTTAGACTCAAAAAGATTTAAAAAATATGAAAACAGATATTACTTTGTAACAGGGCCGTTCCAATAAAAAATGGGGTCCTGTGCAATATTTTAAATTGGGCCCTTTCACAGGAATAATCTAGAATCAAGGACGACATCCCAATTTCTTGGATCATATATGTCAAATAAAAGCAAATCATTTGGTTTATCATTCTGACCAATATCATCTAAACAACTATTAGCATTCTTATTATTGGCATTGTCACAATGATACCTCTCATCGTTGTGCACACTATCCTTTAAATTTTTTCCAATCTCGCAATCATCTTGATCTTCTATATGATGATTAGTATCTAACAATTTTTCCTTAGCATCATCTTTTTGCACATCTATTTGAGTTTCTTTTGTAATGGATTTTTCAAGAGCTCTCTTTTGAGATTGAGTTAGTTGCTCAATTCTTCTTTTCTTTTTACGCTTTTCAAACCCAGATTGAGTTAGTTGCTCAATTCTTTTTTCCTTTTTTACGCTTTTCAAACCCAGACGAATATTTTTTAGAAGAGGTAATTATAAAACCCTAAAGAAAAATAAAAAATTATTTAGAAACTCTATCAATAAATAATTAATCAAGAAACAAATTCTTGAATATATTATTCTAAAATAAGAATTATTAAGTCAGGTAAATAAAACAATAAACAAAAATTGTGAAATATTTAGTAATTTTAATTACCTGTTAAGAGAATTGAAAAACATGAAAATTTGTGACTTTGTACGATCAAGAAAAATTCTTCAATCTTATCGAACTGAGTCTGTCGTCTCACTCGTATGTGATCTGTCTGTAGTTTATTTGTGAGATTTGTGTAAATAAGCATTAAGCAACAATTTTGGTAATGATTAATGCTTAATGTTATTGGAATCAAGCTAATAATCTAATATTTATATACTATATACATAATATAAATACAAAGGTTGAAGGAAAAGGGTTATCTAACGGGAGTAATGGACTAATGGCACAGAACTGCAGAAGGAAACTGAGGAAAAGATATGCCTATTACAATTTATATAATGTATATATTGGGTTTATCGAGTCAAATCCCTACCGCTCATTAATGAGTTTCAGGCAAACACTCGCCCCATGAACCTACCGGCAAAGGCCCACAGGGATGTAAATCAGCCTAGGTTTCCCATAGCTGGCCGGAATGCCCAAGTTAGCAGGGGGATTCGATCCCTGGCCTCACGGCCAGAGCCAAGCCCGCTCTGCCACTTGAACAGCCCTTACGGGCTATATAAGTACATAGAATTGGGTGAACAAAGGAAAAAGATTCCTGATATAATATATTAATATTTGTAGGAGTTGATTTGTTGCAGACCTCTTGCGCAATTCCAGTTATATACGAAGTACTATATATCAATTAAATTTTTTTTTTAAATAGGGCCCCCAATATTTTGGGGGCCCTGTGCGCCTGCCCTGGGCAGACTTGCCCAGGGCCGGCCCTGCTTTGTAAGGAATCATAAGTATTTGGATCAATTAACAACTCC
>CM008332.1:30154356-30167412 GCA_002525835.2 Ipomoea batatas
AGATCGTTGCAGCAACGAAGAATTTCTCTGATTCGCGGAGAGTTGCTGAGGTTGATTTCGGGACAGCTTATCGGGGCTTCCTTGATAGCTATCAGCAAATCCTGGTTAAGAGGTTGGGGATGAAGACTTGCCCTGCTTTAAGGGTGAGGTTCTGTAATGAGCTCCAGAATTTAGGAAGGTTAAGGCATAGAAACCTAGTACAGCTCCGAGGATGGTGCACCGAGCAAGGCGAAATGCTCGTTGTGTATGACTATTCCGCAAACCATCTTCTGAGTCACCTCCTTTTCCATCATAGGCCTTCGGAGAGGCACACGGCCTTGAAATGGCGCCATAGGTACAACATAGTCAAGTCGTTGGCTTCCGCCGTTCGCTATCTCCACGAGGAATGGGACGAGCAGGTCATCCACAGGTGCATCACGTCCTCCGCTGTCATTCTCGATCCCGACATGAACCCGAGGCTCGGTTCCTTCGCCCTAGCCGAATTCTTGGCTAGGAACGAGAATGGTCATCACGTTGTCGTTGACAAGAACAAGTCGGTCAGAGGGATTTTCGGCTACATGTCCCCGGAGTATATGGAATCCGGGGAAGCAACCACAATGGCTGACGTTTACAGCTTTGGGGTAGTCCTGTTGGAGGTCGTCAGTGGACAGATGGCAGTCGATTTTCGCAGGCCTGAAGTCCTCCTGGTTCACAGACTACACGAATTCGAGCTGAGGAAACGACCATACGAGGAGCTAGCAGACCGGAGGCTGGATGGCGAGATTAACAAGCGAGAGCTGATCCGAATGGTCAGATTAGGAATGGCGTGCACTCGGTCTGATCCAGCACAGCGCCCGAGCATGAGGCAGATCGTGAGCATACTAGACGGGCGCGATCAATGGTTTATGGAGAATGGTCTAAGGAAGGAGAAAAGGGAAGATTGGAGGAAGAGAAATGCTTGTTCTCTGTCACATGTTAGAAGAATTCAAGCCCTTGGCATACACTGATCCTAAACTAAAAATCACATCTTTCTTTTGTTTGATTAAATTAATGATGTTTTTAGATATGTTCCCCTTGTAAATCATGACAGGCAAAAGACCTTTTTTATATATCTGCTTTTAAATTATTTCCAAGAAGTTTCAGTATATGCACCATGGATTCCAAGAACAGAAAAAACATATAAATGAATTCAATTAACTCAGAAGTTTAGATATATCAAAGTAACAATGCCACAACCATATACTTATACTTATTTGTTCTGAGCTCTCAGTCTATCCATCCTTACTATGTCTGGACCTGGTAAGTTCCCCCGTGTCGAGACGCCTTTTGCCTTCAACCATTCGATCTACGTTTCTGCCATATGGTCCTCGTCGTCATCACCATCAATGCCGACCCAATCAAGAAACGCGAACAGGAATTTTCTGAAGCTGATTTTGCCACTCCTGTCCCAGTCCATTTCTTCTGCAATTTTTCGACAGGAGATTATATATCAGTTAGACTAAAGTAGAGCAGTGCAAACCAAGAATGTTATGGATAGAGAGTGAGGATGGTACTAAATCGTGTCCTGGTAACATGAGACGGCGATTTCTCCAAAGGGAAAGCGTCGTTGAAGGCCCTGACCACGTCCTTCTTGTGCAGCTTTCCATCGCCATTTTTGTCGAGAAACAAGAACGCTTCGACTATTGTGTTGAAGGTGGACTCGACGACTGGAGAGCCAATCTTTGATGTCTGGGGAGAGAGTTAACAAATAACCACAGTGAATATGGATCGATGTAAGGGAATATAGGTTCAAGCTAAGAGGGAATTGAATGAGAACTCGACATACAGAATCAGAGGATGGCGCATCCATTAGAAGATAAATCAGACATAGAAGAACTATGAACTCGTGGAATTGAATCTTTTCGTTATCATCCACATCACAAGAACGAAAAAGTTCATCGATTTCCTCTTCTCCAACATGAAACTGCAGCTTCTGCAAACATTTCTTCAGTTCATCCCGGTCAATAGCTCCATTCGAGTCTTCATCTGAAGTAGCAAAGGGAAAACCGGAAAATGAATCAGTTCATCAAAACATTTACTCTGCAATAAAAAAATGGAGTTAAGCAGGAGACTGCCCCTCACCATACTGCTCGAACACGCTTCTAATCTCCTTCAACCCCTCTCTGAAGTGAGGAAATTTTAAGATTAGAGCATTGATTGACCTGATACTGAGAGTTGCGGGTGCGTTTCTCTTAACCTCCAGCACTTTCGTCTCGAGCTTAGAATCTAATCTGCTGTACTTGTTTGGTGAACTATGGCAGCATAGTAAGCTCCCAACTTTGTCAGAGACCAATTTGAGACTCAGGCATGGCCGAGATAAACCTTAATGTAGAAGAAGGTTGAGTCAATTCCAGACTCAATCAAAATCTGTATTACTACTCAAAGCATTAATGCCCTAAACTGCAAAATGTATTACAGCTTCCTCTTCACAAATGCAATTTTCTCTACACTAAGTGCTATATTATTGCGCTACAACCAACATTGGTGTACAAAGAATTGTCCCCAAATTGGAATCCTTAGCTCTCATCCCAAAACTGACCAATAAAAAAGGCAATTCCAGTTAAGTTGGTCAGGCTGTTGGCTTGGTAACTCTCAGCAGGAGCAGCCTATTGGCATTGGCTTGCGCCAGTCAGCTTTGGGTAATCTAGGCTGATTTACCTCTTGTGATCCTTTGCCAGCTAGGGTCACAAGGCGCTGTTTACCCAGTGCACACAATAGGCCCTGGCTTGCGCCAATCAGCTAGGGGTAATCTAGACTAATTTACCTCCTGTGATTCTTTACCAGCTAGGGTCACAAGGTGCGGTTTACCCAGTGCACACGATAGTGGCTATGGGTTTCCCTCGACACTCAAAACTGAGCAATAAAATGATAGACATTAATCTCTATCAGCATAAACCTTAGTAAAATCAAACATGCATAGACATTAGGTTTTTTTGATAAACAATTTCAAGCATGTATGGAGGGAATTGAAGCCCCTCAATCTTGATGCAAACCAGAAACCCATATGCTACTCTCCCAAATCCAGAACTAGTTACTCCTATACAATCAAGAAACCTCTAGAATGCACAATCCAAAAACTGGAATCCAAAACCACATGAAAATACATTAAACAAGACAAAAATCTAGGACTGGGCATTGAAAAAGACACAAACTTGAGACATACCCACTGAGCCTCTCATGATTTTGAGCCTGGGATTAACTCAGCAATGGTAAATGCTGCTACCCATTTGTTCCTCTTTCATTAAACATTTGCGTATATAAAGAAACAACTTGGGGGGGATGAAGAAGAATCTGGGATTATAGGACAAAGAAGGTGGAGTGGAGAGGAGGGAATGAAGAGGCAAAAGGGGGATCAATGTTTTGGAAAAGTAAAGTAGAAATGCCATGATGCTGTGAAAGGAAAAATGGGATTTTCTTTTTCTTACATTCCCTGTGAGTAGTGGCAAACAAAAATGCCATCATGGCGTTGACTACAAGTCTCCCAAACCATCCCCTTCTTATGCTACAATCATGAGAACTGTAGACTTAATTAAACATCCCCCACTTGGTTCACTGCTCTTCTGTTTTCAACTTCTTTTGAATGTTTCTTTAATGCTTGGCCCCTACCCAACTTTCATGAAATCCTATTTTTAATTCTTAAGATCAATTTAAACGTGTTTGACTTGTATATTAGTGCTTGTGGTTGAATAATTGCTATTTTTTTTAATGCATCTTAAAAAATGATTGGTTTGCCCGCATGGACAATTAAGTTGGTCGGGTAAAGTTTAGGAAAAAAGACCAGGATTGAGTCTCATCAGCGGCAGTGATGGGGCTCCTTGTGCGCAGGCAACTACAACCTAGGTTAGTTTACTTCCTTGTAGTTCTTTTGCCGCTTAGGGTTACAAGACGAATTTCACCCAGAACATACCTTCAGAAGTGATACTTTGATGGACTCTATTAATCTTTTTCTTTTGAAATAGTTAGCTATAGGCAACCTATTGGTATTATTGGTTTGAACCAGTCAGCTATGGACAGTGTAAACTAGTTTACCTCCTTATAGTCCTTTGTAAGCTAATATTACAAGGCGGGTTTCACTCAAAGCAAGCATTTGCATAGCAACAACGAGCTTTCCCGTAAATCAAAGAAAGATTATGTTTCAACTCACAGATAGGCATTGCTTATTGCAATACTGCATCTTTTGTTCATGAAAAAGGTGTTAATATAGTATGCTTTAAGATACAAAGAATGTAAGAGACAGCTCAAAGGTGTTAATACAAGTTATCAAGTTGGCACAAGAAACATGGGATCTTCAAATTTCAACAAGCAAAATGATGAGCAGAAAAGAAGCTTTTTTCAAGATCAAGCAGGCCGCGCACCCAGGTGCATTGTTTCCATTGAAAGGCGTTTGAATATCAAACGTAGAGAATATACATAAGATTGTGCAGTTTTGCAACATGTCAGATCGATTGATGTTTGGGATCATAGAGATATCGGTGAGAAACATAAAAATGATTACATCGTTCACGAGAACCAGAGAGACAACCTAGTTTTTACCCGGCATTAGCCAGCGTCCATTCCACCTGCTGCTTCGTGTTGCTGTCCAGAGGCAAAGACTCCTCGTTAGTAAACCCCCGAGGTCTCTTCTTCAGTGCAGCAAGCGAACTCATGCTCATTGTAGAAGCGGGAGTTCCATTCGGTGTCAAGCAATCTACAGCAATGTCGGGTAATGAAGGGAGGGGAAAGATCGTGTGAGGAGGATCATTAGCTACCTTTATTGACAGCTCGGAGAGCTCTTCCCGGGCAGCTTCTAATCCATCAGCTGCAACAGCCTGGTGGTTAAGCGTTTTGCAAGCTTTCTCGAGAATTGATTGCAAATATTTGCTTTGTGCTTCTATACGAAGCTGGAGACGACGTTGAACCTAGTTAAGAAAACATTGCCATTAGAATCATAACTCACCAAACATTTCATACGAGTTAATAGCAGAATTAACGAATGTTATGACCTGTGGACCTTGCTGGACAGACTAAATTAAGCCTCGATTTTCAAGCATAATTACATATCATTTGTGAGAAACATGATCCAATCAAGAAAATTAGGGTTACACCTCATATATGTTCCTCAATAAAAATTTCACTTGGCAAAAGAATGGTGTAAATTTATTAAGCCTAATTTTGAGTACCCGTAAAAGCAAGAACTTATTTCAAGTTGTGATCGAAAACTGAAAAGCATTGAAGTGAAACGAACTAAAGAAAGGTACCACAAAATTAAAATTCCTTTCGCATAATTCTAGTAAGTCAACACAAGCACCGAGTAATGTGTAGCCCTAGCAAGAAAGAGGGGGCAAAGGCAAACCTCTAGCTGCTCGTGCAATTTTCGTTGGACTTCCATCTGTGCTCGCAAAGCCTCAGTAACCTGGTAGCCACTGTTCAGAATATTTGACGGGATTAAACCTAGAGTGCTAACTCCAAGATTTATGGCAGAGAATTGGTAGGAGAAAGAATTTACTCGTTTAGTTCCTGGGCAATCATTCTAGACGAGCCCGATGTAGGGGAACCAATGTCCTGACCCTCTGCTACACACGATGCTGCAATCACCGAAACAATAAGTAACACGACAACAAGAATGAAAGAGAACAACAACTTTTTACTTTCTTTTTTGACGGTATTAGTTGTGAGGCTCTGGCACTATTATGTTCAATGATTACCCGTGCCTAGTCAGATCACTGTTGCAAAAATCGGTCTACACACCCGCCTAGGCACTCCTAGACGATGGCGATTTCTCTCCTAGGCGCCCGCCTAACGCCTAACGCCTAATTCGGCCGACTCGGTCGCCTATGCAGCCGCCTAGCGCCTAACTCGGCTGAGTTAACTCGTCCATTTTGATCGAGTTAATCCAATCGGCTCGGCCTTGCTAATTTTTTCATTATATATATACCCACACACGTCACAGTTAATTTTTTTTAGTTAGCCGCATAGGCGCCCGCCTAGACCATCTAGGAGATCTAGGCGCTCCTCTACCGCCCGACTAGCGCCTAGCACTTACTGCAACCATGGGTCAGATAACAACATGCCAACTAAGAATTTTATCCTCTTGGGACATTGCAGAAAAATCAAAATAAAGATCAATACCATCTTTAGAGTTGTCAGTTCCCTCCTTGGACGATTGCTTCCCGAGACGGTATTTCTGTAAAGAAAAGAAAGACGGTTAGGGTTCAGGGGGTACGCTGTGAACGTTTATGGAACAAGACACTTAAACGCCACCCGAAGGCCAATGGGGTGAGAGAAACCAAAGCAAAACCTGAAGGTGAGACTTTAAATGATATAAGGTCAGGCCTTTCACCCCCATTGTCCTCATAATCGATTTTGGTGTCGCTTCTGCAAAGTGAAGTGACAAAGGACATGGAAATTAGCACGTAAAAATTTACAAAGAAAATGGTAAAGAGTAGTATGCAAGAACATAACGCTTAACATCACAATAATTAAGGAAAATTACTAAATAAGACAGTAAGGTAATTGCAAGAGGATTCGATTCGTGTATTCTATTTCAGTACAATGTATGTCCAAATATTACACGTCAAGGGACTATTTAAGCACGATTAATAACAAACCCAACTACCTAACTGCACGAAGACATTATGTTGGAAAAAGATATGGTTGGACTTTATAAATCTCTTACCAAAAGGCATTTCAGAAAGTTCAAATTAAAACAAGTAAAAACAGACAGAGATAATAATCATTGCTTATCCTATAGGTCTATCCCACAAGTGTATAGGCTTTTCATGAATCCTATCTCGTTACAGCCTGAAGCCATTGTTGCACTTATATCAGAAAGTTATCCCATTTTCAAATACCAGCATGTTCTCCCAAATTCAGCTAAGTCAAGTGGCACAATACCTCGAACACCCAAACACGCATATTAGATGAATTATACCCAAAACTATGCATATGAGATAGCGAGTCTTTCAAACTATTACGATTTACGACAATTTTATTATGCTAAACAAAAGAAAACTGCAAACAGTATCCAAATATTAGAACTTTCACTTAGAGCCTTCATATAACAGAACTATACATGATCTTAAGACCCAAGGTCATTATGGCCCTTCATGACAATCATTTTTAATGAAGTTAAGGAGTAGATGACTACCAAAATGCTTTTACAATTAAAATAAATCATCATTTAGTGGCAATAAATGCAAGACATCTTTATCATCAACAGTTATTTTAGAAAGAGTTCTTCCTTTCTTTCTTCCCAAAAAGTTGAATCCACAACCCCAAGGGCCCCCACGCCCCGGCCCGACAAAGAACCTGGGAGGATGTAAATCATGAAATCTCAACTGAACACAGAGGCTAGACATTTGCTTCCTGCGCACAAGGAGCCCCTCACTTTGAGAGGTTGCCCCCACACACTGCCGCCGGTGAGACTCGATCCTGGTCTTTCTTCCCAAACTTCACCCCTATAACTTCATTTAATGGGCAAAAGGCATTGGTTTTTTACCTGATGGGCGACTGAGTCACTGAGTCACTGTGACTTATCCCCTCGACTACCCTGTCGGGCCGGGGTGTGGGTCTTGGGGCAAGAGAATTTCGCCTTTTGTGGGCAAGTTCTTCATTTTCCTACCCATCTCACACCCTCAAAAACTTAAGTAATTAACTGGCTACACATCACTATCAAGCATCAATTAACCCTCAAATAACAACTATACATCACATTTGCATATGTTTACCTTTGAGATGGAAAAAGACCCTTCATTTGTACTAAAGACTCAAAGGTTGTCTATAACTCTTTACCTAATCATATGAAGCAACATCCTTAAACATAAGAAAACAAAATAAACATTCTGGGCAACACAAATCTTTAATCTTTTTTCAATTTTTATTTCTTGCAAACTCAAAAGAACTTCCTAGATCAATAATTAGAGCCAGAAATCAAAATTTCAGGACCCAAGATCCCAGCTTTGAACAAAAATTCAACAGAAAACACAATCTATAGACTGTCCTATACAAAACCCTGTAATGCAGAAATCAAAGAAGCAGAGAAAAATGATAGAGAAAGAATATATATATAAGGCACTAACTGTCGGGGCCGCCGAGCTGGGTGACGGCGTCGACGAAGCGCTCGTGGAGCTCGGCGGTCCAGCGGAGGCGAGGCTTGGGATCGGCGGTGAGAACAAGACAAGCATCTCCGGGAAGGTTGGTTCCGTCCAAGGAAAGAGCTCCCTGGTGGTTGTGGTGGTGGTGGTGGTGGTTATAGTCGCCGGCGTCTAGGCCCAGACCCCGGAGAGGCACCGCCGAGTACATTTTTTTCACGGCAGCCCGCAGCCCAGCAGACAACCCCAGCCGGTTTAAGGTTGTGTTTTTTGGGCTATATGAGGAGGAGCAGAGGGGAGGGAGAGAGGGAGAAGACAAGACAGCGATGTGTTGTATTGTAGTGTGGGAGTGTTGTCTTCTTTCTCTCTCTCTCTCATCTTTCTTTCATTTTATTATTATCCAAAACTCTGTATTACTTCACAATCAAACTTTATCAATATCTATTTTATATTATATACACTTACCATATTCAAACTTAAAATCTTACAGGATATATAACCAATTTGGTTGGCATGAGCGGTCGTGTAGTCTGATTCCTTAAAAAAAATTGGGAGTGTACCTCCTATAGTTAGGACCAAACTCTTACGGTTACACGGAATCATATTTGTTAAGAAAATGTCTCTAGCCACGCTCCTTCTAGCCCTGGAGTGATTAGCGAGCCGTAAACATCAATAAAAAATCTATACTTTTAAGTTTTAACATTGATCGTTTTTTGTGTTGGAATAAACGAAAATCCTACTAATGCACCAGGTAATAAACATTAATCTTTTTAGTCTTTTCTTACTATATTGTTTAAAAGATGTTTGAGAGGGCAAAAGTAAGATTTTCTCCCGCCATCCTCTAACCCTCGAGTGGTTAACCAGCTGCCGATTAATATTGGTGTCTGAATAAACAATAATCTTACTGACCTTGTGGTCTAGCGGCGATAACTCTCCTAAATGAGAAGCTATGAATTTGAGTCTTTTTTTTTTTTTAGGAAAATTTGAGTCTTTTTTATACTTTAGAATTGTTATGAAAAAAATATTGCATTGTATTATTATTTGTATTTAGTTTTTTTTTTTTTAGTCTTTTCTCTGCTATGCACTGCCTGCCTATGCAGAAAGTAAAACAGCACAGTAGAACATATCAGTGATATCAGCTGGATTTCTTTTAATTATTATTATTATATTATTATTATTATTTTCATTCGTCAGTCTTTTTGAAAAGAAATAAAAAGTCACTTTTTAGACTATTTTCAGACTAAGCTTATATACATATTTTTTTCGTTAAAAAAATAAAATAAAATAATACAGTGGGGAGTAACAAATATATAATGAAAAAACAGAAAAGTTGGTAGATGGAAATTTCCATATATACCCCCATGGATCTTTGTTTACATGGATTAGGAGAGATTGAATCTCTCTTGTGTTTGTCTGTTTGCTTCAACATTTACGGTTTGTTTCGTGGGGCCTTACTTTAATCTTGTGAATGTTGTGGAAATTTGTTTTATTTTACTGAAAATAACACTATGCATATGGCTAAAGCGTAAGTAATATACTAACCTTCTGTCATAGCTCTTTTACCTGTAGAGCCTACGTGAGAGGATATGGCCAAAATTGAAATCGGGAAATGTTTAAATCTTAAATATAACGAGACTAGCTATGTGATTTCGATACAATCCACCGTCATAAAAGAGAAGATGCATCCAACATGAATAAAAAATATGAAAGTTTAACCCCCAAAAAAGATAGGAGACACTTATCTAACCTTTAAGTCCATAATGTCTAAACAAATAAATATTGCATATTATCTTGAGGAAGATCAAGAATTGAGGTTTCCCACTTGCCATTTTGTCCAAGATTAGTAAGAAAATACACGCATTTATTCTCCTCTTTCAAAATGTAAGCGACTTCCATATATACTCAACAGGAAAAACAATTACAATACAAAAGAAGTGTCAAGTAGCATCCTGATCCATGCTCATGTCCTTCTTAATAGAGTTCACCACCTCTTCCAAATCAAGTTCGACTTTCATATTGTTACCCTTAATTATCTTTAGTTAGCCAAAGACCTTATCTTTTCAATTGTGAAGTTGGTTGTTGATCCAATATTATCCGTGAAGCCAATGTTCCGATCCATTAGTCCAAGTGATCTCGGAACCAGCACACTACACTTGCCATACATAACTCCGCTTTCTTTTCTCCATCGGGCATCGATATTGAACTTTAAAATGCCTTATGAATGAGGTATCCACCGGACCTATCTTGTACCCCATAAAATGTCATTCTTTCTTATGAAAATATTGTCTGTCTCTTTCACAAATTAATATGTACAGAAAATAATTAAAACCTCATAATTAAATACTCAAAATATTATTCCCTATAATTATATTACTATTAGATTATATTGCTCTATACGGCAAGGAAAACAGTATGAAATTTCTTATTTGTTTCATTTATTTGAAAGTAATTTTATAAAATATAATCATATATTCGTTTAAGTGGTAGGGAGCAAGGTGTTGGCTTGTTCATGTGTGTGTTTCTCCATCTTTCTCTCCCCTTGTTTTTATTGGGAGTAAGGAGGGACATATGGGCGGAAGAAACACGTGGGTACTGCTGGCATTTCATATATATATATATATATATATAAAGGTACTATATATACACACTCATCAGTGCATACATTAGCCGATACAAACTGTACTAAAAAGATTATATGCGACAAAATTAATTGAGATGGTGTTCCTAATCATCTAAGCACAACCTGAGAATCATGTTCCGCTTACTTGGCTACCCCTTTCGAGGCAACATAGGAGATTATATTTGGATTTTATAGTACGGAAGGCAAAATAATTTATATGGTAGATAAATAAATTTGATAAAATCATGAAAGTCAATACTCCTATTTACTTATCGATTCAATTAAAAACATACCCGCACAATAACAAGATTTAAATGAGTATGAGCTTACTTACACGGTCCATGGGAGCTAGCATACACAAAGTTTTCAAGAATCATACATGCTACACATCCTTACATTTACCACTCACAAACGCAACTACTATTTGATATGACAATTGCATGTTTAGATAGTTATTATATATTTACGATGTGACATTTTGACACATTAAAAACCAATTATTTATAAGCAACGTGACAACTATAATAATACTTAGCATTTTTCCTATTTCAAATTCAGTCATATTTAAATTAAACTTCTAACAACCAAAACTTTGAATAAAGAAAACCATCATTTATTTTTCATTTTAATGTTAGGTTTGTTGACTCCAAATGATTGGAACATATATCAGTCCTATGTTCGTTAGTTAGGTAAATGATGTGAAAAACTAACAACTTTCCATTCTGGCTCTGAATTTAGGCAATTCCGATTATGACCACCAAAAAGTGAGAAAGAAAAAGGCCTCATTATCTATCCTTTTTGTTTTTTTACTTCTACAAAATGGGAGGATAACTTCATGTTATAAAAGCTAGGTTTCATCCCAACTTTATGCAGAGAACAAAATCGAGCTGCAAATAGATTAGTTGGAGACTTTATATGATGTATGTAAAGAGGTGAAGTGGATAAAAGAGTGAAATGCTATGATGATAGCCATAACATGTATTATCAATTAATTATTACCTTGTATAGTTAGGATTAATAAATAATAACTATAGGTATTATTCCCTGCGACAAAGCATGGTAATGCAACTAAGCACATGAATTCTTAACCCCAAGGGCCAGATAAAGGGCCTGCAACTGAACACATGAATCTTCAACCCCAAGGATCCGACAAAGCATGGTAATGCAACTGAACACAGAGGAACCCCCTTACTGCCACGTACTGGTGAGACTTGAATATGAAGATTAACATCGGCCATTACAAGCATCCACTTCACTCGAAGGAGCATTCATATCTCACGAAGTGTTACCAAAAGAGCGGTTAGGATCATTCTTGTATAAATAGTCCAATTATTTTATCATTGAAACACCTTTTATCTCATTCTTACACTTTATCTTGTAATCACAAAATTAATTATTGACCAATATTACAAGTTGTTCGCCCTATTTTTTGTATTTCTTTTTATTTATAACTTTTTTTTTAATCCTAAGACTAATTAATTTAAACCCAAGTCAATTTTCTCCAACATTACTAATTAGTTAGTATATTTCCATATGATTGGGCATTAATTAAAAGACCATAAATACTATATCACATGGCACGCAACGGCTTAGGAAATATCTAGCAGACTAGCACTTAAAATAATGTTATCAAATCATATTATAATAAGTCATTAAAGCTGTTATTTTATGTAAACATAATTGTTTAGTATGCCAATAATTTTTCATACAATAAAAATATATACACGAGAATATATATGTAATAATGATGCTAGTTATTAGCATATGAATGAAATAAGTAAAAACCATATATCATTGTATAATCTTTTTTTTTAAGTGATAAAGAAAATTCGTAGTCACTGTCTATAGGTATGTACTGATGTACACTTGGTTTCTGTTTAACAATTTGTAAATCACGTAAAAAAATAAAAACTACACTGAAAAAATTATGTGCAACAATCGCGAACCTTAGCCCGCAACCCCTCATTATTATATAATCTTGTTGGACCAACTTGAAAGCCAATCATAAGCAATGGGGTCTGGGAAGTGATAAAGCAGATGCAATATAATATTGAAATAATTAGCTAAGGCAACTAAAATATGTACCAAAATGGTAAGTTGCATCTTGCAAGTTGCAAGTTGGTCCGACTGGCAACTATTCATGCATCTGTATGTTAATTATAAAATTGTACGATCCATTTCTTTGGTATAGTATATAATAAACTGGTTACGTTACTTTTTTTTTTTGATAATAATAATAAACTTTCATTAATAAACTTTAGAAACAAATACAACAAGGTTCAATGGAATGTAAAGCCATTTCATACAATCTGACATAGAACTAAATTTTCTAGCTAAGCTAATTAAATT
>CM008332.1:30179200-30192526 GCA_002525835.2 Ipomoea batatas
TTTTTTTGAGTTCAAAACAATTTGTTGTTGTTACTATTATTATTATGAAAAATTGTAATTTATGCCCCTCCATAATATGTCAATTATCAATGTGACTCCTGAATTATTAGTGTAAATTTTGCTCCTCAATTTTCAAAACGGTACATGGATTGCCCCTCTCGTTACGCACCTGGGGTTTAAAACGGTGTCATTTAAAAATTGATATGGGCAATATATGTACCATTTTGAAAATTGAGGAGTAACATTTATACCACTAATAATTTTAGAGATCGACACATTGATAATAAACATATTATAAAGGAGCATAAATTACAAATTTCTATTATTATTATTATTATTATTATTATTATTATTATTATTTTAGAATATAGTTGAGATCGCTTAACTCACACAAGCAAAATTTATAGATAATATTACGTTAGAGCGAGCGTATGACATAAACTCAACGGGGAAAATAATATTTTAGGAGATAATTTGAGCATAAAGTGTTCCTTTGCTTTATTTCAGTCTAAGGTACCGTCTACTTTAAATATTAATCACGAAATTTTTAATTTCTTTTATATATATAAATGAGTTCCTGTGCGGTTGACCTTCTCCGATGTAGTTATGCAATTACTTTAGGTGCATAATTTTTCTTCTTAATGTGCGTGATTGGTATGCTTAAGGTGCATGAATTATTGAAACTTAAGGTGCACCATTTTAAAACCTTAGGTGCGTGATTTGTGTACTTAAGGTACGTTGTCTTAAAGTTTTAGGTGCAAGTGATTTGTATTTTTAAGGTGCTTTATTTGTGTGATTAAGGTGCGCGATTTGTGTATTTAAAGTGCGCTATTGTAATGGTTAAGGTGCGTAACCGCAATTGCACGAGAACCCTGCCCACACCTGAATCCTTTCCTCCCTCTCTCTCTCTATATATATATCCTTATAAACTTTAAACATGAATGGGTCATATATACTTGCTAAATCATCTCAATATTATCGATCCGACATTTAGTCGTGCATTGCTTTTAAGTGACGTGCTTTCACTTTTATTGTTACTTTATTATTATCTGACCAGTATTTTAAATAGGAATAGCAACGAGACGGAGAGTATATATAGTCTCATTATATTCCTGTGACGCTGTTGCACTTCTCGTTCTTATCCTCATTTTTTGAATTTTGGTCTTCGAAGGGTTGAGGAGAAATTATCATTCCTAATTCTGAGCTCGAGGTAGTACATATAGTGAGCTTAGTGGATTTTCTTCTCAAACACTCAATAGTGCATTGCATTACTTAATGCACACTTTTGAATAGTGACTGTACGAGATTTTCTCGTCAACAAAAAAAATATTGTATTATTACAGATAACACTCATATAGTCCATTGGATGCAATTAAAAATTTTCTATGATAATATTAAACAACTGAAATATATAGTGCTAATTGTATAAAGTTATAATAAAATTTCTTACTAATATGGGCTTGCTAATCTATCCTAAAAGAGCATTAGAGTGGGCAAATCATAAATATTGTACAAGAATTTTACGAGTTGAATTTTTTTCGTGCAATTTAATTTTTTTATATGATTTATAAGCTATTATAAAGGAACATAGTTTCCATGCATCTTTGTCATTCAAAAAAGAACAAATAATCCCGTCACACTGCGCTCTTCTCTTAAAATTATCTTTTAATTATTATTATTATTATTATTATTATTATTATTATTATTATTATACTTTTTTATTCAAGTTTTCATGACATCTCATTATAAAATGGTGTTGGTGACCAATCAATTCATGAGTAAATAAAATTTAATAGATAATTTCATGTAATTAATTAAGAAAGTGTGTGTATGTCTAATGTCTGTATATATTTGTATATGTCAAATCATCAAAACATTTCACTTTATTATTAGTCACATTTCCTTTTTTTTTTTTTTTTTTTTTTTTTTTTTAAATCTAACATTTCCTTTAAGTCGATTTCACTTTTGTTGTGACTTTATTATTATTTGTCGAATATTATGGGTCCGAGGTACTAAACATTTTTGATCTCAGTGGATTTCTTTTTCTCTAACTCAATAGAGCATTGCATATGAATTATTATTCAATCCACTGGGGATGGGGACTGGGGAGTGTACTCTCGTATCCATTTTTGTGATCTTGTCCCACCCCCTATTCTCGTCTCCATCTCCATTGGATATAATTGAAACTTTTTTCATCTCGATTTCTGTTGTGAAATTTTAGGGGTTGTCTCTGATTTAAATTAGTAGTTTAGTACACATTTTAATATTTAAGTAACAGAAATTAAATGTTAAATTATTAATCCAAATTATCATATTCAAATATTAAGTTAGTTTTTAAGTGTTCTATTATATTCTTCATGACAATATGTATTGGGTTCAACTCTTATGAGAACAACTACAAACTTTTCTAATAATGAGAACTCTGGACAAATGTTAGTCTTCGATCTAGTAGATTTAACGGTTGAAAAATAAAAAGAAAATAAACATGATCAGAATATTACAACTTTCAAAGTTAAATGATGTATTTAAGAATCAAGAAAAATCTAAGTAAAATTCTTGTCTTTTTTGCTTTGCTTTCATTTGTCATAACACAACGTGAATCACATGGGCCTGGCCAATAAAAAAAAATACTTTTAAATTGAAAAAGTACTAGAAACTGTAAAAAATGTACCTTTTACTAGTGTTATTCTGATTCATTAGTTAGCTTATCAACCAATTGACTAAGGTCCTGTTCTATAAAATAGAGTTAAAATATCAATATAAGTGTTTGGTTGATCAGTTTTTTGTAACTCCAAAATGCTAAAATTCAAAAAGTTGGGTGAAAATAACTTTTTCAATTAGCTTTTGAGAAAAGAAATTATACCAAACATCTATTAGCTAACAACTAATATACCAAATATTTTTCTATAATCAGCTAATGTTATCCACTAATAATACTCTCTAACTCAATCAGCTAACAATCATTTAATTTACCAAACATGGCCTAAATAATGCATTTGTAACATGATAGCTAGCTAGGATGACGTCGTCGTGGATGACACAACCAATTGATCTCAGCAGACGTCATACTGCAATCATGCCTGGGTTATAAAGAGATAGATAACACTTAGCAGCCTAATAAATGAAACAATATATCGCATGTATGCTTGAAAAAAGTCCACATTTTTGCAAGAGGGGAGGGATCTAGCTTCACTGATTACCTTTTCATGAACTTAAAAATGAATTTATGAAATTAAATATATAATTTGATGAAATCGAAAAATTTAGATTATTAAAAAATTCAACCTATCATTTAAATTCAACCTTATATTAGGAGGCACAAATTAATCAACTTAATAAGCCCACCAAATACATTAATCCATCCAACACATTATTTGAGCAAATTATTCGAATTGACAAATAGCAAATCTCAAAATAAAGTCTAGTAACAACTTGATCGGTCTATTTATAACATTGGTAATTTTGACTTTTGCATGCAGGGTAGTTAAACGTGAACAAGTTTGTTTAGGGATTATTAAGAGTGTATTTAGTTCATGGTTTACACTGGTTGATAACTTTTTAAAACACAACTATATCGTTCCATCTTATTTTGTTCATATTGGTGCTCTGCATGTTATTATATTAGGATCAATTATTGTCTTAATTTTTTATTTTTGTATTTTAAAATTTTTTATTCACATTATAAAGTCATAAACAACCAAACATAAATATGCATGGTAATCATTTCCACCACCATACTACCAAACATGTAAAACATAGATTGCAATTCGAGAAGATACATGTTCAACCTGAATTGAGAAATAATTTTTTTTTGATGATTAGGGAAACCTGCACTGCAACGATTAGATTATGCAAGGGTGTGCTTACTATCAAACTTGTGACCATATAAGAGAATCACGCTGCTCTCCATTTACTCAGCAAATTAAATGATTTGAAAAGAATTTTATTATTGAACAATTTAATTACAGAGTAGATTGAGTTGCCCTCGCTCATCGATCTTGATGAAGCTTCAAGCTCGATCGGGATTTTCAGTACCCAATTGCTGAAATCGATCTAGGTCGAACAGCATCAAATATGTATTAGTTTTAGCCTGCAGCCCTCTGGAGGTTTCTTCCAATTCGTGTGCAGCTTCACATTGACACCTAACTGGAGATCGAGCATCACGTACATACTACTCTTCAATTCTGTGCTTCCCACCTCCAATTAAACAGCTGCATGGATTTCCTAGCTTCCTTCAACCGTGTTTTGCTATTCCAGATTTTATCATTTTTGGCTCTCTAGATACTCCTGCAGACCATGATGAAGATGCATTTATCGTTATTGTTGAGACTTGAGAGACGACTGGTATGTAGTATAAGGCATTATTATTGCACCAGTACGTTCTGAGCATTTATATATGATTGTTAGGCGGAATTGAAGTTAGTAAATTAAAGGTCAATTCTAAGCATCTGGTAGCTAAGGGATTGTTAGGTGAAAGCCGAAAAATGGGACCAAATCTAGCATCCAACAAGTAGCAAAAAATGTACTGTGACGATAGTCTATAAATAAATAAATAAAAAGTTGTGCTTTGCTGCTTTTGATGTGTGTACGAATGTCAAATTGGGCTGAATTGAAGAAGTCCATGGCCTAGCCCTAACCTGGGTCAAGATTTTGATCATCTCGCTCCACCGAATGTTAATGCTCACTTCACTTTTAGTTTTCAACTTTAGTAACTGAATGTGAATGCTCACTTTCAGTACAGTTTTCAATTTTAGTTTAGTGGTTTAACCCGCTAGATCGATAAGGTCGACAATCCGATTTTTGGGTTAGGGTCAACCCAACCCATTAAAAAAAAAAAAACAAAAATCATTTAGCCCAACTTAAAAGTCTTGTAGGGCTAGCCCAAAATCTAACGGGTTGGCCAAATTAATATCCTTAGGTGTAAGTGGTAAGCTCTTGATAATTGCTCAATAGTTATACTATGAACCCGCATCCACCTTGCAAGGTGGAAACATCACAATTTACATAGTGAATTCAAATTGTAAACTAAGTAACATTCATTATGTATATAAATTATGAACATATATTCACTAAATAAATTGTACTGTGTATTTTGGAGTTTGAGTCCACATAATAATTTGGCGTATACTTGGCTAGTGTACTCCAAGCATATATTTATCGATTTCCTACGTTCTGAAAGAATGAATTGTTTGGATCGTTTCAGTCCATATATTTATTGATTTCCTGTTGCCAACTCTCCTCCACATTATACCATCCCTCATCACTGATTGAGAGCCTCGTTAATACTCCTTCAAACGAAGGATGGATTTCCTCCAACTTTTGCTTCAAGAAAAAAGCTAAGTTATTATATATGTTTTTAATATATACGTACTATGAATGGGTTGAACCAGCTATATATTATCCTATAACTTTATTGGCAGTCAACAGAAGAACAAATATAATTTTCCTTAAAATTATATATTTTTGTAATTAACATGCATATATAGCAGGATGAAAAGTAAGTAATTAAATAACAGACATTATATTATTAAATTAAAGGAGTTGCAACATTGGTTGTCTGAGATTCCTTGCGGCTGCAGTCATATATAGATGCCACAATATGCTTACGTACAGTATTAGCAGAGCTGCCAAGAAGATATAGGCGAGATATTTCATGGCTATAATTATATTGCTGGATGGTTTCTTGACACGTAATTCCTTTGTACTCGATCTTCACAATCTGATCTTGTTGCAAAACTTGTACGTACGCCCTTGTCCACATCATCTTGCTCTCCGATCCCATTCCTCCACCGCCTTCTGGATGGCTCTCCGACTGCTCTCCGCGGGCGGCGGATCTGTTGCTCAGACCGCCTTCTTCAATAATATCATATCGTACGTTGTTGCGCAGCAACGTAACTTGACGGACGTACGGACGGTCTTCAGTTGTATCCACAATGCGGCACATCCATCAAACCAACGTAACGAAATCTGTAAGCTCTAACTTGGATCCAGGCCGGTGAATGTGCGGCAAATAATGCAGCTTCATACGCCACCAAGTTTCTGAGTCGGATTCCAGTTTGATCTCCGATCCGGCAGATAAAGCGTGTTTGTTTCGCCGCCGCCGATTAATTGGAACTTGATTCCCCTGATCCCTCGATGAGTACAGTGGACATTGAATTTCTTAGACAACTCTAAGGCCGGGCAGATGGAATTTGGATCTCCTCGATCTTAGCTTTTTCTTCTTTCTCCTCCGATCCTTCCAATATGTAGTTGGCAAATCTGCTGCTCTTCCATACTTGGAACAATATAATGGCGGTAACAGTTTGGAAGTGATAAGGCACATGTAGAGATACCTTCGTTGTCCTCATCGTCCTCCTCAGCTCGTCTTTGAGACCTTAGCTTGGTTGTTCACTAAGCTATGAGATAATACAAGTGAGCCAGCAGATGTTTGCTCTTTAGGTTTTCACGAAGCTCGGCCAATTTGAGCGGAGAATGTGCTCTGCAGAAGTCGTAAAACAATTCCGCATACAATTTGGTACCTCCACAAAACAATTAAGATTCTTCTTCTTCTGCTGCTGCTGCTGCTGAAATCATCATCGTTGTCTCGGAATAGTCCCAGTTTGTTCCCGGCCAGGCTCAGCGCCCGCCGGCGCCGGGATTTGGTTCTCCAGTTTCAGAACATCATATCCTTGGCCAACGTTGTGTGGACGAGGTCGACACTGTTGTGGTGACGATAACATTATATTGCAGGAAAGCAAGGAGGTATGGTAGAGAGAATCGATGGCCATAATGTAGGCTAAGGTGCAGAGAGGTTCGAGGTCCAAGTAGTTGGACCGAATCTCCGCCTCCAAATCATTCATTTCCTTGAGAAAATTATTCAGAGAAAAATTTTGGTCGATAATAAGCTTCTTCACTAGAGCACGCTTTTGCCTTTCTTCGACGTTACGTTGAGATTGGGGCTAAGATGATGGTATGCCCCCAGGCCCAGTCTCTGTGGGGTGTAAGCTTCCGCTAATGTTTCCTTCAACTCATTGGTTTGGTGACTAGGATAGAAAGATGGAAGGTGTGGCCTCAACCTTTATGTTCGCGTCTATGGAACTAAGCCCTTCCCGAACCCATCGCTTCTCATACGTCGATGATGAAGCCGTAGCCATACTTTGGATGCGGTGGCCGTTAAAAGCTTCCAAACTACATTACAATTACAAATACAATTAAAATACAAAAAATCAAAATCTATAAATAACTCCAATCAAATTGGTCATGTTACAAGTTTAACTCCATACTTATTAATTTTTAGACATTTTTAAGCAATTTTTTTTTTTTTTAAAAAAAAAATCTCAGCTCTCAATCATTGCCTTTATATGCATTAAATTCTTTGTGGGGTAAAGGAGAGGCAGGTGGTTGAGGAGTTAGAAAAAATTTAATCCAAAAGGTTGAATCCCCATCCAAGGCCCCTCACGTCTCGGCCCGACAAAGCATATCATGGTAACTCAACTGAACACAAACATGTAAATCATGGTAACTGAACTGAACACAGAGGCTATACCTTTGCTCACTGCGCACAAGAAGCCTCCCACATTGCCGCTGGTGATCCCTAGTCTCTTCTCCTAACCCGCGAGCCTAATGGGTGGGCCCGCAAAAAACTGCCAAAAATTAGGTCTGCAGTGAGGCGGGTCTAATAGGACTAGGCGGCCCGCTTTGGCAGTATTAGTGCAAACTATGACGTGGAAATGTAAGGCAGAAAATCTTCAATCTGATCGCATAGAATTCACCTAACGATGGGTCTGTGGCATTGTTCATACAACTAATGACTGTAAAGGGAAGGCCTGGTGGATGAACAAGTCTTTGAAATCTTCAATGGGATTAGCAGATCTTCTCTTCAGGGAAGTCGAAGGAGGAGTGGGCTAGCCGGAAGGTGGTGAAACAAGTGAAGAAGATGGTGCAAAAGGCTGTACAGATCTCTCCAAAAGATGATTGATTGTGAAGATTGCAGTCCAGTTTGTAAGGAAACCTTTTGGAATTGCAATGAAGTATCCGACGTTTATGTTTATGGTATTGCAAGCAAGCATATTGCCAAGTCTAATGGATACAAAATCTGCTTGGGCAGCTCAGATGGTCACAGCTGTGGTGTTTAGAAAGAAAGACCAAAAATTGAGTTTCATCAATACAGCGTAGAAGCAATATCTCAAAGTGAGGGGCTCCCACTAAATAAAAGTCTAGCCATCCTCCCAGTCCCCAGATGTTCTGTAACTTCTGTTGGGGGCGTGGAGGCACTTGGAGTTGGAGATTCAACCTTTCGGGAAGGAAGTCTATGGATGCAAAATCAGGGGTTCTAAAGCCAATGCAATCATCAGTTTAATGATGTCTGCTTAGTTCTTAGCATTAGTACTCTGAGGTTTCTACTTGCATCTTTCTTTATGCTATTGCTACCACCTCCCCAGGCATTTGAAGTATCAGAACAAAGCCAAAGTTATGTTCTTTAGTCACAGATCACCCTCATCTCTGCAAATTGCAAAACCATCATCATCATCATCACTTAGCCTTCCATCTTTATTGTCATAGATTTCAAGAAAATTGGTGCATTTTTCCAGTACCCTGCAAATATAATGCCATTGTGCATCAACAATGACCTTTACCACACTCACTGCCCTGCCAACAATTCTGTGAACAAACCCATTGCATTGATAATAGAGTATTTGAACAGTAAATTAGGGGTTTGTATCTAAACGCACAGATAATTAGTGAAATTTTGCTTCAACAGATAAAATCAAAATTGCAATAATAAATATAAGTAATAATTACTTGTTATACCAAGAGTTTACATTGCTTTGAACATTATCAATTCGTGGAGGGAGATACGAACCGCAAACCCTAAACCGGGAACTACGAATTAGGGTCCTTGCCGCGGAGGCGGAAGATTATCCGTCCCCGGCTCGAGTCGTAACGGCTGACTTCGACTCTGACTCGGTCTCCGGGCAACAACCGGATGAAATTCTTCCGGATCTTACCGGAAATGTAACCTAGAATCACGTCTTGGTTATCCAATCGGACTCTGAACATGCCGTTGGGGAGCGATTCCGTTATCGAGCCTTCGTGCGTCATCTTCTGCTCGGCCGCCGCTTGGCACCGGACACGAATTCCGTTCATCTTCCTCGGCGAATCGCGCGGCGAGTTGATGAAACCGCGCCTGGCTTTAGCTACGAGCTTCTCGTACTCCTTTCCGCGGAAACTCGCCCAGTTTGTGGCTTTGGAAGGCGGTGGAGGAAGATAGAGCGCCTTGGAGGCGGTGGGGACGGCGGCGGAGGGGGCTGCTGGCCACCATGAAAGGGAGGCCATGGCTCGCTGCTCAGCTTGGCGGATAAGGTGAAGATTGCAGTTGCAGGATGTGAGTTCTACTCACGCGCCCCGCTGAAACTCGCCACTTCTGAGCTTTGATATTTCTCCTTTTCTAAGTTTTGGTGAGAAATGCGTTCAAAGCCCAATACCCCCATAGGCCCATTTATATCTTTCAAAGCCCGATATTCAACAGGCCGATTTAAGTAGACTTTTAACCCAATAGCCATAGAACTGGTCCACCTTGCAAGGTAGATCCAGTGGTCCAAAATACACGATTTATATATTGAATGTTCATAATTCATTGTGAACATTCAGTAAGTAAATTGTAGATATTTAGTTGTGATTTGTGAATATTCAGTATATAAATTGTATGTTTTGGGTTTACTGAATAATTTTTCTTTAACCAATAGTTATACTATAGACCCGCGTCCACCTTGCAAGGTGGACTCATCACAATTTACATACTAAATGCTCATAATTTATATATTTTCTTTTGAGGATATCATAATTTACATAATGAACATTCAATATAGAAATTCTGGACATTCAGTATATAAATTGTGTATTTTGGACCCGAGTCCATATTGCAAGATGAATCCAGGTCCAATGAATAATTTTTTTTAGTTATACCATGGACCGGGTCCACCTTATAAGGTAGACCAATCACAATTTATATACTAAGTGTTCAGAGTTTACATACGAAATGTTCATAATTTGAATTGTGAACATTCAATATGTAAATATTGTATTTTGGACCGAGTCCACTGACCACAGAATAATTTGCCATTTTTAACAGAAACGGCAGTTCCAAGTAGGCCACCCATAATGGTATAAATGAGTTTCCCCAAATTGTTGAGAAAATAATTACAAATTTTTACTTCATGAAATCTTATTGAGCAAAGCTTAAATAAAAAAAGAGTTAAAGATCAAGGTTTTTAAACAAAAGTACTTTGTTGGCTTAAGTTGGTTTTCATTTATCAAAATTAGTGGTGATAAACTTTAACATATATGAACCTGTAAAGAAAATTTCTAGTTTCACCCTAAGTATATGAATTCTTATTAAGAATATATATTATTTCAATAAAAAAAATGGTAGGAACACCCTAGATGAGATATGTTCTTAATAATGCCTCATTCAAACCTGTTCTAAGGCATTTATAGGAAAGTTGTGCTAAAAGAAAACCAATATATTATGGAATATATTATAAAGGCATAAACATAATAAAGCAATTCTTTTTTTTTCCCCCCTTCTTTTTTGTCATGTTACTTACATTTATGTTGCTAACATTTATTGGGTGTTTGGTTGGAGGAGGATAACGTTCTTCAATATACACGTAATATAATTAGTTGATTATTCGCGTGAACTTTAAAAAAGAGAGCAGAAACGTAACTATTCACCGTCCTTATCAAAATGTATGTATAATCACGTCATTGTCCGTTAAAGACATATATTAATTACATGTAGACTTTGGGTTTGATGCGATACGTGTCATCTAGAATCGTCACACCATCATTACACTACACTTAGAAATCAAAATGAAATGGTTTTCCCAAACCAATTTGCAAAACCAAATCTAAATGAAATGGTTTGAAGTGCGTGGTATATTACATGTTATTATACATTTCTTTTCTTCTTCCTCACCAACCTTATATGTCGTCACTCACTTTGGCAATCCTTTCACAAGAATTATGTGCCCTTTTGGTTCTTTTTTTGGGTATTTATACTTGAAGTTTTGTATTTGTTTAGTCATACAAACATAAGTTTAATTGGTTTATGCAATCTTTCTCTTGGTAATTTCCATATATACTCATTGAACTATTCTCATTTCCCTCACATACCCTCATGGATTCTTCTCACAACTTCAATTCCTCCTCATCAATCAACTCCGGTGTACTTAACACGGGCGCTTACCCGCAGGGCGGTGGCGCTTCCTCTTCCACCGCCACCCCTAGGCGTAACTACACAGCGAGGCGGGCGGCGCCAGAGTCCGGCGCCGCCGCCCGAGGCCCTTGCGGTGCATGCAAGCTTCTCAGGAGGAAATGTGTTCCAGAGTGCATCTTTGCACCCTACTTCGACCCCAACGAGGGAACCGCCCGGTTCGCCGCCATCCACAAGGTGTTCGGGGCTAGCAACGTCTCCAAACTTCTCACGCACATCCCAATGGACCGCCGCCCCGACGCCGCGATCTCCATCTCCTACGAGGCGGAGGCCCGAATGTCGGACCCGATTTACGGCTGCGTGTCAACAATTCTTGCATTGAAGCAACAGGTATATATAAATTATGTTCTGTATATGTCATATGTACTGGACAATGATATACGTTACATTGGACAGTAACGCACATAGATAATATTATTATACATTATAAAATATGCTCTTTGTAACTAGGATACAATTAATAAAACAGCAGACACATTGCTGAAACACATAAATCTCATCGTCCTCTCTACTTTTTGTCATTATTTTCGATTATTTGCAGGTGGCATCTCTTGAAGCAGAGCTTGCCATGGTGAAAACCCAGATAATGATCAGCAGATTTGCAGCGGAAAACAACTTTCTTCTTCAAACCCCTCAACAACAACAACAACAACAACAACAGCAACAGCAACAACAACAGGACCAAAATGCAGCAATAATAATGGAGCAGCAGCAGCAGCCTGTATATTTCAACACTTCCTATGATTCAAACAGCCTGCTAAACTTAACCAATTTCACCACTAATTACAACTATATAGGGGAAGCCACACCCCCTAATACACAGTCTTTTGGTCCCAATTTTCAGCCTCCACACCCCCCCTTGCCAGACCAAGAACATAGCCATTATTGCCCGGTTCACTTCACCAATCACATGTTCCCTTAAAGCTGATCTGAGCATATGGGTGTGTTTGGTTCGCACATGGGAATCAGAATCATAATGGGTAATCAAAACCCATAGTAGTTCTAAAAACCTTTCAACCAAATAATAATAATGACTTTGATACCCATTCCTAATAGCTAAACTTGTCTACCAAAAACACCCATATAGGGATAGGAGGGGATGTGGGGGCTGAATAATGGGACAAAAAGACTGTGAATTAGGGGCAGTGGTTTCCCCAATACAGTTGAAATTCGTGGTGAAATTGGTTGTGTTTAGCAGGTTGTTTGAGGCAAACGAAGTGTTCAAATATGCAAGCTGCTGCACTGCTAAGTTAGAGGAATTTTATGCACTATTTTGGATCCTGTATGTGAAAGAGAGCATCTGTTAGATAATTATAATTGTGTTGAAAGTTGAATTGTATATAAACTAATCTAATTTTACATTTGTTTTCAATGGGGGACAATGACTGCTTAAAAGTCTTTTCAAATGTAATTTCATTTTTCCAACTCAATGAGTATATTTGAGAATTGAATCAATTTTGTATTAACTCGTTATATATTTTGATGTATGGTTATCTTTATCCCTGAAATACTCTCCTACTTTTAAAAGTATAAATCTTACCTCCACATCATCAAATTTGTCATTCCTTCACTATTTTATTTACATCTTGCAATACTCTCTCATTTTCAAAAGTCACTCTATTTTTACATAATAATAAAATACAATACAATACAATAATAATAAAATAAAATAAAAAATAACGTACAAATCTTGCAAGTTTGCAGTACACCTAAGCACACCAAATTTTTTTTTTTTTAAATAAAATTTTCACTTGTTTATCTATCACTATGCAAACCCCATCCTTTCAACTAAGTTTCAAGGATATGATGGGGTCAGCCTTATAATAAATCAAATTAAACTTTTAAAAAAAATCGAATTCATGTTGACCACTCAAATCAGAAGTAAACCCAATTTAAAATGTCATTTTAAGTAATTTTTTCAATATAATGTATACAATTCTAAGGATGATTTAGAGAGGATATGATGCTAAGAAGTTGTTGATTTTTCAGAAACAAACCTGCAAATGTGGATGATCCAAGGTCTTTACTTGCAGTGGAGAAACCTACATTAACGTAAAGATCAATAAACCATG
>CM008332.1:30196090-30213402 GCA_002525835.2 Ipomoea batatas
TCAAATATAGAAGAGACGACACACGTTCTTTCTTCAGATTCAAAAGAGGAAATACTATTGCCTTCATTATATTTATTTGGTAACATTAATATTTCTAACAATTATAATTTTAAATCCAACCTAACTCGATTTAGATGTGTATAAGAGACATGATTGATGGGGAGGAATTGAAGTTGTGAGAAGAATCCATCAGGTTATGTGAGGGAAATGAGAATAGTTTAATGAGTATATATGGAAATTACCAAGGGAAAGATTGCATAAACCAATTAAACTTATGTTTGTATGACTAAACAAATACAAAACTTCAAGTATAAATACCCAAAAAAAGAACCAAAAGGGCACATAATTCTTGTGAAAGGATTGGCAAAGTGAGTGACGACATATAAGGTTGGTGAGGAAGAAGAAAAGAAATGTATAATAACATGTAATATACCACTTCAAACCATTTCATTTAGATTTGGTTTTGCAAATTGGTTTGGGAAAACCATTTCATTTTGATTTCTAAGTGTAGTGTAATGATGGTGTGACGATTCTAGATGACACGTATCGCATCAAACCCAAAGTCTACATGTAATTAATATCTGTCTTTAACGGACAATGACGTGATTATACAGACATTTTGATAAGGACGGTGAATAGTTACGTTTCTGCTCTCTTTTTTAAAGTTCACGCGAATAATCAACTAATTATATTACGTGTATATTGAAGAACGTTATCCTCCTCCAACCAAACACCCAATAAATGTTAGCAACATAAATGTTAGTAACATGACAAAAAAGAAGGGAAAAAAGAAAAAAGAATTGCTTTATTATGTTTATGCCTTTATAATATTTTTTTTTTTGAAAATCTATGCCTTTATAATATATTCCATAATATATTGGTTTTCTTTTAGCACAACTTTCCTATAAATGCCTTAGAACAGGTTTGAATGAGGCATTATTAAGAACATATCTCATCTAGGGTGTTCCTACCATTTTTTATTGAAATAATATATATTCTTATTCATATACTTAGGGTGAAACTAGAAATTTTCTTTACAGGTTCATATATGTTAAAGTTTATCACCACTAATTTTGATAAATGAAAACCAACTTAGGCCAACAAAGTAATTTTGTTCAAAAACCTTGATCTTTAACTCTTTTTTATTTAAGCTTTGCTCAATAAGATTTCATGAAGTAAAAACTATTAATTATTTTCTCAACAATTTGGGAAACTCATTTCTTCTCCCAAAAGGTTGAATCCCCAATCCCAAGGGTTCTGGCGTCCCGACCCGACAAAACATCTGGGAGGATGTAAATCATGGTAACTCAATTGAACCACATAGGCTAGACCTTTGATCACTGTGCACAAGAAGCCCCCTCACAATTTCTACTATTATCGGTGGCCTACTTGGAACTGTCATTTCTGTTGAAAATGGCAAATTATTCTGTGGACTCAGATCTAAAATACACAATTTATATAATGAATGTTCACAAATTAGCTATTGAATGTTCACAACCAAATATTCACAATTTACCTACTGAATATTCATAATTTGAAATGTGAACATTTAGTATGTAAATTGTGATGGATTCACCTTATATAAGGTGGATCTGGGTCCATGATATAACTAGGTAAATTATTCATTGGATCCGGATCCATCTTACAAGGTGGACCCGGGTCCAAAGTACACAATTTACATACTGATTTACCTACTGATTGTGAACATTCATTATGTAAATTATGATATCCTAAAAAAATGTAAATTATGGACATTTAGTTTGTAAATTGTGATGGGTCCACCTTGCAAGGTGAACTCTGGTCTATGGTATAACTATTGGTTAAAAAGGCAAATTATTCTGTGGATGCAAGTTCAACTTGCAAGATGTACTCAAATCTAAAATACACAATTTACATATTGAATGTTCACAATTTGAATTGTGAACATTCAGTATATAAATTGTGTATTTTGAACTCAAGTCCACTTTGTAATGTAGACTCGGGTCTATTGTATAACTATTGGGTTAAAAATCTATTTAAATCAGCCCGTTGAATATCGGGCTTTTAAGGATATAAATGGGCCTATGGAGTATTGGGCTTTGAACGCATTTCGCACCAAAACTTTTTTTTTTTTGGAAAACTTAGAAAAGGAGAAATATCAAAGCTCAGAAGTGGAGAGTTTCAGCGGGGCGCGTGAGTTGAGTAGAACTCACATCCTGCAACTGCAATCTTCACCTTATCCGCCAAGCTGAGCAGCGAGCCATGGCCTCCCTTTCATGGTGGCGAGCAGCCCCCTCCGCCGCCGTTCCCACCGCCTCCAAGGCGCTCTATCTTCCTCCGCCGCCTTCCAAAGCCACAAACTGGGCGAGTTTCCGCGGAAAGGAGTACGAGAAGCTCGTAGCTAAAGCCAGGCGCGGTTTCATCAACTCGCCGAGGAAGATGAACGGAATTCGTGTCCGGTGCCAAGCGGCGGCCGAGCAGAAGATGACGCATGAAGGCTCGATAACGGAATCGCTCCCCAACGGCATGTTCAGAGTCCGATTGGATAACCAAGACGTGATTCTAGGTTACATTTCCGGTAAGATCCGGAAGAATTTCATCCGGTTGTTGCCCGGAGACCGAGTCAGAGTCGAAGTCAGCCGTTACGACTCGAGCCGGGGACGGATAATCTTCCGCCTCCGCGGCAAGGACCCTAATTCGTAGTTCCCGGTTTAGGGTTTGCGGTTCGTATCCCCCTCCACGAATTGATAATGTTCAAAGCAATGTAAACTTTTGGTATAACAAGTAATTATTACTTATATTTATTATTGCAATTTTGATTTTATCTGTTGAAGCAAAATTAAATTTCGTTTTTGAGGAGATTATTCACTAATTTTCTGTGCGTTTAGATACAAACCCCCAATTTACTGTTCAAAGACTCTATCAATGCAATGGGTTTGTTCATAGAATTGTCAGCAGGGCAGTGAGTGGTAAAGGTGCAGACTTTCTTTAAGGTCATTGTTGATGCACAATGGCATTATATTTGCAGGGTACTGGAAAATGCACCAATTTTCTTGAAATCTATGACAATAAAGATGGAAGGCTAAGTGATGATGATGATGATGGTTTTGCAATTTGCAGAGATGAGGGTGATCTGTGACTAAAGAACATCACTTTGGCTTTGTTCTGATACTTCAAATGCTTGGGGAGGTGGCAGCAATAGCATAAAGAAAGATGCAAGTAGAAACCTCATAGTACTAATGCTAAGAACTAAGCAGACATCATTAAACTGATGATTGCATTGGCTTTAGAACCCCTGATTTTGCATCCATAGACTTCCGGTTGAATCTCTAACCGCAAGGGCTCCGACAGAATATCTGGGAGGATGACTAGACCTTTATTTACTGAGAGTCCCCTCACTTTGAGAGGTTGTTTCTACACTGTCGCACTCAATCCCTGACTTTGTTCTGATACTTCAAATATCTGGTCTTTCTTCTCAAAGTTCACCCATGTGGTCAATTGAGTTGCTCATGCAGGCTTTGCATCCATTAGACTTCGCAATATGCTTGCTTGCAATACCATAAACATAAATGTCAGATATTTCATTGCAATTCCAAAAGGTTTCCTTACAAACTGGACTGCAATCTTCACAATCAATCATCTTCTGGAGAGATCTGTAGTCTTTTGCACAACTTCCGGTTCTCCACCATCTTCTTCACTTGTTTCACCACCTTCTGGCTAGCCCACTCCTCCTTCATCTTCCTTGAAGAGAAGATCTCCTAATCCCATTGAAGATTACAAAGACTTGTTAATCCACCAGGCCTTCCCTTTACAATCATTAGTTGTATGAACAATGCCACACATCAAATCAGCAAGCTCCAAGGTGGACTTAACCGCATCTTCATATGCTACTAAGGTTCTCCAACATTAATTACCACTTCTTAGGTGAATTCTATGCGATTAGGTTGAAGAGTTTCTGCTCCTATGTACCTAGAAAACCAAGCAAGTAGAGAGAATCAACTGCCATGATGTAGTCTAGAGTAGAGCCTTCAAGATCCCAAGTACTTGTCATAGTTTGCACGAACCACAGGCTCCAAATTCCTCATCTTGTCTATTAAATTTTGCTAGAATTTTTTTGATGAATTTTCTCTAAGAAATTTCTTGACTTGAGCAAGCTTTTGCCTGCCGGCGCTGCAGAGATTTGGACTGAGATGATGGTATGGTGAAAGGTTGGTTTTAGTGGTGATGATGGTGTGTGAGAGAGTATTCTCACACTGGATAATGTTTCAAAAGACTGGACTGAAAGGGAGTTAATATTAAGTGGTTAATCACGAAAGTATCTCATGTTTGGAAGCTAGAGGGAGTTAATATTAAGTGGTTAATCACGAAAGTATCTAATGTTTGGAAGCTAGTTTAAATAGTTGGGTTGTGAGGCATTCAAAGAACAACTAAGTATTAAACCGATATAGCAAAGCAATCAACAAATGATAGGTAAAAGTAGGGCCTTGGATCAAGCCATTCTTGTGCTTAGATGCTATGGAGTTTCCTAGAATAGGGATCATAGGGTCAAGGAAGATGATACAAAATGCAAACATATAATGTTCACTTCTTCCAACCTCAAAGCAAGATTGGAATGTGAGTATTGTGGCTATAGTGTCATCTTATTCTCATAGCAACAACACACGTCTATGATCCTCTTGTATAATTGAGTCCTAATTATACAAAGTAGTTACTCACAACAAGAACTCTAGCGAATGGATCATATCATCCCAATTTGCAATTTAATTCACCCGAGCATCCATAACAAAGAGCTCAATCCAAATCCTTATGTTAATCTAGCTACTCATACTTTGGATTGAAAAACAAATACAAATTGAAAGTGGATTCATTACAAACACATTTGAGTTGAAGTAAATGTAGAGTACGTACAGAAAAACTTAGCTTTGAGAAATTGGAGATATGATTTGGAAATGAAAGTGTAAAAGAGCGAGTTGGAAGTATCATGGAATGACCCGGGGACCCAAAGGAACAAAGGAGATGAAGAAATATGCATTTTGGAGTGAAGATCAAGGTTCACTCTGACACTCACGCCGTCAGCGTAACTACATTCTACATACTCTGTTTTTCTCTACCAGGGGACATCTCAGTAGTTTACACATATCTCATCGTAAGGATTTTCAAATCAAGTGATTCCAACAACATTGAAAAGATAATTCAAAGGGCTACAACTTCTATGAAGGCAACAAAGTCTAATTTGGACGTCTACAAAACGAAAAAATAGCTTATTAGAAACTAGAATTGTTGCGCAGAGTAGATGGTCAAGGTCAGAGTCATGGCGTGAGTGTCTCCGTCACCTCTGGAACCTGCGAGTTGCGCTGAAAATCAAACATTCTTAGGGTGTTTGTCTGGTAATATTATATTACCTTGAAATATTCCAATTTTACCCTTGTTAACTAATCATTATATTTATTATAAGTGTGTATATTTATAAGCATTGATATACATTCATTAATATTATTCATGTGGACGAAAGAAAGCCTCTATATATTGTACAATTCAAACTCATTATAAAAGGGAATTATATTGCATATACCCTAGTGCATACTCACTTTCCATTTCAATGTGGGACAAAAGCTTCTTTTAAGCTTTTTCACATTCATTTTCCATCTCAAATGGATATACTTTGAAATCACTTTGTCCCGACCCAAATCAAGAGTGGACCACACATATACTTGTACCACAAAATTGTCACATAAAATATTATTTTATGTTATTTTTCAACAATTCATCTCCTTATTACTTAAGATTGTAGAAAATTTAAATCCACTTTAACTTTACCCACACCAATAATAGATCTCACTAACAGAAAATACAAAAATAAATATAAGATTATAAGTAGTAGACTTACAACAAGAGTAACGTAGGTAATAAATATAATAAGCAACTAACAGAAAATACAAATAAATTCATTAGTTCCACACTGACTACCCGCCCTTTTCGTTTTATTAATTTGTTGTGTTTAATTTCTTTGGTGTATATAACTTGTAAATTATTTTACAAAAACAAAATTCTTACACTACACACTCTCGATTCCATTGTATCCACCCCACCACCTACAATTCTCCACAGCCAGTTGGATGATTGTTAGAGTGTAATATTTAATTGTTGTAAATATTTTGCCAATAAAAAAAATTGTAAAGTGCAAAGTGTCATCAATGATGGATGATGGATCAGATCGGATCGAAGAATAAGTCAACGGAACTATATATATAATGCAAGTTGGTTGTACATCTTCTAATCTACAACACATGTTACATTAGTTAATCACCTCTATAGTTTATTTGTTGAATTTAATAATCCCTTGAGTCTTTAAAAACTTGTTCACACATGTTACATTAGTTAATTACCTCTATAGTTTATTCGTTGAATTTAATAATCCCTTGATTCCTTAACAAACTTGTTCACACTTAACTACCTGCATGTAAAAGTCAACATAAAATTGTTATCTGGACTTTAATTTGGAGGTTGGGTATTGGGTCACATAAACTCACTTTTAGACTCTTGCGGAGATAAGTCGAGTCAATATAGCTTTGAAACTCAACACTAAACTATACATTTTTATGCACAATGCAAGGAGCCCAACCTAAACTCAAACCCTCAAGTGAATCTTCTTATTCATTAGATTAGTGACATAAGAGTTAGTTATGATTTCGTGGTTGCTAGAGCAATAGCAGGATAATACTATTGGAGTAATTAAGTTAATTAATAATTAGCATAAGAAGGTAATTGGGTTAACCAACAATTTCGAACTAAATTAATTAATTATTTAACTTCTTGTTGATTTTATTCTCAAAAAAACTTCTTGTTGATTTTTTTTGTGCTAGTGATTAATGCTATTCTCCCTGCATATTTTTCTCACGTTATACGATGAAAAATGTATGGAAAGGTCCGAAAGGAGCATTTTCCTATTATTAATTATTGCATGAAGTCATGGATGACAACTAATTACCTTAATTAGCAGACGTCATAGTTTAATCAGTACCGAATGGCTATAAATAAGGCTACACTAAACAATACATCGCAAACTTCAGACTTTCCCGTAACAGTGTCACCCCTCCAGGCCTCCTTGCAAGTTGCACCTGTTCTAAAAAATCTTCAGTTTCTCCCCTGCACTTGCCAGCCTTTTCTGATCTTATACTTACATTTTGAAGGTAAAATACAAGATTCTCCTTTTCAAGCAATCGCCAAACATTTTTCAAAAGAAAAAAAAGTTCAAGAGGTTGGGAGGTAAGCAGTATATTGCTATATGTTAAAATTATTATGGAGTACTTCCAAAAAGTCAGTAAGTCACTTCAGCTAGGAATTAAACTTGTAATATGATCAACTTGATTTTAATTTTTGTATTTTAGTAATAACGTTAATTCCAGCAATGGTCCTCTGACTATGTTAATTTTTCAAAATTAGTCTCCGACTTTTAATTTGGACAATTTAGGTCCCTTGACTTTCAAATTCTTTCCAATGTTGGTCCTTTTGTCAAATTTTGATTAAATTGAGGTCAAATGAATGGGTAAAATTATCCGTTCACATGTTTAGTGTATTATTACTCGTATTTCTCATGTCCTATACGTTGTATATATGAATATAATCTCAGTGAAAGTCTCAATCGAAACCATATAATCTCAGTCGACTGAGATTATATTCATATATATAGCGACATAGCGTATAGGACATGAGAAATACGAGCAATAATACACTATATAGGTGAACGGGCAATTCTACCTTTTCACTTGACATTCAACTTAACAAAAATTTGACGAAATGACCAACCTTGAAAAGAATTTGAAAGTCAAGAGATTTAAATTGTCCAAATTAAAAGTCAGGACTAATTTTAAAAAATCAACATAGTCATAGGACCATTGCTGAAATTAACTCTTTAATAATATTTGTAATGTAGTTTGGAAGCTTTTGACAACCGCCGCAACCAAACAACTACCATCACCACTACCACAACCACTACCACCACCACCGTCACACTCAACATTGACGTACAATTAATTAGTAGAAGAACATGGCTACCGATTCATCATCGACGTATGAGGAGCGAAGGGTTCGGCAAGGCCTTAGTTCCATAGAAGCCAAAATAGAGATTGAGGCCACACCCACCATCTTTCTAGTGACCAAAGAATTGAAGGAAACATTGACGGAAGCTTACACCCCACAGAGACTGGGCCTGGGGGCAAACCATCATCTCAGCCCCCATCTCCACGTCGCAGACACGCAAAAACGCGCAGTAGTGAAGGAGATTATCGACCCAAAATTTTCTCTGAATAATTTGCTGGAGGAGAAGAAGGATTTGGAGCCGGTGATTCGGTCCAACTACGACAACTACTTGGACCTGGAACCCCCCACCTTAGCCTACATTATGGCCATCGATTCTCTCTACCTCCTTGCTTTCCTGCAATCTTATCACCACAACAGTGTCCACAAAACCTTTGCCGAGGATGTTCTGAAGCTGGAGAACCAAATCCCGGCGGCGGCGCTGACCCTGGCGGGGAACAAACTGGGCCTATTCCTAGACCACGACAATAATGGAGATGTCAGGTTGTATGCAGATTTCTTTTACGATTTCTGCAGAGCACATTCTCCGCTCAAATTGGCCGAGCTTCGTGAAAACCTGCGGCATAAAAAGAGCAAGCATCTGCTGGCTCACTTGTATTATCTCATACTGAACAACCAAGGTCTCAAATATCCAGATTCATCAGATATATTTCTCCTAGAAGATTCACCTACGGTCATCAATTCATCTATAGACGTCTCCTTAGATTCAAATTGTTCAGCCGTAGCAGCGGTTGAGATTACTCCGACGACGAACCAAGGCGTAGCAATTCCTTTGACAAGCGAGAGAGGCGAGTTCGAATCTCACCGCTGCTACCTACAATCAAAGTTTTTCAATCAAACTATGATTCTTATTAACAGTAATATTTTCTTATTGCAAATTATTAATCAAACTGACAGTAGTAATAATAATAATAATTTAATTGCAGAAATGGATGCAGGCTCATTTGATGGGGCAGAAGCAGTGATAAAACCATACCGCGGCCGACAACTCAATCAAGGTCTCAAAGACGAAGATGAGGATGACGACGACAAAGCAGCAATGCAGGAATTTCTGCCGCTAAAGGATCCAGATTCACGTATACCCATCGGTGAAGCTCCAAATCGTTCAGGCGTAGTAACAGGTATAGGGAAATTATTAACAATAATTCCTATTGCAAATTATTAACAATGACCAAAGGTATAGGGAAAGGCGAGTTCGAATCTCACCGCTGCTATGATCAAAGTTTTTTAATCAAACATGATTCTTGTTAACAATAATATTTTCTTATTGCAAATTATTAAGTAAACTGAAAATAAAAATAAAAATAAAAATAATAATAATAATAACAATTTCATTGCAGAAATGGGTGCACCCTCATTGGAGATGAAAGAAACAGTGATAAAACCATTCCGAACTGTTATCACCATTCTTCAAGTATGTAAGAACAGCCGCTTTGCCAACTACATATTCAAACAGGAAGAAGAAGAAGAAGAAGAAGAAGAAAAAGAAAAAAAGGCGGCTAAGATCGAGGAGATCCAAATTCCATCGGCCTCAGAGTTGTCTAAGAAATTCAATGTGGATTTCAAGCCCACTCATCGAGGAATCAGGGGCATCAAGTTCCAAGCGGCGGAGGAAGGCGGCGGCGAAGCAAACACGCTTTATCTGCCGGGGATCAAACTGGAATCCGACTCAGAAGTGGTGCTGAGAAACTTGGTGGCGTATGAAGCTGCGTTATTTGCAGCAGATTCAGGATCCAAGTTAGAACTTACAGATTACGTTGATTTGATGTGCGGCATTGTGGATACAACTGAAGACGTCAAGTTGCTACGCAACAAAGGTATCATTGAAGAAGGCGGTCTGAGCGACGAAAAAATCTCAGAAATGTTCAACGGAATTAACAAATCCACCGCCGGCGGAGAGCAGTCGGAGGAGGAGAAATCCGAGAGCCAGAAGGCGGTGGAGGAAGTGAAGAAGATGGTGGAGGAATTGGAGAGCAAGATGATGTGGAAAAGGGCGTGCAAGTTTTGCAACAAGATTGTGAAGACTACAAAGGAATTACTTGTCAAGAAACCGGCAATTATAGCCATGAAATATCTCACCTATATCTTCTTGGCAGCTCTACTAATACTGCAGATACTGCAAGCATATTGTGACATCTATGACTGCAGCCGCAAGGAATCTCAGACAACCAATGTTGCAGCTCGTTTAATGTCTGTTATTTAATTACTTACATTTCATCGTGCATTCTATATATGCATGAGGTGATATCCTGGTCCAGGATATAAATTGCCTTTATGCTTGGGGAATAGGGATGTCAATCATTATTGCATGGACCATGGTCCACACAGTTGTGTGGACCAAAAATAAAAAGTACATTATTTTTATACTGTAGGTACATTATTTTTGTATTGTAGGTACATTATTTTAGGGTACATTATTTTTGTACTGAAGGTACATTATTTGATATATACTATCAAATAATGTACCTACAGTACAAAAATAATGTACATTCAGTGCAAAAATAATGTACTTTTTATTTTTGGTCCACACAGCTGTGTGGACCATGGTCCATGCAATAATTTGCCTAGGGATGTCAATTCCGCAAACTCTTTACATTTTGGGCTAGCCATGCAAGGCTTTTAAGCTTATCAATTTGGGCTAAATAGGTTTTGTTGTGTTTTGGGTTTGTTTTTTTGTTTTTGGTTTGGTTTGTTTTTTCTTTTTTCTGTAATGGGTTGGGTTTGAAATTTGCAATAATTATAAAATAATCATATCTATTTTCTTTTCATTTTTCAATCGTTAGACCCATGATGGATAATCTTCCGCCTTCGCGGCAAGGACACTAATTCATAGTTCCCGGTTTAGGGTTTGCGGTTCGTATCTCCCTCCACAAATTGATAATGTTCAAAACAATGTAAACTTTTGGTATAACAAGTAATTATTACTCATTGCAATTTTGGTTTTATCTGTTGAAGCAAATTAAAATTAAATTTTGTTTTTGAGGAGATTATTCAGTAATTATCTGTGCATTTAGATACAAGCCCCAATTTACTGTTCAAAGACTATTATCAATGCAATGGGTTTGTTCACATAATTGTCAGCAAGGCAGTGAGTGGTAAAGATCATTGTTGATGCACAATGGCATTATATTTGCAGGTAGGGTACTGGAAAATGCACCAATTTTCTTGAAATCTATGGCAATGAAGATGGAAGGCTAAGTGGGGAGGTGGCAGCAATAGCATAAAGAAAGATGCAAGTAGAAACCTCAGAGTACTAATGCTAAGAACTAAGCAGACATCATTAAACTGATGATTGCATTGGCTTTAGAACCCCTGATTTTGCATCCATAGACTTCCTTCCCGAAAGGTTGAATCTCCAACTCCAAAGACCTCCACGCCCCGAAAGAAGTTACAGAACATCTGGGAGGATGGCTAGACTTTTATTTAGTGGGAGCCCCCTCACTTTGAGATGTTACTTCTACACTGTCTCAATTTATGGTCTTTCTTTTCAAACTCCACCTCTGTGACCACCTGAGCTGTCCAAGCATATTTTGCATCCATTAGACTTGGCAATATGCTTGCTTGCAATACCATAAACATAAACGTCAGATACTTCATTGCAATTCCAAAAGGTTTCCTTACAAACTGGACTGCAATCTTCACAATCAATCATCTTTTGGAGAGATCTGTACAGCCTTTTGCACCATCTTCTTCACTTGTTTCACCACCTTCCGGCTAGCCCACTCCTCCTTCGACTTCCCTGAAGAGAAGATCTCCTAATCCCATTGAAGATTTCAAAGACTTGTTCATCCACCAGGCCTTCCCTTTACAATCATTAGTTGTATGAACAATGCCACAGACCCATCGTTAGGTAAATTCTATGCGATCAGATTGAAGATTTTCTGCCTTACATTTCCACGTCATAGTTTGCACTAGTATTGTCAAAGCGGGCCGCCTTGTACCATTAGACCCGCCTCACTCCAGACCTAATTTTTGGCTGTTTGTTGCGGGCCCACCCATTAGGCTCGCGGGTTAGGAGAAGAGACTAGGGATCACCAGCGGCAATGTGGGAGGCTTCTTGTGCGCAGTGAGCAAAGATCTAGCCTCTGTGTTCAGTTCAGTTATCATGATTTACATGTTTGTGTTCAGTTGAGTTACCATGATATATTTTGTCGGGCCGAGACGTGAGGGGCCTTGGATGGTGATTCAAGCTTTTGGATTAAATTTTTTCTAACTCCTCAACCACCTTTGATATTTTCTGCCTCTCCTTTACCCCACAAAGAATTTAATGCATATAAAGGCAATGATTGAGAGCTGAGATTTAAAAAAAAAAAAAAAAATTGCTTAAAAGCTTAGTTTATGATAATAAACCGGTTACAAGATCTTGGTCACTCACATCACAAGTATATCATCCACATAAATTAATAGGTACACATAAGCAGAATCTTGAGAAAAATAGAACAGACACATTTGTTTTTATGCTTGAAAGTCAACAGAGAGCAAAAATGAGTGTAAACGATTAAACCATGCTCTAGGAGCATGTTTTAAACCATATAGAGATCGTTTAAGCAAGTAAACATGGTTTAATTAGATATTGAGCATCAATGTAATCAGGATGTTGTTTCATGTAGACAGTTTCAGACATATTACCATTTAAAAAAGTATTATGAAGATCAAGATGCCCCAGAGGATTAGCTAATGATATGTGAATTAAGTGCTTACACGACATACACTGAGTTAGTGTGTATTTACTTCCACTCATTCTGACATAGTATTACGTATGGATTAAATGTTTTCAACTCCCCAACCACTTACCACCACAAAGAATTTAATGCATATAAAGGCAATGATTGAGAGCTGAGATTTAAAAAAAAAAATTGCTTAAAAATGTCTAAAAATTAATAAGTATGGAGTTAAACTGGTAGCCTGACAAATTTGGTTGGAGTTATTTCTAGATTTTGATTTTTGTATTTTAATTGTATTTGTAATGTAGTTTGGAAGCCACCGCATCCAAAGTACTGTTGTCATCACCACCACCACCACTGCTACTGCCACCGCCCATGGCTACGGCTTCATCATCCACGTATGAGAAGCGATGGGTTCGGCAAGGCCTTAGTTCCATAGAAGCGAACATAAAGCTAAGGTTGAGGCCACACCTTCCATCTTTCTAGTCACCAATGAGTTGAAGAAAACATTAGCGGAAGCTTACACCCCACAGAGACTGGGCCTGGGGGCATACCATCATCTTAGCCCCAATCTCAAAATCGAGGGGTGTTGATTTTTTTGGGTAGATTTGACAATGATGGGACAAAAATGGGTAGAAACAAAAAGGTGGATTAAAAGATGTAAAGTACTAATCTCATTACCTTCTTATCAAAAAAAAAAAAAAAAAAAAGAGTAAAAGCAAAAGCTGGGGAGAGAGAGAAGAAGGTATTAAGAGTACCTTCTTCTCTCCTCAAATATTATTAATGATACAAAGGTNGTGGCGGACTTTGATATTTTGGGCCCGTATTTTGATGGGCTTTTTAGCCCGCTCCGCCTAACCCGCGGGCTTGGCGGGGGCCCGTCAAATGTATAAAAATAAAAATTATTGAAATAAATAAATGCTCCAATATATATATATATATATATATATATATAATCAAATTAAAAAATTAGTATATTGTATAAATGATTTGTTATTTACTTATGAATTAATACATTATGTATTTGAGTATTTATTAGTTATTATTGTGTTTAAAAAATTACAAATGCATTAATATATGTTTAAACTATCCAAATTATTTTAGTATACACTTATTATTTTTTTAATATTAATTTTTATTTAAATTTAAAATTTTTCAATTTGACGGGCCCCCGCCAAGGCCCGCGGGTTTAAGGTAGGGCAGGGCGGGCCGACCTCCCATAGGCCAGTATTTGGCGGGCTTTTTAGCCCGCCCCCGCCATATGGCGGGCTTTGGCGGGCACCGCCCCGCCGGCCCGTTTCAACAACTCTATTATTAATTAACCACTCAAAATCCTCTCTTTTTTCCTTCTTGATAATAGAACAATACAAAGGTTCTACATCTTAAAAAAACTATATACACTAATCATATATTGATCGTTCGGGTGAAATATAGTGGATTATGGAACAAATATAATAATTTTATTATTATTCAAAATTATAATAAATAAAAATAATGATAAAAGATGGTTGATATGGAATGAGTAAGACCCACAAATTAAATATTATTTAGGTGCAAATTAAAATGTGAAATCTCCAGTCCCAGCTCATATCGACCTCTACATACGGGCTCTATAAGGATTATGGAGAAGATAAATCATAGTGATTCAGTAGCTCTTTAGGGGGGAGTCTGGGAGGATCAGTATCTAGTGTTTACAAGGAGTTACTTCCACAAGAAAGTAAAATCTCACATTGTGACTGACTGTCAAGATTTGATCATGTGTTTTTAGGTGCAATCATCGAAAACTAATTTGAACTATTCATGACAATGCAAATTAAATATTATTAACCATTGGGGAGGAGGTGTATTGAAAATAGAAGAAATATTTTTTTTAATACTACTAACTCTATTACAATGCAGTATCTGTTCATAACTAGAGCTAGAGAGTCAGTATTGCCTCCACTGAGGCTCAAACCCACCACCTCCCATATAAAGGGAAGGGTTTGATACCACTAAACCACAAGGTGCTTGGCAAAATAGAGGAAATATTATATTGATGATTTCGATATGAAAGGTATTAACCTCACAAATATCCTCAATTAATGCGAATGTTCTTACTAGCCAGACTACTTGTACTAATAGTAAGAAATTGGGCAAAATTAAAGTATTTCCCACAGGTTGTTTGGTATACATTTCAGAAATCAATTTTATATTTATTTATGAAAAATAGTATTTTGATTCTTTGGGTTATACCTGTGATATAAATTTAATCCTAAGTTATATTTATGTTTTAAAAAAAATCTTTCAGTTATTTAGTGAGATTTTTTTTTATCACATGATTTAGATGTAGCCATGTAGGTCATTTATTTAAAATAGTAAACATATAAGATCTATATTTGAATTTAAAAAAACAAAAAAAAAAAGTGCGATAGCATTTTTTTTAAATATGTTGAATTTTCATCTATCGTCGGATGTCAGGAATAGATAATGTTTTTCAAGTTGCGCGTTATGATGTAATTAAATGATAATTCACGTGAACTTTATAAAAAGGAGTACAAATTGTTTAATGTTTCTATTTAAATGTTTGACTAACTACATTATAATACGTTAAAGATATAGAATACGCGTAAAATTTGAGTTTGATGGTGTACATACTCGTGTCAATCACATCATCATTACACAACACTTCAATAGGCCCAAGCCAAATCTAATTATGTGGAGTATTACATTCTACAATACACTCTATTCTCTTCTTCACGGAACTTATACGTCTCTCACTTTACAACCCCTACACTAAACTTACGTTCCCTTCTCCTTTTATTCATTTATTTTTCTCATATTTATACTTAAATTCTTATATTTATTTATTTATATAAACACAAGTTTAATTTATGCAATCTTTCTCTTTAATATTCAATTTAATCTTCGACTATAGTGATTTTTTTCGATTTAGTCCTAAAGGACTTTTTTGTGCTAATTAGGTCATCGCCTTCGATGATTTTACCCAACTAAGTCCTCACCTATTAGAATTAAAGATTAAATCGAGAAAAATCACTATAGTCAATGACTAAATTAATTGGGTAAATCCACTATAGTCGACTAACTTGGAAAAACGTACTACTACAGTTAATGACTAAATTAAGTATTGATAGTGGTGAATTACCAAACTATCTTAACAGAGAACTCAATTGAGTAAAACTATCAAAGTCGAGGATCTAATTAAGTACAAAAGTCGTTTAAGACTAAATCAATAGAAATCACTATAGTTAGTTGATGACTAAATTGGATATTAACTCATCATTTCCATACTCATTACACTATTCTCATTCATTCCCTATATATATATATATATATATATNTCACCACCATCCTCATCACCATAACTTCATCAACCAGTTCCGTCGGCGTCGCTGACGCGTCAACTGCGCCGATTTATACCCGGGCGGAGTCGTTGCTGCCACCGCTGCAGAGCTCCACCATGCTGCCGCACCGCCATCACCGGACCCAGCTCCAAGCCGTCCTCGAACCGCCGCAACCACCACCCGCCGCAGCAACTACTGCCGACGTCACAGCCGCCGCCGACCACCGGCGGCCAGACCCCGTCAATGTCGCCACCACCACTGGGATCCTCAACCGCCGCTTGCTCCCTCGCCACCGATCGAATTAGGAAAAAGCGACTACCATTGCTACCTCAATGACATCGCACACCACCGCAGCATCCGCCTTCGTCGACCTGCAGCAACTCCGGGAAAAGGGGAGTGAGTTCAAGGACTAGAGAGTGGAGAGACAACGGCGGGTCGGCGTTCACACCGATCGCCTGACTTTCTTCATCAACTGCTCCGGTGCTGCATGGTTTTACCCTCCAGTTTATTCACTGACCTTCCATTATGGTGGTTGCAGCCTTGCAGGTCTCGAGGAAAGAAAAACAAAGGAAAGAGACAAAAATAAAAAGAAAAAGAAAAGTGTAAAGTGGTTGTCAATGGTGGTGGGTTGTGGACCGCAGACCAAGGAAGAAATCAAGGGAAATACTACGAAATACTGGCCATCACCACCAAATTCCACCATCATTATCCATCCAACTTTTCATATAATATTATATATGTGTTATAACATTATTAAAAAAAAAATAAAAAAAATAGGTAGCAGCCTTTCGGCTGCTACCATACCTTACACATATATAATATACAAATATAATATATAAGATGGGAAACATGTCCCCCATCAATATATTATAATATAATATTAATTATATGTATGTGTCCTAAACATTTTGGGAATATTTTGTCTCAACATGTTTTTACGGAGATTATTGGAGGCCATGAAGATCAAGAATCGAGCAAAAGTTGGAAATGCTACAACAATTACTTGGGAGGTCAACTCAAATGTGCTACGATCAGAACTACAATACCCCTAAAGTTGGCTAGGAATTGAATTCTGTAGCAAAAGATGTAAATTGTAGTATAAGATCATTGTACCAAAAAATATATAAATATTTTTTTTTATTGGGTAGCACGGCTGCTAGCCTGCTACCCTGTGTGTAGTTCATAAAGTGGGGGACCTTGTCCCCCAACCCCTTCGAAAAAAAAAAAAAAA
>CM008332.1:30272594-30284565 GCA_002525835.2 Ipomoea batatas
TAAAAGTTTTGTTTTCACTTATCATGCTAATTAGGAGAAAATATTCAAATGCTTTATGTGTTGGGCGGCGGCTTGAAGAGTTAGGTCCATCATCATGCCATCGAAACGTAGGATAAAAAATAAAATCGTTACTATCACTTGCTCCTGATAATATGCAAAGAATATTTTTAATGATTTATCTTAATAGAATTCAATTGCCATGCATTGCTTACATGGTGTATATTAAAAGTTTTCTTTTTCAGTTGTCATGCTGATTGGGAGAAAAAAATATAATTCAAATGCTGTTAATAGTTCATCAATTGTACATAATTGAAGTTCAGTGTTCTAATTACACAAAAATTTATAATTTTAGTTGGATATTTGACACTTTTACTTATTCAATACAACAGAATTGAATTTTCTGACATATAATTACATAAATAGACATATAATTAGACATACCTAATAGAGTCAAAATACGACTTTCATCATTATCAACAAGTGATAATATAATAATTAAGGTTAATCCTTGGGATTGCAGAACTTAAACCCTAATGATTGCCAATGATTAGGTGATGATTCATGATTAACAAAACCTAAATCTGAGTTATAATTTCAGTTGCTTTAATAATTAGTCATAATATTTTGGACCATCATGTGCAAGATGAGCTATTGACATATATATCTATTTTTAGAATACTAAATATTTATTTTTATTACATTACATGTTAAATTTTAAAAAATTACTCTTATAGTATATTATAATTTCATTTTTAATATATTACTTAAAAATAAATATTTATATGTGATTGCAATTAAAATGTGAATTATGGTAAATAGTAAGAGTTTAAATTGGCAGTAATTAATCTAGGGAACGGGGCCACCATATCTTCTAGTAGCTTTTTTATATTTAAATTTTAAATTTTAATTTTTGGTATGCAAATCAGAAATCAGAATATTAATGATCTTATGCAAGTAGTATCTTTGTCAAGCCGGCCATTGCTCACTGCCTCATTGGTCACTGTGCGACTTAACTACTATTGGATCTTCACAATTATTTGCTTTCACAAGCACTATATATGCTTATCCAATATCTTTCTCGATTTTCTTTTTATTTTTTTCAATAATTAAATAATTCTAATTAAATATGATGAAAATAATGAATTTAATTGTTCACAAATGATAAATATATATATTATATTTCTTTCAATTTTTAGCCCAACCGAATTCATTATGCAGTTAGTTTGATAACCACAAAATTTTAACATTGAGAATGAGATGAATAGACTTTAGTTCTAAATTCTTTTCTAGATTTTAATAAATTAGCTAGGACAAGTGTGCAATATAAGTCTTCTATTTGTACTTGCATGAAGTTAATTTCTATCTTATCTTCAAATTCAAACACTTTCAAATTTAATTTGTTTGTTGGTACTCATTCCTAGGTCAATATATAGTTGTGTTTATAGCTATTTTTTTCAGGATTTGTGCCACTTAAGCTTGTGATATACTTTATCTCCTTACTTTTTAGCACAAGTTGATGACTATTTTTTGAAAAGTTTAGTTGCTCATGTTGTCTTTCTTTGTCTTTATGTCACGATTTTGGCGTATTCTCCTTGGTAATAGTTAGATAATATTCAAGATTTTTTATTTTTTATTTTTTTGGGAGTTAAAATAGAAAATTAAATGGTGATGCATTGATTGATTTACAATTATTCATAACATGAAGCATTTCTTTATTCCTTCCCAAAATGTTGAATCTCCAACCCCAAGGGTCCCACGCTCCGGTCCGACAGAATATTTGAGAGGGTGTAAATCATGATATCTCAACTGAACATAGATGCTAGATATTTGCTTACTGCACACAAGGGGCACAAGGAACCCTCACTTTGAAAGGTTGTTCCCGGCCACACTGTCGCTGGTGAGACTCGATTCCTGATCTTTCTTTCTAAACTTCACCATGTGACCAACTGAGCAGTCCATGAGAGCAATATGAATCATTTCTTGGATGGATCTGATGTTGAATTTGAGTGAAATTAAAGTGGATGACAACTAGCGTAGAGGTTTATAGAGCCAGCGGAATTTAAGGAAAATTAAGGGAATATTATAGGATCCTAATTAGGCCACGTTTGATGAGGTGAATATAAATTAAAGCAGCAGAATAAAACATGCGTAGATAGATTTATATCACTAATATAATTAACGTACGTACAGCTCATGTTGTCGATAAATTCTTAGAAAAAGACAATGTTTGATTATTTCATATGTTGTGATTCTGGACTGCAAATGAACATACAAGCTAAGCTGTACCCTTACATATATCCTTAATAATATGTCAAAGTTTCTATTTAAGTCTTGTAATATATAATCTAGGTAGATATGGTAGAGTTAGTTGCTGTTAGAGGTTCTCATTGCCCCTACGTTGATGACTTCAAATATTCTTAATTAAATAGGGGGTGATTAAGGAAGTCAAATTGGGATTAACATTGGACAACATAATTAGTTTGAGATAAGTCACATTTTAATTGTCTTTGTACTTCTACAAGGATATCATCAATCTGATTCAACTAGTCTTAGGATCAAACGCTTACCACTACTATACGACAAAAGATACACAAAATACTGTCTCAATTCATTCTATTTCATTAGATCCGGGATGTGATATGGTTCCGAAGGATGACCCGGATCTGGACAGTTCCAATAAGATTTCATTCTTTAACAAAAATCCATTTTTTTTTTATTTCTTTCACCGATTCCATGAACGGAACAGGGGAGGATACGCGTTACACCACGATTTTGAATCAGAAGAGAGATTGCAAGAAATGACAGATCTATTTACTCTATCAATAATCGAGTCGGATATGGTGTATCATAAGGGATTTTCTTTTTCTATTGATTCGTACGGATTGGATCAAAAAATTCAAAAATGAAATCGAAAAGAAACAAATTCAAAAAAAAAATATCAATACAATAAAGGTGAGTCAAAAACTTATTAGATACCATCGACTCAGGTATCTAATAAGTTCTACCTACTATTGGATTTGAACCAATGACTTCCGACGTATGAAAGCGGTACTCTAACCACTGAGTTAAGTAGGTCTTTTATCATCCCAAAGAGAACAGTGAAACACAACTTTATAAGCAAAATCTATAGGTAGTAGCTTTTTTTGATGCAAATTGTCAGATCAAACGCTTACCATTACGTCAAAAGTTATAACTAGTAGCGAATGCACAATTTTATTTACTTATACTCATAGGTAGTAGTTAGCGAATGACATCGAGACAATTAGAGAATCTATGTTAAAAAAAAAATTATGATGAACATTTTTGTTTTGTTTAAGCATGGATATGGGATTAATTGTGCCTTAAGTGAAAGTTATTAATGACTTAATATAGTCAATAATCCTAGTCTAATGTCTTACATTAACAATGAAAGATAATAATATTAATAATTTTATTAAGATTCTTGTCGTGGAATGTTTCTAAAGATCTACACTACTATAGCTCACCTTTAATTTAAGATATCTATTCAAAGAATAAAATAAAAGATTTGTACAAAATTGTAGTTAAGATTTGCATAATATGAACAAATCTATGTTACATAAGAAATCCAATTATTTTAATTAATAAAAGGAAATTAAACTTCTTTTAATAGATACAATGAAATTTCATTAATACTAAGTATTTTTTGGTATATAAAGCACACATGGAAAACAAAGACAAAATTTTAACACCTCACAAGACTTCGTCATGGATATGATGGATAGATGATCGAACATTACACTACACAGTTCCATTTGCTTGTTACTGCAAGGTTCATTGAGGGGAGCTAATCACAATTAAGTTAAAATTATCTACATTAAAACTAAATTGATTTGTGTTTTGGTTATTCAGGAGAGCAATTAACAATAAGCTAAGCAAGACAAATAACAAATTTAATAACTATTTACGTTAAAACTAATCCATTTGAAAAGCCAGGGTGGCCCGAGTACAAGGATAGGTGGAAGCCACACTAGCCGGTAGAAAGAACAAAACAAGTAGTGGTCTGATCACAGCAAGGACAGTTAATACGAATTGTCATGTATGTTTGGTTGGATTAAAACGTAAGGATAATGCTAGGAGGGAAAGTAGCTCTATTTACAAAATAAGCGGTTAAAAAGAGTGAGGTATAGCCTTTTCCACGGTTACATAAGGCTTTGTCAACTTGTTGTATGTAGATGACCACTTTGACATATGATAATAGATTACCCACAATTGTGCTTTAAAATAAATAAATCATTCGATAGTTTACTCTTGCTAAGATGTCAAGGAGAACTAAGGATTAGATTTAGATAATTATATTAATTCAAAAGTTATAGAAAAATGAGATGCACAAGGATTTTCTGAATACTATTCTCATAATTAACTATTTAGATTTACAATATAATTTGTAATAAAATATTTTATCCTTATTGTTTAGATTAAAAAAAAAAGTTAATTTGGATTATAAATGAAGATCAGACATGATGTGCACATAATTATTTATTTGAATTCATATTTCATCTCACTTAATTTGAATGAATTAAATAATTGTTGGAAAAGAAAAAAAAAAAACAGAAAATCAAGAAAGATATAGGATGAGCATAGTGCTTGTGAAAACAAATAATTGTGAAGATCCAATTGTAGTTAAGTTGCGAAATGACCAATCAGCAATCGCCGGCCTGACAAAGATACTTGCGTAAGATCAATAAGATTCTGATTTTTTATTTTTATTTTTTAAATTCTGATTTGCATACCAAAATTTTAAAAATAAAAAATAAAAAGAAGAAAAAGAAGGTGCTAGAAGATATGGTGAGTTGGTGACGCCACTCCCGACATATTAAGTATTAATGACGGCCAGTTTCAACTGTCATGCATAATTAAAGGCAACAGAAATTATAACAAAGGTTTAGGTTTTAATAATCATGTTAATCATGAATCATAATCATCTAATCATTGGCAATCATGATGGTTTAATGATCTACAATCCCAAAGATTATAACTTAATCATCACTTTTTGACTAATAAAGTCGCATGTTTGACTCTATTAATTTCTCTAATCATATGTCCATGTCATTATACCTTTAGAAATTCTGTGTATAGAATATTAAAAAAAAAAAAAAACTCAGCTAAGTTGATTGGATAGTACAGTTGATCTGATAATCACAATGTTCCAAGTTCAATTTATCGGTGGAAACTGCTTATTAATCTTCTTGATTTGAATAGATTAAGTAAAGACAGCCTATGTTGGACCAAGAAGATGTTGATAATAATCAAACAAATGACATTCATGTACGATAATAAAATAAATTGTTTTTGTTTTTACAATTAATTAACGATTGATGCTAAATCTTCAATAATGATGAACCATATCAAACTTCATACTCATGGGAATCTGAAACAGTAGTAGCCTAGCAAAGCCCAAGTATAGGGAGGTGGGATAAATAATTAATCAGATTTTGTTGTTGATGAGGAGATTTCAGTTTTCAAGCCAACTACCCTTGAGAATAAACAACCCAAAGGAGATGGAAGATCGAAGATCGAAGTAGCATGCATGTAAGAAACATATATATAAATAATAATTAACAAACTCTCTATATAATATGTAGGAAAATAATTGTGTGAGAGTAGTTATTGGAGAATACATTTTGTTTAATTTGTATATCTAATAAATGAATGAATGGAGATTTAAACGAACGCGATGTCATTTATATAGATAAGTAAAAAATTGAATAAAGCAAGTATGCGTGTATTTCCAGAATAATGGGTGCGCGTTAAGTTTCCTAATTTAAACACAATGTGTGTACAATCTTCCTACGCAACATTTAAAATCCAAGTTTTGAACCAAAGCAATGTGAATTTTTCTCAAAATGATCGATCGACATGGATTCATCTCAAATTTATACATGAATTATTATTATTATTATTATTATATTATTATTATTATTATTATTATTATTATTATTATTATTATGTTTTACATATATATTTACAAAAATATCATTAACTTTTCATTTAAACTTTTTTTTTCAAAATAGTATTGTTTTCAACAAAAGCAATGTTATTTTCCTATATATCCTATCAAAGAGATGCTATTTTTCATTAAAATATATCAAGAGTGGGTGATCCATGCATGTGCAAGAATTGAAGCACTCAACATGAGATTTGCCATTAATAGAGAGCATGACAATAATCAAGAACTGGAGAATGTGATGATCAAAGTGAGTGTAAGTTACATTCATAAGATAACATTTTTATTTTTATTTTTATTTTATTTTTTGTATTTTTCGCACTGTAATACTAGCTGTCTCTAGTATTTAATTTGCAGTCTTGACCGTACCCATTGACTGCCTAGTATTTAGCACATTTTAAAATAATAATAATAATAATAATAATAATAATAATTATTATTATTATTATTATTATTATTATTATTATTATTATTATTATTTATTCTCTTGTTAAATATTAATTTTGAATATATATCTAATATTTTGTAGGGCATGCACCACTTGTTTGTACGGGAGATTGGTGGACAATTGTTAATATATGTTAATTGCAAACACATGTAATTTTTTATTAGAGTTCAAAATGTAAGGTACGTGGACCCTGATCCATTGTATGTCACTGGTGGAGGGGGCGGTACTTAAATCAGAGGATGAGGCTAGTGCCCACGACAAGGCCAAATCCATCTCCCTTTTTGGACTTTGGTAGGACTCGAGGCTGCTAGCAAAATATTTTTTTTGAGTACTATTAACTCTATTACAGAGTAGCAAAACAAATTTTATGAACTTATTTTGATTAGTTGAGTACTTGAGTTGTGCACCCTGGGTTAATAGTCTGTAATTATAGAGTTCTGCTTTAAATACTTTCATTGTATACTTCCTCACTTTTACTTTTATGGCAAATAATGATAAGTTATATATCTTCATTTTCTGAGCCTACATCAAGAATTTGTGTATGTGTAGCGACTAAAAGTGGTAAAATAACAAAATTGTGCACTATTTAGAGTTGATTTTAAAATCAAAAGACTAAAAGCTAATAACAATGTTACTCAAGTCAAATGCAATAATCAACATAGAATTATTGTACAACTCTTGTATATAAAAGTTATAAATTTGATTATTGTCAATATCTCTCAATGGAGTCTGTTGCTTTGGATCTTCTCATAGTGATATCTATCTAAAATATTGAAAAGAAAAATTAAGTTATTAGGCAAAAACTTATGTGATGTTGTCTCACCGATCCTTGTTCAAAAGTATTAACCAGACCTGTGTCACGATAAAGATTGGTGAGATGGTATTATCATAAGAGTGTCACTCAAGCTATTAATATACATAATTGCGTGAATTGCAGTAAGATAATGAATGAAACTAATTAAGGAATCAGTTTTCTTTTAAGGGTGTCTTTAGAAAGCAGAAAAATAATTTCTGAAAATGAGTCATTTTTCAAAAAATAATTTCATTTTCTGTGTTTGGTTGCATTTTGAAAAATTGTCTTTCTGTGTTTGGTTTATTTTCTAGAAAATGGGTGGAATTGTATAATTATATATTTTTATTATTTTATTTAAAATATAAAATAATAATATTTATTATAAAAGAAAGAAAGAAGAAGAAAAACAAACTGGTTCCGGTGGAAATCAGAGCAGTTCCGGCCAAAATGGCCGGCTACGAGAGAGATGACCATTTTGGGCATTCCGAAAAATGACTTCTGGAAAAAAAATTTGAAATTTATTTTCTGAAAAAAGCAACTTATTTTCCATGGTCAACAGAAAATAATTTATCATATTTTCTAGACATTGCCAAACACCGAAAGCCCGAAAATAAATTTGGGATTACCAAACACACCCTAAATAGAAATTGGGCGGCGGTGTAGTTTTTGTTGAGGTATAGAAATGGTATGACAAATATATAACAGTTGTCACCAACCAGTATTTAATTACTCTATATATATATATATATATATATATAGATAGATAGATAGATAGATATGTATACCTAAAAATCTGGTAGAGTTTTGGTATAAAGAAAATATAGAGTAATTTTAATTTCCTCTCTATATATAGAGGCCCTTCGACAAAACCTTCATTCTATCCCTCACTTCTCTTCTGCTCTTCCTTCTCTTTTATATAGATACCCCAGTCCCCAGGCCGGCCATTTCTCTCTCCCTTATTAGCCATGGGTATTGAGAATGAAGAACACAAACAACCTTGTGTGGAGCTGTCAAAGGTTGCCGTGTCTGATACCCATGGCGAGAACTCGCCGTATTTTGCAGGGTGGAAAGCATATGACGAAGACCCTTTTCATGAGAAGCATAACCCGTTGGGAGTCATACAAATGGGTTTGGCAGAGAATCAAGTAATTAAGTTCTTCATCATCATCCATTATCTTAGCACACGTAGTAACGATAATATAATGTTGTTGACACGAGTACTACGTTGTTGTTTGTTTGTTTAGGTGTCGTTTGATTTGTTGGAGGAGTACTTGGAGAAGCAGCCGGAAACCAGAACAAGCAGTTCCGGGTTTAGGGAAAACGCGTTGTTTCAAGACTATCATGGGCTTCTGTCTTTCAGAAAAGCAATGGCTTCCTTCATGGAACAGATTAGAGGTGGGAGAGCAAGATTTGATCCTGAAAGAGTTGTCATTACCGCCGGCGCCACCGCCGCTAACGAGCTCTTAACCTTCATTCTAGCTGATCCCGGCGATGCTTTGCTCGTTCCAACCCCTTACTATCCAGGGTAAATTTTTAGTTTACACCAAACATATCTTTAGTACGTTTCGGTTGTCTAGGCCCCATATCTCTCGTTCCAAGGGCCCCACACTTAGCCAAACAGGAATGTGGTGGAATAAATCATTATTAACTGCTCATTATGTGAGAAAATCAATAATTTAGCATATGTAAGAAGTTACCCCACAAAATGGTGAAACTCACACATTGCAATGCAACTGTTAGGACTGAGGAGACAGTAATTCTGATTTACTGATGTTATTTTTTTTATTTACAGATTTGATAGAGATTTAAGGTGGAGAACGGGAGTGAAGATTGTGCCGGTCCATTGTGACAGTTCAACCAATTTTCAGGTGACTAGGAGTGCATTAGAGACAGCATACAATGAAGCTGAAAGCAAGGGGATAAAGATCAGAGGGATACTAATAACAAACCCGTCAAACCCACTAGGTGCGACCATTCAAAGATCAATCCTAGAAGACATCCTGGATTTCGCGACGAGGAAGAACATCCATTTGGTATCTGACGAAATCTACTCCGGCTCCGCATTCTCCTCCTCCAAATTCGTCAGCATTGCCGAAATTCTGGAATCCAGAAACCACAAAGATTCCGAGAGATGCCACATCGTTTACAGCCTGTCCAAGGATCTAGGCCTCCCGGGATTCCGCGTGGGAACCATATACTCCTACAACAACAATGTGGTGACGACCGCCAGACGAATGTCGAGCTTCGCCTTAATCTCCTCGCACACGCAGCAGCTCTTGGCGTCCATGCTGTCCGACACGGACTTCACCCACAACTACATAAACACCAACCGCCAACGGCTGAGGCGGCGCTACGACATGATAGTGGAGGGGCTAAAAGCCGCCGGAATCGATTGCCTGAAAGGGAACGCGGGTTTGTTTTGCTGGATGAATTTGAGCCCATTCCTGAAAGAACCCACGCGGGAATGCGAATTGGAAATCTGGGAAAAATTCTTGCGTGAAGTGAAGTTGAATATATCGCCGGGATCTTCTTGCCATTGCTCGGAGCCGGGATGGTTCAGAGTTTGCTTTGCTAACATGACTGAACAAACACTCCAAATCGCACTCGCCAGAATCCGCCGTTTCATGGAAAACAGAACCAAAGTTAATAATGGGCCATGTAATACCTCAATTAAATTCTTGATTTTTTAGTCACATTTTTTCCTCAAACTATGTCTGACGTGACAAAATATGATTGGAGCATATATATATATTGCATTTTGGGTTATTATTTTTTAAATCCTGGAATGGAGAAATCCAATTCCATGATTTGGAATTTGCTTTATCTTTGACAAGTTAATGTAAAAAATAATTTGAAATTGGAATTTGATCGTATTGGTCTATATATACTTTGTTTAGTGTATATGTATAATATATGCACATGCATATATGGACATATGGTTATAAAAATGTGTTTTATTATGCATAGTCAATATGCTGCTGCTCAGCATGCAGCTAAAAAAAATTGAGTATGAATTATGAGTTATATGAAATTTTCATGAGTTCCAATGTTAGATATAATATATGGGTGCACGGTTGGATTCAAGCTGGATTAATAGATTATGCATCAAGCTTTGACCAAGACGTACTTGGAATTCAATTAATGCCATCAAGTAGTGCTTGTATGCCAGTTTATTTATTTGTTAAAAATATATAATTTGGTTTAAATAAATTTATTTTTCAAGAAAGATAAATGTGGAAAAAATATAATTTATTAAAAAAAAAAAATTTACGATTTTTTTATTATTAAAGGTTTTGTTCGGCATACCATGGAAAGTTAGTAGGTAATAGCTAAAAGTTGAAAATGGTTAAACTAACTAATAGCTATACACACATGCTGCGTTGCCATGCATGCATGCATATCATGTATAATGGGAGAAGAAGAATGCGAGATGAAGACAGTGACGAGAAGGAGAAACCGAGAAGAATAGGATCGGAGAGCCTGGAAGAAAGGGGAAAGAAAAATAAAAATAAAATAGGGAAATAAATTAAATTTGAAAGGACAAGAATACCCTTCTAATTACAACCCATTATTTCTCCGGTAGGAATTCAAGCAACATGTGGTCGGAAAGTTAAATCGGAGGACCAAATGCGATACTTATTTGAAAGTCATGCACCTAATTAGAAAAATCCAATAGTCAAGGACTAAATTTGATTCAGGTATTAGTCAAGGGACCAAAAGTGATATTTACTCTAGACTTTAGGATGTCATAAAAAATCATAAAAATTGGTGGTTTTTTTTTTTTTTAAATTTTTTTAAGGCAATGAATTTTTGAACACTATGACAATGACAAGGAGGGAAGAAACTAAGAAAACGTGATTGAGGGAAAGAAGTAATTGAAACACACTAAGAAGAAAATCCCTATAAAAAGAAACATTGTAATATATAAATAATGAATGAGAATGTTGACTTTGGAGGGGAAAAGAGACAGAGGTGTAAAAAGAAAACAAAGTCCTTATTCTATTGGAACCAAAGTACGTCATCATGTGTGTTAACAATTAACAAATGTTGTTTTAAAGTTGTGTTGGTATCTAGCAAATATATATATTCTCCTTCTCATCAACTTTTGGTACGATTTTATCATCATTATTTGAATAAAATTTTTTATATGTGGCAATTTGTGAGTGGTTACATATCATCCAAGAAGATCATTGCCTCACAATAGGGTACCAAAGATTTTTTTACTTCTATTTTTATTTTTTAAAACTTTTACACACAATTAGCGACTGGTAGTTAGTTTAGTATATACATGTTTATAGGATTTATATCACTAATTAACGTACAGCTCATGTTGTCGATAAATTCTTAGAAAAAGACAATGTTTGATTATTTCATATGTTATGGTTCTGGACTGCAAATGAACATACAAGCTGTACCCTTACATGCATATATCCCTAAGGGGGCGTTTGGTTCACGGAATCTTGGATTACCCCAGGTAATAGGATTACCTCCAGGAAGGTAATGTGAGATTTTGGGAATGTAAGATTACCTGATGTGTTTGGTTTGGATTGTGGAATATAATATTACTGTGTTTGGTTAAGGGTTATATTTTAGGTTATATGGGACAATTTACTATAATGTCCTTAAATATATATATATATATATATATTGCTTAATATTAAAAAAATAAATATATAAATATACACACATGTATATAACTATATTTGATTATATAAACATATATTTATTTTATATATGTTATTGCGTTAGTATTATTATTATTATT
>CM008332.1:30358160-30370541 GCA_002525835.2 Ipomoea batatas
AAAAGTACAAATTCTCTCTAAATCGACCAATAAGTTAAATTATAGTTGTGACTTGATTTTTATTCACTAATTTACAAATTTATTTTTTTAATACTACTGACTCGCGATTTATAACTATTTTCTCAATCTACTAAAGTACAAAGAGCAAGACTCGTATCCACGACCTCCCATATAAAAATATAACTTTGTACCAATAGACTATAAGGTCTTAATACATTTACAAATTTGTTTAGTGGAAGAAGGAAATTTTTAAAAGAAATATCGTTTTAAAAAAAAAAAATATTTGTTTCTTAAATTTTTTTTTTCCGTTGGTGATAAATAAACGACGTCGTTTCCGTCTACATTGCCCACAGTTGACTGCCCTCTATTCGTCGTTGTCTTCTTCTTCTTCTTCCTCGTCAGCAAAATACCAAAACCCCAGCCAGCTTTCCCTTCCGATTTCGAGAACCCAAAACGCCAAACGGCAGCGTTTCAATCGCCTTCGACGTCTCTATTTTCGCTCTGGGGGAAAGAGAGAGTTGATCAAGAATGGCGGCGTTTATGAGTATGGGAGAAGCACACAGGCGAATCACAGACTACCTAAACCGCTTCAGCGACGCCGTTTCGTCTCAAGACGGCAAATCCCTCAGCCGACTCTTCTTCATGTCCTCCAATTCCTCCTTCCTCCTCTCTTTATCCGATGCTCTCAACACATTCCAGGTATATATGCATTCTAATGCACCGTGCACAGACATTAATATGCTTTTTTTTCTTCTTTATAAACATTGACAGCTCATACTCTGAAGGGTAGGAGGATTTTGTTGTAAAGTTCTTTTCTTTGCTGTGATTTGGACAATAAAATAAGTACAGTAGTCTTTTGTCTCTCTGAAATCATTTAAATAGCTCTTGAAATAGGTTATCTGATTGAACTATATAGGTTCACATAATCACATCCCTTTATAGCCATAGAATTTCACTCTGGGATATGAAATATTATTTTGGAAGTTTTACATTGGAGCTATAATAGTTTGATGGTAGAATGTGGAGTTTTAGCATGTGTCTTGAGACTACTCATGGACTGTTTGGAACTTGGAAGTGAATTTGTGTTTGCAATTTGGTCAAGATTCAATGAAGTTAGATAACAGTGTATCGTATTATTGGCGAAGAAGCAAAGTTACAATGCAATGTCCGAGCCTGTTTAGTAAACTATGAGCTCCACTTTTTCATGCATTACCGCTTTTTGCTGAGTTATATTTTGTTGCAAAGTAGGTGTTTTTGAGACACAGCCAGTATCCATACGAATGCTAGAGAACTTCTAGGTTTGGTGTGTGCAACGTGTAATTGATTGAAGATTTTTGTTGTCTGTATGCATCAGGATGCTAGTAGAGTGATTAGACAATCAGACTGTTCTCAGTATTCAGACCTACTGCTTCCTTTATTCCGTGCTTTCCAGAGTTATAAACTCATTAATTTGGTCGAGACGTACCAGGCTTTTGAGAAATCTGCCAAGTATGTGAAGCTTCTTATCTGATTTCACCATGTTTAGCTTGAGTTTCTATTATGCTCACGTTGAGGATATGATGTGATACAGTTCATTTATTCAAGAGTTTCGCAACTGGGAATCAGCCTGGGCTTTGGAAGCACTTTATACTGTAGCATATGAAATTAGAATTCTTGCTGAAAGGGTAAGACTAATGTTTCGTCGCTCTTCCTGCTTCCTTTTGCATATATTGTGTATTTTCTGCATGTTTTTATTTATTTATTTTATTTAGATGAATTGACGTGAAGTACTGATACATTCTAGTGAACTTGTAGGCGGATAGAGAGCTGGCTTCCATGGGAAAAACCCCCGAGAAATTGAAAGGGGCTGGGTCATTCCTCATGAAAGTGTTTGGGGCACTTGCAAGTAAAGGGCCCAAACGAGTTGGAGCATTATATGTGACATGCCAGCTTTTTAAAATTTATTTCAAGCTTGGAACAGTACACTTGTGTAAAAGTGTAACGAGAAGTATTGAAACTGCTCGGATCTTTGATTTTGAGGAATTTCCTCTCAGGGATAAGGTCACTTACATGTACTACACGGGTCGTTTGGAGGTCTACAACGAAAACTTTCCCACTGCTGATCAAAAGTTGTCATATGCCCTAGCACACTGCGATCCTCAAAAAGAGGGAAATGTAAGGTCTGTTAAGGTGCACTTTTTATTTCAAATATAACTACTGTGTCCTAAGTTTGATGCTGCTTCTATCAATAATCTTCTGGTTTTATTTAAGAAAACTTATGTGGTTTAAGTTGATTTCACGTCCACTTAAAGATGCGTATTTTAAAAAATTGACAGGATGATACTCAAATATCTGATACCTGTGAAGCTTTCAATTGGAATTTTACCTAAAAGTTTACTCCTTGAGAAGTATAATTTGAATGAGGTACATGTCTCTTATTCCTAGTTAGTTTACCTAAAAACTCTATTAGAACGATGGGGAGATTTAAAGTTCCATTCCATCGATAGATATGTCAGTTCTTGATTATCTAACACAATCTATATAATTTACATTCATACAGTACCGTAACATCGTGCTTGCTCTCAGAAGGGGTGATCTCCGGCTTCTTCGAAGTGCTCTACAGGAGCATGAAGACCAGTATGTTTACTTTGTCCTAGTTTATCTGGTGAATCATTTTTTTTAATTTTCTACCTACAAGTTTGAATCCTTATATTACGTGCCTATGATTAGGTTCTTGAGGTCCGGTGTTTATCTTGTCTTGGAGAAGCTAGAGCTTCAAGTTTATCAGAGGTTAATGAAGAAGATGTAAGTTCAAATGTTAACGTAATTGTCCTTTGTCCCCTATTTTTTTTACCTTGGGAATTTTGCTGACTAGAAAACTACCGTAAATGTTTTGGCAGCTACATCATACAAAAGCAAAAGGATCCGAATAAAGCTCACCAAATTAAGCTAGATTTAATTGTAAAAGCCCTGAAGTGGCTTGAAATGGACATGGATGTGGATGAGGTATTTCTCTTTTTACTTTCTCTTTAAACGTTTTGATTTTCAGCTTAATTGGCGCTGTGGGTGTTAAGCTATAGCTTCTGTGATTGTTATACCTCTGACACTGCTAAATTTCAATTGTTGCTTTTTGTTGTACAGGTAGAATGCATAATGTCCATTCTAATCTATAAAAATCTTATGAAAGGCTATTTTGCTCACAAGAGCAAAGTGGTAGTTTTGAGCAAGCAAGATCCCTTCCCCAAATGGACAGGTAAACCGGGCAATTTATAGAGATGTAGTTGCTATCGGTGCAGATCGAGTCCCAAGAAGTTATGGCACTAGTTGGAAATAACCAATCGCATTCCTCCTGAGCAACAGCATCATTATGCAAAAGCCATTCTGCAAGGAATATTGGAGATCCCTTTGTGGAAAAGGCCATTCTGACATGAAATTGATTGTAGTTGTAACTTGTAAACATACTATGCTATATTGCTTCATTTTTGTTTGTCTTCACATGAAACATTTCCTATGTTCCCAAGTAGCTATTTATATCCTTTGTGATTGCTTTCTTTAATGATCAGTCTCCAAATTTTGACACTAGGTAAAGATATGACATTTTCAGTTTTGTGCAAGTCTAAATGAAAGAAAGATTTGACATTTTCAGTTTTGTGCAAGTCTAAATGAAAGAAAGCAGAACTAAATTTGGCAGCGTGTATTAACAGATATTATATTATAACAGAGTCAATAGTATTAAAAAAAAATTGCCATAAACATGTCCAAGTGCTTAATGCCCTAAGATCATGGCAAGAAAAGTCAAAGTGTTTTTTTTTTTTTAGTGCCGAGAGAAATCTACAATCAATACTTCTTTGTTTGCATTGAATAAATTTCACCTCTGACTCTAGCCAACAAGGAATTACAAAGAAATAAATCGATCTACATTTTTCATAGTTGATTGTCTTAAACTAAGAAGGTCAATAGGTCGTCATTCCATTTAAGTGTCTTTATTTTATGTGCAGGCAAAAAAAGGAGACAAAAGGGCAAAAGTTGGAACTTGAAAGAGTAAAGAATGTTTTTACATATATAGGATATGGGAAGCAGATGGAGAAAATTGGCAACCCTTGAATAAATCTATGTAAAAAATGATAAATAAGTTAATTCTTACACAAACACAAAAATGTTAATGAAGAACACAAGGTTTGCTCTACAAGAAAAACATGTATATTAAGTTTTTATGCTTCATTAGCAGGAGGAAGCATGTTTTCTATGTTTGATGGCATTAGGATGTTGAAACCATCAGCGGCAGTGGATATAATCATTCCTGGAATCTGGGAATTCCAGTGAAGTTCCTTCAAGTCTTTCTGACCCTGTTATTAGGCACAACTTGGTGAGAATAAAGTTTGGTGAATATATACAAGTTTTCACTCATCAGATAGAGGACAAAGTATAACCTGATGAACAAAGAGGAGTTGCGGTGGCAAATCAGTAGGGGCATTCACTTGCTCCTTGGTTTTTGCTTTGAACTCTGCTTCCTCTTCCTCATCTCTTTCTAAAGAAAGGTCCCAAATTCTGTGGATTTAAATGAAAGTAAAAGAGGAGTTGTGGCAAATCAGTAAGGCATTCACGTCAAAAATTGATTCATAAAGAGACAAATATATAGAACAATATGTATGTATGTATTGGGCCCTTACGTGAGTTGATTGTCTGATGACGTGACTGACAGTGTTGATGCTTCATGTGGACTCCATTCAATAGATGTTATGGGGTGTTTATGGTACTCAAAGTGGGCAACTACAGCATCTCCTTCCTGTGCAGCATTAAAAAAAGTTTTGACAAATATTTGATTAAGGATAGTATATACTTCAATTAGTGATTATCGGATCAAGGGGTTGAACATTACTATGGTGTGTGCCAAAGTGCACTGTGCTTGGTGCACCGTGATAACACACCAAGTGAACATTTAGTTCATTCAATGTAGACAAGGATCGATCATCAATGCCACAGAAGCAGAATGTGTCATACCTTGAGTAATCTAAGATCTCGAATGGAAAATGTGCCATCATCACTTCCAGATGCCAGCATACAACTTGCCAACCTAATACAAACCAAAAAAACGTTAATTAAAAGCTTAAAAAATGCTGTGAAGTAGCAAGTAAGATAATGTTTATAGACCTGTTCCAGGATATAACATTCACATCAGCATTGTGTGCTTTTATTGATGCTGCAGGAGATTTTCCAATGCGTATATCCCATATTGCAATATTTTTATCCACAGAGCAAGATGCAAATACAGAAGGTTCGGTGGGGCTCCACTGTGTAGGAAGTAGAAAGTAAATTGTTTAGATATAAATACAAAAAAAAAATGATAATAAGGGGAAATTTCCCCATCCAGAAAATTGCAGGCCCAACACATCAAACATTCCCAGGCCTGATAAGGAGAGGCACCTGTAGGTCTTCAACACTTGCAATGTGTCCAACAAAAGGTTTAGAATCAACATTCCAAGTTGTCTCGGATGCTGGCTCCCATAGATGAATAGCATTCTTGCAATCCCCTGAAAGATAAGTAGCAAAAATAAAGTAAATAAACTAAGATGCAGAAGTCCATTATTATATAGATTAATAGAAAGCATAAGATGTAATCGTGTGCAGAAGAGTGAAAATTATGCTCTGCAGTACCTGATACAAGCCTTCCAGGAACAAGAGGACTCCAGTCGATAGCATACCCTTCGTCCTTATGTCCACCAAATTTGACTAGAGGTGATTGATTAGAAACTGCCGAAGCCCCATGGCTAACATCACCTTGTGATTCTGCTAAAGCATTTAAATGGGAGCTGAAATCCCAAATCTACACAGACATCCAATAATATTCTAATTACACATAGTTACTATATAGGAGTATACAACTAAGGATGGATAATCTGTCGCCTCAATCACATTTTCAAATACTGTGTAGGCTTAACAAAAAATAATTGGACAAACAGATAACACCAATTCTAACCTGAACATGCCCACCACCTGACCATGAAGCACATATATGTGGGTTCTGGGTCATGGTACGTATGCGGTTAACACACCCTTCATGAAACACCTTACGAATCTGTGGAAATGATAAGGAAATAGTCACTAGACAACACACACATTCATAAATACATATACATGCATGCATACATATATTAAAATTTTCCAATTGTGCATGAAGCTAAGAATTAAGAAATAACCTGTAAAACGGGTGCTCCAGATCCACCAACTTCATCTTCATCATCATCACTATCACTACTATCGCTTTCCATATCAGTATCTTCATCATTGTTTGTCTTTGGTACTAACTCACGCCTCTTTCCAGATATATTAGTTATCTTAAATACTCCAATAGAATTCCAGGAGCTTTTCTCAGCCTAAAAGAGAAAGAAACAATAAAATAAATGAGCTTAGTACCTTGATCAGTGAATGAGCTAAAGAAGTTCTGTTCAATATTAGGGACCCAAAAGATCAAGAAATACATTGGTAAAAAGGTTCTATAAGATACAATTTATTACATTTAGAGAACATTAAGAAAAAGAAAATAGTTCACTTCATAATTGATCCGTGTTAGACCACACTTTAACTATCACTTTGTGGTTACTGGAGGAAAGAAAAAACGAAAACAAAAAATGATTTGCTTGAATGGATAAACTTTGAAAAACACACTATTCCATTAAAGGTACATCATTGCTCTTAAATCCAAGCCAAGCTTAATAAAAACAGTCTTAGATGTTACATGTTAATCATTCCTCTTCACTCCAAGCCTACTATATCTTTGAAAAGACCACACTTCATAAAATTGCATTAAAAAATTATATAAAATTGCCTAAAATTTGGGGAGATCAACTGAAAGCAAATTTCACCTGTGTCCCTGCCACACAATACACAGAATGTGGAAATTCTGTCCGCACCAACCCTAGAGAGTCACGTAGAATATCAAAGCTGCCAAATAAAAAAAAAAAAACAAATTAAATTGCATAATCAAAGATAAACACACTAGACTGCAAACCACCGTGCATATGACTCATTCTAAAAAGTATTTCAAATGAACATGCAATATATTGAGCAGAATGCTGTAAACTCCCAAGGTTTGTTGCTAACAGTAAAAAACCAGTGACCATTCTATTTTTCTTAACAACCTAGTACCCACTAAATACATAAATATAATGCTTAAAGCAAGTAAAAACAAAAAAGGAAGCAGCTTTTATGCAAATACACAAATTTCATCTTCCGGGTGACAATTTAGTACCAAGTCAAAACAGAACCAACGAAAGGCCTAGAAAATTTTCTGATTTAGCTAAAACATGATCGTTCACTAATATCTAATTATACCTTAAGCAAGGCCAGCCAATGTGGAAGGCATGGAGTGAGTTGTATGCAGAAGGATCGCACTGAAGCTCTTCTCCTTCCTCTAACTTGTCTACTCCAGGTTGCCACACCTTCGCCGGCGGCGAAGGTATCAAATTCGATGACGATGATCCTTCTCCTTTGTTCCCACCCTGATTTATTTTATTTTAAAAAAAATCAACAAATTTAGTGAAAATTGGCTTTAGAATTTGAAATTAGAGGAAAATGATCGTACCTTGTTCTTGCGTTTAACTTTTTTAGGGTTTTTGAGGCTTCGAACCATCTTTGTTTAGGTTAGGAAGATGGAGAACAGAGTAAAACAAGCAGCTCAGACGGAGACGAGGGTTTTTGGAGTTAGGGTTTTATGGCTTTCTATTTTCTCTCTCTCTGTTTTTGTGTTTTTTAGTATATTCTTTTTTTAAATAAAGAATGATGGGACGGGCCACTTAATTTCAGTTGGATTGGGCTTATACAAACTAATTGGGTAGTAAAATATTAAATTGTATGAGATTTTTTATTTTTATTTTTTTGTTATATATATGACATTGATAGGGTGTTTAATTTGAAGGTGACTCCAAAAATGTCATGACTTTAATGTGTGATGAGAATAATTATTTCAAGTCTTAATGGCAGTCTCGTGCACGCAATTCGCACCTTAATTCAACAGTTCTCTTTCTCTAATTTTCATTATTTCTCCATAAAAAATTAGGTTTATTTTCAAAGAATATTATTTTTTTTAATCATAATATATCCGGCCTAGTTTTATTCAAGGAATTAGAAATTAGAAAATAATAATCATGAGCATCAATAAGTGCATATCATGTTAAAAGATATTGAACACGTTGTATATATTTTCCTTCTATATACATATGAATAGAAAATAATGAATAATAATTATTTAAAAAAAAGTTGTCAAATAGGAAACAAATTTTAAAAAATGTAAGTTACTAACATTTCTCTCTCTCAAACATATGTGAAAATGATATATAACTGTAACTATAACCCGTGGCGGATCCAGAAATTAAGTTGAGTGGGGCGAAGAAGCAAAAGTAAAATGAATTCAAAATTGTTCAAATACAAAATATCAAATGCGAATAAGATTGTTCAAATACAAAATACATTATAAATTACAAATTAGGGATAGGAATTGCATGATTGTTGCAAAATAATGAAACTTCTTGTAAAAGAGCTCCCCAACCATCATCTCGCATCACTTGCAATCTATTTTTTAGACATCAAAAGTTAATTTTCTTTTAAAGAATTTTTCCATAACTAATCAACAAATCACTAATTAGCTAATTAACTAATAAGTAATAACAAATTAGAAATCAAACAAATAGAAGATTGGCAATACGGCAATTAGTAGTCAAAGAACAACAAAATACAAGCTTGTGTCAATTAGGGAAAAAATTAATAATTAAAAAATTCTCACACAAAATTGGGCAATGATTGCATCAGTGATCAGTCCAAGAGCAACAAAATACAACATTGTGTCAATTAGGCAAAAACTAATAATAATAATAATAATAATAATAATAATAATAATAATAATAAAACACAAAATTGGACAGTGATTATATTACAACAGTGAGCAGCCCAATAGCAACAAAATTGGGAGTCAAATAGGCAGTGAGCAATCAATTAGGCAAAAACTAATATAAAAAAAAAACATACAAAATTGGGAGTTGGGATCAGAGTTGGAACAATTAGGGAAAAAACTATCAGCAACTAGTATCAAACTGTCAATTGAATTAGGGAAAATTCAAAATTAGGGAAATTAATGTAAAAAATAAATTAGGGCAAACAAAATTTTTAAAAATTAGGCGAATAAGATCGTGTGAAGTTGATACTAATCACTGGAAGTTGATAGTAATTAATTAGTAAGGGAAGAAATGGAATTATCAATTATGGAAGAATTGAAGGAGAGTCGAACAAACCTGGTGGTTGTGGCTGATGTCGAGCCATGAAGGGCTGAGGAAGAACTGCAGAAACCGGAGGTTGACAGGAGGTGGCATCGGCGCAGCGCCGTGGACCGCGGCGCGCACACACACACACACACACATATATATATATATATATTAGCCCCAAAACGACGTCGTGAGAGCAGCTGCCCCCATGCTGCATCTGCAACGACGTCGTTTTGAGGCTGAGTAATTTTGGGCAGTGGGAGCAGCTCCCCCTACTGCCCCCATGCTGCATCCGCCACTGACTATAACTATATATATATATATATATATATATATATATATATATATACATGCGTGCACACACTGTGAAAATGAAAATGAAAATGATAAATGCGTACTATGAAGTATAACGTTCAAATTTTATTGGAGGAAGAAAATAATAAAATATTTATTTTGGTGAAAAATAAGATAAAGAATTAAATTTCAAAGTAGTAGTTCCTTGATGTTGTCATAATTTTTAAAGTGGTCATCGATTATAAATTTTACACAAAATGGTCCCTTAATTAGCTATGCACAATTTTACTCATTTTAGTCCTCCGTTACTTATAATGACGACTAAATTGAGTGAATTTTTGCATGGTCAATGGACTATTTTGGATGAATTGGTAATGATGACCAAATTGAGAATTATGAGATAGTTGAATAACTATTTTGAGTATGATCTCTAAAATAAAACTCGGTTGTCCATTTCAAAAGATGAACTGATTGAGAATTAGAGTTTAGAAAAAAAAAAATGTGATGCCATTTTTATAAAGAAGATAAATTTGAATGAGTAAATCAAACATATTTATCCCAAAATGATGCATGTTTTTGATTTCTTAATCTTTCTATATGCATATGGACCAAAACAATGTGAGTTTTCACTAATAAACTACTTGAGTATTAGTAGGATCAAGAGTTTTCACTAATAAACTATGCACAAACGCCTTCTGGGAACACCAAAAGACTACTGTACATAGTTGCAGGGTGTTGATGGCGAAACGTGAATCACCATTATTGTCATTGTTTGTATGCTTCTTAGGAGCCATTCAGCATTGAGGCCACCACTGTAGTCTGCAGATCTGCAGCGTTTTCCTTCTCAATATACCACCATCTTTCTTTGTCTTTTCATGCTCCCATTCCTTTTTAATCTCAATCCTGAATCCTCAACGATCCAGTACCATAAAACACAACAAAACGTCATTCACTTGTACGAGAAACCCCCCAAAAAACAAAAAACATTATTAATTTATTAGCTGGAATGAGGATTATAAGTAAGTACAGCCTTGTTATTGAAAACAAGCTATAATATAATGTCGTCCTTTCTTGTTCCATACTATCTCTAATTAGCCATGGACGACGACATACACACGAGTTTATTATTATTCTTAATTTTCTCGTTCTAACTTAACTATGATGTCTCATTGTCACACAAACTAGGCTAGGCTAGGCTAGCTATATATCTATCTAGCTACCTGCTAAACAAACCGATCAGACCAATAAGAAAGAAATTAATTAATGATTGAAAGTGGTGGCCTGGCTGGGTCGTCGTTAATTAGCTGTGAACCAGACCGCAGGATAGGGCCATTAGCAAGATGGCGGCGTCTTTCTCGTCTTGTGGGAAAACGCGGTGATACGCCGAGTTTTTGCTCAGTTTTATCAAGAAATCCTCGAACCCATTCATCTTCTTCTTTGTTTTCTTAGCTTGGTGGTCGGAGGGTCGCCCGCCGGCCACAATTTTGTAGCGTTTCTTGAAGGGCGTGACGTCATGGTGGTGGTTAACCCCGGTGGGTTTTTTCGCCGCCGCCGCCGCTGTCGGCTTCTCTTTTGTTGGTTTCGCCTTAACTGCTGCTTCGGTTGCCGCCGCCGCCGCCGCGCAGTTTGCGGCGGCCGCTGCCATGGCTCGCCTCGCCTTCCTTTGTCTTATTCCACAGGCATTGCAAAGCGACTAAATAACCAACAAAAAATAAAAATAAATAAATAAAAAAATTATAAAATCTTGACAAGACAAAAACAAATTACTTTAAACTATACATAAACATTAATACAAGACAAAGGTGGTCTGAAAAGTTTAAAAAGAAAAAAGAAATCTTAAATTTTTGTCATCACTTTGACATATTGGTTGAAAAATTAAACAGAAATAGTAAAAATATTTTAAGTATGTAGTCTAGCTAGTAGTAATAGTTTATATTTAATTATATTATTACCTTAGGGCCTTTTGGACCGCTTCTCCAAAGAGGGGTCTTGGTAGTATTACAATCAGCACAAACCCTAATTGGGACAACATTACTGCTACTATGATTGGAGGAGCTGTTGCTGCTATGCTCAGATTCCAAACAAGAAGAAGCCCTTTTCTCATCTTCAATCATCTTCATCGTCGTCTCAGTAGTAGCAGCAATAGTAATAGTAGCGGCGCTTGCCATGGTGGGTCCCTGGCAAGCGCGATTCGAGCTCTTCATCTTCTGCATCACCCTCATCTTTGAAGACATCCACTTAACAGGAATTACCCCATCATGAGTACGATGATGATCATTACTGTCTTCACAATTATTAGTACTCCATAAACTTGCCTTTGTTTTAGGCCCTTGATCATATGATCCACCATCAACCTGTAAACATATATGTCTCCAAATAAGTAAAAAGAAAAAAAAAGGGGGAAATAATTAAACTAAACTAAGTGATCATAGCATGTATATATACCTTGGGGTGTTGTGGATAGAAGAATTGAGGATCAGAATCATAGTAGAGCTGAGGTTGATCCCAGGATGATGATGAGTTTAAGAAAAGATTATGATGAGATGGTTGGGAGTGAGCAGAGGATGATGAAGAGACATGGTAGTTTGGAGTAGTCAAATTAAGGTTATGGTTTTGATGATGATGATCATGATCTTCATCATTACTCAGCTTAAAAGGGAAAGGAGAAGATGAAGAATTTGCACTATAAGGTGGAGTCATGGCGGGAAGATCAGTAGAGGAATTGATCTGAATTTAAGAAGAAAAAAATGCAACAAACAAATTCTCTCTCCTTCTTCCTGTGATCCAAATGATATGCTGGCCAGCTAAATATATGGTATTGGATGGGGGGAGGAATGGAAAAGGGGGACAAATT
>CM008332.1:30388440-30406123 GCA_002525835.2 Ipomoea batatas
GTTTTTTTAAACACTTCCACACAGTTTTTAGAGTGGCAAGCGAAATTGTAATCACGCACTGTCGAGGCGTACAGTAGGTAAACTCCGCTTCTGTATAATAATTTGCGTATTACATACACATGGGAGGTGAATTGTACTAAGAAAACTTATGCGACGGGCTCGATTGAGAGGGTATTGGTCATCAGAATCAAAATTGTGACATTCAGGTAATTCAGGTAATTCAGGTACGAGAATCATGATGTGTTAAAATCACTTTTGGTCTTGACTTTATAGTAACATATATACTAATTTTTTTTGGGTGTAGCCCAGAATTTTCACCGTCGGATACAATGACTAATCCCCTCGCTGGATTGTAGGCACCTATATTAGGTGGGACAGCTGGCCTAGAGATACCCAATTCTAATATTGTCACTTCTTAATGTTTGATTTTAAAATCAACCAAAAACATGTAGCTAGTGCATACTGCATTAGTGCATTAACTTTGTCATCTTACCACTTTTAGTGTTGCTGTTGAAGAATCGTCCTGACATGTAACAACCAAAGGAGAGTTTAATTTGTAGCAAAGATGGAGAGATTTACAACATTGGCATTATATTGAATTTGGAATTTTTTTCCAAAAAAAGACTGAAAGATTCAATCTGTTATTTTGCCATTTCTTTAAAAAAGTTTTGAACCTAACAAATATCTGAGAAAAAACCTTAGAAATCTAGACTTTCTATTCCTTTGAGAAACTAACTTTAATTTGTGCTTTCAAGATATTTCTGTGTGTATGGAGTTTTGCCACCAAAATGAACGGTGAATACATTCAATTCATATTTAGCAAGATCAATAAAATGTAAAAGATACATATATACATGGATCAAGTATAAAAATGTATGAGATGAGTGATGTTTGGGAAATCATATATGGCAGCCAAAAATGGATTTTTAGATTGTGAGTTGGGTTCGAGGTTGCCAGAAACTTTTGCGTGTAAAGAAGCACTCTCATGGTCAAAATATTTTGATACCCGCTCCACATGAACACATACATGCATCTCTTGGTTCTCTCAAATAGGAGGTCACAAATTTGAACCCAAGTAGTTTACAATTATATCCAAATTAAACTAAATTTGGTGAAAAAACTCAATTAAACTTTTGTCCTATTGTGCATATATAGAAATTATATTAAAATCTTTAAAATTTGCCAAATTAAAATAATACATTTGTATTTTGAAACAATTATAGTTTCCAACCCAAGAAAGAATCCAGCTAACTTGTGTAGTAACTTGTATACATTTACGAATGATCTCATAGGACTCACGAGTAGAGGTGGTCTTTTTTTATTATTAGGCTCTCTCTCTATACACACGCAAATGTATCGAATTTCTACTTTATACAGCTTAAAGTTCAAATTAAAATTTTCAGAAAAAAAAATTTACATTTACAAAAGCATATTCAAATATTATACCCACCAATTATTACCTAAATCAATATAATTAAATTATTTTTAAATTTAAAATAAAAAAGTTAAATATGATTATCAGAAGACACAAATATAATGTTTGAATTTTTCTTTCACCAATAAGCCTAAATATGATAATTGTAAAAAGTATTTGCACTTAACGAGATTCGTAGTATATTAAAATAATGCAATTTGCATTAAGACACATGTCAATAATGATCATTTGGATTAGGTACGTACTGAATTGTGTTTAAGGTACATTAATTAGGAAGCGGCTTCAAAAGCATGATGGATATATATAATATACATTCTATCATTGCAATCTAATTAACTAATTTATATAGTTAAAGACTTAAAGTACTAAATACTAGTACTAGCTAGATCACGAACTTTAATTAGAGTGTTTAGAATTTCATTTTCTTTAAACCAAGTTTTAAGTTCGTTCTGTGGATGGAGTAATAACTTTAAAAAAAAAAAAAACTTTTACGTAGGAGCAAACACTTATTATTATATCAAAATTATACCTAATAGTAAACATGTAATTTTATTTTTATATACGCGCCATAGACCATGTGGTCTATTCTGATATCAATTGTCGGGATTAAATGTTTATAACTATAACAAAATGTATAACTAGTAGCAAATGCATAACTTTATTTCTTTAGACTTGTGTATAACAGTCAACATCACATTAGATATAGGTAATAATCTCTTACGAGAGGATATAAATTAGAAAATAAAAAGAGCGCTAAATACTAAGCAGTCAATGGGTCAAAACTGCATATACTAAACTAGACAGCTAGCATGTCTTAAAGTGGGGAAAAAAATGTTATCCTATGAATTCAACTTATAAACTACACTACTCATCACTTCATTATTGATTCTTGTCATGCAATCTATTAATGGCAAATCTCATGTTGAGCGATTCTTGCACATGGATCACCCACTTTGTTGATATATTATAATGAATATTGTGTTGGTAATTTTAGCAAATTGGCATTTTGAGTGGCATTTTGTGGAACAAATTAAATATTTGTGGCGTTTACTTTTGATCTGGGTTGAATTAAAGTAGATTCGAGTTCTTCTGAGTGAGACGAAGAAATCGATAGTAGGTAAAACATAAAGCTCTTGACAATATGCAAAGATAATTTTGAATGATTTATCCTGATAGAATTCAATTACATTGCTTACATGATATGTATTAAAAGTTTTGTTTTTAGTTGTCATGCTAATCGGGAGAAAAGATTCAAATCCTTTATGTGTTGAGCGGCGGCTTGGAGAGCTAGGTCCATCATCATGCCATCGAAACGTAGGACAAAATAAAATCGTTACTATCGCTTGATCCTGACAATATGCAAAGAAATTTTTAATGATTTATCTTGATAGAATTCAATTGCATTGTTTACATGGTATATATTAAAAGTTTTCTTTTTCAATTGTCATGCTAATTAGGAGAAAAAATTCAAGTGCTTTTAATAATTTAATTGTACACAGTTGAAGTTCAGTGGTCTAATTGTACAAAAGTTATAAATTTAGTTTGAAACTTTTACTTATTCAATACAACAGAATTTTCAGACATATAATTACATAAATAGACATATAATTAGACATACCTAATAGAGTCAAAATGCGACTTTCATCATTATCAACAAGTGATAATATAATAATTAAGGTTAATCCTTGGGATTGCAGAACTTAAACCCTAATGATTGCCAATGATTAGGTGATGATTCATGATTAACAAAATCTAAATCTGACTTATAATTTCAGTTGCTTTAATAATTAGTCATATATAATATTGTAGACCATTATGTGCAAGATAGACTACTGACATATACGCCTAATTTTAGAATATTAAATGTTTATTTTTATTGCATTACATGTTAAATTTTAAAAAATTACTCTTATTATAATATACTATAATTTCATTTTAAATATATTACTCAAAAATAAATATTTATATGTGATTCCATTTACAATGTGAATTATGGTAAATACTAAATAGTAAGAGTTTAAATTGGCAGTAATTAATGTAGGGAATGGGGCCACCATATCTTCTAGTAGCTTTTTAAATTTTATTTTTAAATTTTAATTTTTGGTATGCAAATCAGAAATCAGAATATTAATGATCTTATGCAAGTAGTATCTTTGTCAAGCCGGCCATGGCTCACTGCCTCATTGGTCACTGTGCGACTTAACTACTATTGGATCTTCACAATTATTTGCTTTCACAAGCACTATATAGGCTTATCCAATATCTTTCTCGATTTTCTTTTATCTTTTTTTCAATAATTAAATCATTCTAATTAAATATGATGAAAAGAATGAATTTTTTTTGATTGCTACTGACTCTATTACAATGTAGTATAGATGCCTCCACTGAGGCTTGAACCCACTCCCTTCCAATTTCTTTCAGTTTTTAGTCCAACCGAATTCATAATGCAGTTAGTTTGATAACCACAAAATTTTAATATTGAGAATGAGATGAATAGACTTTAATTTTAAATCTTTTCTAGATTTTAATAAATTAGCTAGGACAAGTGTGCAATATAAGTCTTCTATTTATACTTGCATGAAGTTAATTTCTATCTTATCTTCAAATTCAAACACTTTCAAATTTGTTTGTTGGTACTCATTCCTAGGTCAAAATATAGTTGTGTTTATAGCTATTTTTTCAGGATTTGTGCCACTTAAGCTTGTGAAATACTTTATCTCCTTACTTTTTAGCACAAGTTGATGACTATTTTTTGAAAAGTTCGTTTAGTTGCTCATGTTGTCTTTCTTTGTCTTTGTCACGATTTTGGCGTATTCTCCTTGGTAATAGTTAGATAATATTAAAGTTTTTTTTTTATTTTTTTTTTTATTTTTTGGGAGTTAAAATAGAAAATTACATTGTGATGCTATGAAATTCTAATTTCATAAGCATCATCAAAATTGATTGATTTACAATTATTCATAACATGAAGCATTTCTTTCTTCTTAGCTTCCCAAAATGTTGAATCTCTAATCCTAAAGGCCCCACGCTCCGACCCAACACTGTCGCTGGTAAGACTCAATCCTTGATATTTCTTTCTAAACTTCACTCCTGTGACCAACTGAGCTATCCATGCGAGAAAAAACATTTCTTGGATGGATCTGATGTTGAATTTGAGTGAAATTAAAGTGGATGACAACTAGCGTAGAGGTTTATAGAGCCAGCGGAATTTAAGGAAAATTAAGGGAATATTATAGGATCCTAATTAGGCCACGTTTGATGAGGTGAATATAAATTAAAGCAGCAGAATAAAACATGTGTAGATAGATTTATATCACTAACTAATATAATTAACGTACGTACAGCTCATGTTGTCGATAAATTCTTAGAAAAAGACAATGTTTGATTATTTCATATGTTGTGCTTCTGGACTGCAAATGAACATACAAGCTAAGCTGTACCCTTACATATATCCTTAATAATATGTCAAAGTTTCAATTTAAGTCTTGTAATATATAATCTAGGTAGATATGGTAGAGTTAGTTGTTGTTAGAGGTTCACATTGCCCCTACGTTGATGACTTCAAATGTGCTTAATTAAATAGGGATGATTAGGGAAGTCAAATTGGGATTAACATTGGACAATATAATTACTTTGAGATAAGTCACATTTTAATTGTCATTGTACTTCTACAAGGATAACATCAATCTGATTGAACTAGTGTTAGGATCAAACGCTTACCACTACGACAAAAGATACAATTAAGAGTGAAAACACAACTTTATAAGCAAAATCTATAGGTAGTAGCTTGTTTTGATGCAAATTGTCAGATCAAACGCTTACCATTACGTCAAAAGCTATAACTAGTAGTGAATGCACAACTTTATTTACTTATACTCATGGGTAGCTAGTAGTTAGCGAATGACAACAAGACAATTAGAGAATCTATGTTAAAAAAAAATTATGATGAACATTTTTGTTTTGTTTAAGCATGGATATGGGATTAATTGTGCCTTAAGTGAAAGTTATTAATGACTTAATATAGTCAATAATCCTAGTCTAATGTCTTACATTAACAATGAAAGATAATAAATATTAATAATTTTATTAAGATTCTTGTCGTGGAATGTTTCTAAAGATCTACACTACTATAGCTCACCTTTAATTTAAGATATCTATTCAAAGAATAAAATAAAAGATTTGTACAAAATTGTAGTTAAGATTTGCATAATATGAACAAATCTATGTTACATAAGAAATCCAATTATTTTAATTAATAAAAGGAAATTAAACTTCTTTTAATAGATACAATGAAATTTCATTGATACTAAGTATTTGTTGGTATATAAAACACACATGGAAAACAAAGACAAAATTTTAACACCTCACAAGACTTCGTCATGGATATATATGATGGATAGATGATCGAACATTACACCGCACAGTTCCATTTGCTTGTTAGTGCAAGGTTCATCGAGTGGAGCTAATCACAATTAAGTTAAAATTATCTACATTAAAACTAAATTGATTTGTGTTTTGGTTATTCAGGAGAGCAATTAACAATAAGCTAAGCAAGACAAATAACAAATTTAATAACTATTTACGTTAAAACTAATTAGTATCACATCCATTTGAAAAGCCAGGGTGGCCCGAGTACAAGGATGGGTGGAAGCCACACTAGCCGGTAGAAAGAACAAAACAAGTAGTGGTCTGATCACAGCAAGGACAGTTAATACGAATTGTCATGTATGTTTGGTTGGATTAAAACGTAAGGATAATGCTAGGAGGGAAATTAAAGTAGCTCTATTTACAAAATAAGCGGTTAAAAAGAGTGAGGTATAGCCTTTTCCACCGTTACATAAGGCTTTGTCAACTTGTTGTATATAGATGACCGCTTTGATATATATAATAGATTACCCACAATTGTGTTTTAAAATAAATAAATCATTAGATACTTCACTCTTGCTAAGATGTCAAGGAGAACTAAGGATTAGATAATTATATTAATTCAAAAGTTATAGAAAAATGATATGCACAAGGATTGTCTGATGAATACAATAATTCTCATAACTATTCAAATTTACAATATAATTTGTAATAAAATATTTTATCCTTATTGTTTAGATAAAAAAAAAAAAAGTTAATTTGGATTATAAATGAAGATCAGACATGATGTGCACATAATTATTTATTTGAATTCATATTTCATCTCACTTAATTTAAATGAATTAATTAATTGTTGGAAAAGAAGAAAAAAAACAGAAAATCAAGAAAGATATAGGATGAGCATAGTGCTTGTGAAAACAAATAATTGTAAAGATCCAATTGTAGTTAAGTTGCGAAATGACCAATCAGCAATCGCCGGCCTGACAAAGATACTTGCGTAAGATCAATAAGATTCTGATTTTTATTTTTATTTTTTAAATTCTGATTTGCATTCCAAAAATTTTAAAAATAAAATTAAAAATAAAAAATAAAAAGAAGAAAAAGAAGGTGCTAGAAGATATGGTGACGCCACTCCCGACATATTAAGTATTAATGACGGCCAGTTTCAACTCTCATGCATAATTAAAGGCAACAGAAATTATAACAAAGGTTTAGGTTTTAATAATCATGTTAATCATGAATCATTAATCATCTAATCATTGGCAATCATTAGGGTTTAATGATCTACAATCCCAAAGATTATAACTTAATCATCACTTTTTGACTAATAAAGTCGGATGTTTGACTCTATTAATTTCTCTAATCATATGTCCATGTCATTATATCTTTAGAAATTCTGTGTATAGAATATTTAAAAAAAAAAAAAAAAACTCAGCTAAGTTGATTGGATAGTACAATTGATCTGATAATCACAATGTTTCAAGTTCAATTTATCGGTGGAAACTGCTTATTAATCTTCTTGATTTGAATAGATTAAGTAAAGACAGCCTATGTTGGACCAAGAAGATGTTGATAATAATCAAACAAATGACATTCATGTACGATAATAAAATAAATTGTTTTTGTTTTTACAATTAATTAACGATTGATGCTAAATCTTCAATAATGATGAACCATATCAAACTTCATACTCATGGGAATCTGAAACAGTAGTAGCCTAGCAAAGCCCAAGTATAGGGAGGTGGGATATATAAATAATTAATCAGATTTTGTTGATGATGAGGAGATTTCAGTTTTCAAGCCAACTACCGTACCTTTGAGAATAAACAACCCGAAGGAGATGGAAGATCGAAGATCGAAGTAGCATGCATGTAAGAAACATATATAAATATAAATAATAATTAACAAACTCTCTATATATGTAGGAAAATAATTGTGTGAGAGTAGTTATTGGAGAATACATTTTGTTTAATTTGTATATCTATTAAACAAATGAATGGAGATTAATTTAAACCAACGCGATGTTATTTATGTAAATAAGTAAAAAATTGAATGAAGCAAGTATGCGTGTATTTCCAGAATAATGGGTGCTTTTTAGCACAAAGAGTCAACAGTTGACTCTATTGTTGAAGTCTCAAATCGGGACACCGGGTGCCACTGGACCACAAGGTCTTTGTCCCTACGCAACATTTAAAATCCAAGTTTTGGACCAAGGCAATGTGAATTTTTCTCAAAAATGATCGATATGAATTCATCTCAAATTTATACATGAATTATTATTATTATTATTATTATTATTATTATTATTATTATTATTATTATTATGATTATGTTTTACATATTTACAAAAATTTCATTAACTTTTCATATAAACTTTTTTCAAAATAGTATTGTTTTCAACAAAAGCAATGTTATTTTCCTATATATCCTATCATAGAGATGCTATTTTTCATCATTAAAATATATCAAGAGTGGGTGATCCATGCATGTGCAAGAATTGAAGCACTCAACATGAGATTTGCCATTAATAGAGAGCATGACAATAATCAAGAACTGGAGAATGTGATGATCAAATTACCATTCATAAGATAACATTTTTATTTATTTATTTTTTTTTTTTTGTATTTTTCGCACTGTAATACTAGCTGTCTCTAGTATTTAATTTGCAGTCTTGACCGTACCCATTGACTGCCTAGTATTTAGCACATTTTTTAAATTATTATTATTATTATTATTATTATTATTATTATTATTATTTATTCTCTTGTTAAATATTAATTTTGAATATATATCTAATATTTTGTAGGGCATGCACCACTTGTTTGCACGGGAGATTGGTGGACAATTGTTAATATTTGTTAATTGCAAACACATGCAATTTTTTATCAGAGTTCAAAATGTAAGGTACGTGGACCCTGATCCATTGTATGTCACTGGTGGAGGGGGCGGTACTTAAATCAGATCGAGGATGAGGCTAGTGCGCACGACAAGGCCAAATCCATCTCCCTTTTTGGTCTTTGATTGGTAGGACTCTAGACTGCTAGCAAAATATTTTTTTGAGTACTATTGACTCTATTACAGAGTAGCAAAACAAATTTTATGAACTTATTTTGATTAGTTGAGTACTTGAGTTGTGCACCATGGGTTAATAGTCTGTAATTATAGAGTTCTGCTTTAAATACTTTCATTGTATACTCCCTCACTTTTACTTTTATGCCAAATAATGATAAGTTATATATCTTCATTTTCTGAGCCTACATCAAGAATTTGTGTATTTGTAGCGACTAAAAGTGGTAAAATAACAAAATTGTGCATTATTTAGAGTTGATTTTAAAATCAAAAGACTAAAAGCTAATAACCATGTTACTCAAGTCAAATGCAATAATCAACATTGAATTCTTGTATAACTCTGGTATATAAAAGTTATGAATTGAATTTGATTATTGTCAATATCTCTCAATGGAGTCCGTTGCTTTGGATCTTCTCATAGTGCTATCTATCTAAAATGTTACAACAGATTGAAAAGAAAAATTAAAGTTATTAGGCAAAAACTTATGTGATGTTGTCTCATCACCGATCCTTGTTCAAAAGTATATTAACCAGACCCGTGTCATGACAAAGATTGGTGAGACGGTATTATCATAAGAGTGTCACTCAAGCTATTAATATACATAATTATGTGAATTGCAGTAAGATAATGAATGAAGCTAATTAAGGAATGAAGTTTTCTTTTAAGGGTGTGTTTAGAAAGGAGAAAAATAATTTTTGAAAAATGAGTCATTTTTCAAAAAACAATTTCGTTTTCTGTGTTTGGTTGCATTTTGAAAAATTGTCTTTTTGTGTTTAGTTCATTTTCTAGAAAATGGGTGGAATTGTATAATTATATATTTTTATTATTTTATTTAAAATATAAAATATATAAAATAATAATATTTATTATAAAAGAAAGAAAGAAGAAAAAAAAACAGACTGGTTTCGGTGGAAATCAGAGCAGTTACGGCCAAAATGGCCGGCTACGGGAGAGACGACCATTTTGGACATTCCAAAAAATGACTTCTGGAAAAAAAAAATTTGAAAGTCATTTTCTAAAAAAAACAGCTTATTTTCCATGGTCAACAGAAAATAATTTATCATATTTTCTGGACATTGCCAAACACCAAAAGTCCGAAAAATAAATTCGGGATTACCAAACACCCCATAAGTAGAAATTGGGCGGCGGTGTAGTTTTTGTTGAGGTAAAGAAATGGTATGACAAATATATAACAGTTGTCACCAACCAGTATTTAATTACTCTATATATATATATATTATATAGATAGATATGTATACCTAAAAATCTGGTAGAGTTTTGGTATAAAGAAAATATCCAGTAATTTTAATTTCCTCTCTATATATAGAGGCCCTTCGACAGAACCTTCATCCCATCCCTCACTTCTCTTCTGCTCTTCCTTCTCTTTTATATAGATACCCCAGGCCCGGCCATTTCTCTCTCCCTTATTAGCCATGGGTATTGAGAATGAAGAACACAAACAACCTTGTGTGGAGCTGTCAAAGGTTGCCGTGTCAGATACCCACGGCGAGAACTCGCCGTATTTTGCAGGGTGGAAAGCATATGACGAAGACCCTTTTCATGAGAAGCATAACCCGTTGGGAGTCATACAAATGGGTTTGGCAGAGAATCAAGTAATTAAGTTCTTCATCATCATCCATTATCTTAGCACACGTAGTAACGATAATATAATGTTGTTGACACGAGTACTACGTTGTTGTTTGTTTGTTTAGGTGTCGTTTGATATGTTGGAAGAGTACTTGGAGATGCAGCCGGAAACGAGAACAAGCAGTTCCGGGTTTAGGGAAAACGCGTTGTTTCAAGACTATCATGGGCTTCTCTCTTTCAGAAAAGCAATGGCTTCCTTCATGGAACAGATTAGAGGTGGGAGAGCAAGATTTGATCCCGAAAGAGTTGTCATTACCGCCGGCGCCACCGCCGCTAACGAGCTCTTAACCTTCATTCTAGCTAATCCCGGCGATGCTTTGCTCGTTCCAACCCCTTACTATCCTGGGTAAGTTTTTAGTTTAGACTGAACATATCTTTAGTTTCGATTGCCTAAGGACCCCACATCTCCTGTTTCAAGGACCCCACACTTAGCCAAACTGAAATGTGGTGGAATAAATCAGTATTAACTGCTCATTATGTGAGAAAATCAATAATTTATATGTAAGAAGTTACCCACAAAAGGGTGAAACTCACACACTGCAATGCAACTGTTACTGTACTACTGAGGAGACAGTAATTCTGATTTACTGATGGTATTTTTTTTTTATTTACAGATTTGATAGAGATTTAATGTGGAGAACGGGAGTGAGGATTGTGCCGGTCCATTGTGACAGTTCAACCAATTTTCAGGTGACTAAGACGGCATTAGAGACAGCCTACAATGAAGCTGAAAGCAAGCGGATAAAGATAAGAGGGATACTAATAACAAACCCGTCAAACCCATTGGGTGCAACCATTCAAAGATCAATCCTAGAAGACATCCTGGATTTCGCGACGAGGAAGAACATCCATTTAGTATCCGACGAAATCTACTCCGGCTCCGCATTCTCCTCCTCCGAATTCGTCAGCATTGCCGAGATTCTGGAATCCAGAAACCACAAAGATTCCGAGAGATGCCACATCGTCTACAGCCTGTCCAAGGATCTAGGCCTCCCGGGATTCCGCGTGGGGACCATATACTCCTACAACGACAAGGTGGTGACAACCGGCAGACGAATGTCGAGCTTCACCTTAATCTCCTCGCACACGCAGCAGCTCTTGGCGTCCATGCTGTCCGACACGGACTTCACCCGCAACTACATAAACACCAACCGCCAGAGGCTGAGGCGGCGCTACGACATGATAGTGGAGGGGCTAAAAGCCGCCGGAATCGACTGCCTGAAAGGGAACGCGGGGTTGTTTTGCTGGATGAATTTGAGCCCATTCTTGAAGGAACCCACGCGGGAATGCGAATTGGAAATCTGGGAAAAATTCTTGCGTGAAGTGAAGCTCAATATATCGCCGGGATCTTCTTGCCATTGCTCGGAGCCAGGATGGTTCAGAGTTTGCTTTGCTAACATGACTGAACAAACACTCCAAGTCGCACTCGCCAGAATCCGCCGTTTCATGAAAAACATAACCAAGGTTAATAATGGGGCCATGTAACCTCAATTAAATTCTTGATTTTTTAGTCACATTTTTTCCCCAAATCGCACCGTTTAGACTATGTCTGACGTGACAAAATATGATTGGAGCATATATATTGCGAATTGGGTTATTATTTTTTAAATCTTGGAGTGGAGAAATCCAATTCCATGATTTGAAATTTGCTTATGTTGACATATAATGTAAAAAATAATATGAAATTGGAATTTGATCCTATTGGTCTATATATACTTTGTTTAGGGTATGTATAATATATGCACATGCATATATGGAGATATGGTTATAAAAATATAATGTGTTTTATTATGCATAGTCAAATGCTGCTGCAGCAGCAACACATTTTAATTTGAGTATGAATTATGAGTTATATGAAATTTTCATGAGTTCCAATGTTAGATATAATATATGGGTGCACGGTTGGATTCAAGCTGGATTAATAGATTATGCATCAAGCTTTGACCAAGGCGTACTTGGAATTCAACTTATGTTCAATTAATGCCATCAAGTTGTGCTTGTATGCCAGTTTATTTATTTGTTAAAAAAATATAATTTGGCTCAAATAATTTTCTTTTCAAGAAAGATAAACGTACGGAAAAATTATAATTTATTAAAAAAAAAATTTACAATTATGCTTTTTTTTTTTTTTTTTATAAAAGTTTTGTTCGGCATACCAATATGGAAAGTTAGTAGCTAATAGCTAAAAGTTGAAAATAGTTAAACTAACTAATAGCTATACACACATGCTGCCATGCATGCATATCGTTACCCAAACAAATGGGAGAAATCTAGTTCATGTATAATGTGTTATTTTATTCTTTATTCCTTTTTATTGGAATTGCTTTTGAAATAATATACTAATTTTTATTATGTTTTGTATTTTGTTATTTTATGGCGAGTGATCTGAGTATGTATATATATTTGTACTCAGTATACAAACTTCATTAAGCAGGCAAACGTGAGTCGCACCCCGCTGTATCTACCCAAACTAAAGGCTCAATAGACTTTAGGATGTCATCAAAAATCATAAAAATTAGTAGTTTTTTTTTTTTTTTTAAGGGCAATGAATTTTTGAACACTATGACAATGACAAGCTAGGAGGGAAGAAACTAAGAAAACGTGATTGAGGGAAAGAAGTAATTGAAACACACTAAGAAGAAAATCCCTATAAAAAGAAACATTGTAATATATAAATAATGAATGAGAATGTTGACTTTGGAGGGGAAAAGGGACAGAGGTGTAAAAATAAAACAAAGTCCTTATTCTATTGGAACCAAAGTACGTCATCATGTGTGTTACGTTAACAATTAACAAATGTTGTTTTAAAGTTGTGTTGGTATCTAGCAAATATATATATTCTCCTTCTCATCAACTTTTGGTACGATTTTATCATCATTATTTGAATAACATTTTTTATATGTGGCAATTTGTGAGTGGTTACATATCATCCAAGAAGATCATTGCCTCACAATAGGGTACCAAAGATTTTTTACTTCTATTTTTATTTTTAAAACTTTTACACACAATTAGCGACTGGTAGTTAGTTTAGTATATACATGTTTGTAGGATTTATATCACTAATTAACGTACAGCTCATGTTGTCGATAAATTCTTAGAAAAAGACAATGTTTGATTATTTCATATGTTATGGTTCTGGATTGCAAATGAACATACAAGCTGTACCCGGCCCTTACATGCATATATCCCTAATAATAATGTCAAAAGTGCAATTTAAGTCTAGTAATAGGGTAGATATGGTAGAGTTGTTGTTACTGGTTCTCATTAAGCCCCTACGTTGACCTCAAACGGTGCTTTAATAAACACTGATTAAGGAAGCCAAATTGGGATTAACATTGGAGAATTAGCTAGCTTCGTATAAGTCCCATTTTATTTTATATTGTTTTTGTACATAAAAAAAAGGACAATATCTGTCTGATCCAAAAATGATTATTATTAATTTGATGGAGCATGATTCTCAGCTCGTATCAGTGCAGTTTAGCTCTCTTGTGTATTATTTTTAGGTAGTGGCTAGAGAAACGTTTTTAAAATTATTGCACATCTTAATAGGTGTATTATTCAAATTCGATTGCTTGGAAGACTGAGTTCAACATCTTCCCATCGAAATGTGGCACTGATTGTTACGCTAGTATAAGAAAATAAAATTACACATTTGCTATTAGCTATAGCTTTTGGCAGACTTAGAGCAGGGCCGGTCCTGAGCACGGGCGGGCTGGGCGACCGCCCAGGGCCCCATGCTAGAAGGGGCCCATCCATATATATGTATATGTATACATATATATTATAATGTTAAAATTATATTAAAAAACAACACAGTGTGATAGCTCAAGTGGTAAGTGGGCTTTTTTTTGGTGAGGAAAAATTTTGGGAGAATGTGGGTTCGATTCCCACAAATGACAATTTTGTTAGGCTGGTTCCCACAAAATTGTGGAGAACTTTTTAAAAATATTCAGTGTTTTCTTTTTTTCTTTAACCAGCTAATAGAATCACAAAGAGGAGATATAAATAAATTTTTCAAAAAAACAGATTAATCTAATGAAAATTTGAAACAATCTAAAGAAAATAAATTTATTTCATGTTATTTGAGATTATTATTTTTTAGTATTATTAGATTTTAATTTTAATTTTTTTATATAGGGCCCATTTTTTTTTAATTTCGCCCAGGGCCTTCAAAATGTTTGGACCGGCCCTGACTTAGAGGGTCGAATTTAGTATCCTGAAATAAAGTTGCATTGTCCGAGTCTACATAATTTATTCTTATGAACATTTTTGTTTAGTTTAAGCATATGATTAATCGTGTCTCGAGCAAATGTTATTAATTACTCAATATAGTCAATAACCCTAAGTCTAATGTCCCAAAATGAAAATGATAAATAAAAAAATAAATGTTAAGCATTTTATAAGATTCTTGTCATGGACTGTTTCTAAAGACCTAAACTACTATAACTCACCTTTGAGATATCTGCTTAAAGAATAAAAAAAAAAGATTTGCATAAAATCGTACTTAAGATTTGCTTAATATGAACAAATCTATGTTACATAAGAAATCTGATTATTTTAATTAGAAAAAAATAAATTAAACACTTTTTAATACAATTGAATTTTATTTATACTCCCTATTTTATGGTGCATTAGAACATAAAATAGCAAGATCACAAATTAAAAGCAAAAACACGATTTTAACATTGTTGTCCCACCAACTTCACCATCTGTGAAATGATGCAATTAGTTGTTTATTATTAGCTTTCTTGGTTTGTGTTGGGCATCTATGTGTAACATAAGTTGGTATATCCCTTTGCGATCTTTTTCCTACTAGGATTACAAAATAAGTTTCACTTAAAGCACATCTTTAGATAATGATTGTAGACTTTTTCGTATATAAAAAAAAAATACTTTATCGGTTATCATCATCACTATCACTAACTATGCGTAGAAGTCTTCACAAATTAAAATAGAAGTAAATATCTTTGGTACCCTATTGTGAGGGCAAGGATCTTCTTTCATGATATGAACCCACTAACAAATTACCACATATAAATTTTGTATTCAAATGATGATAAAAATCGTATATATACCAAATAAATGTTGATGAGAAAGGGGAATATTTTTGCTAGACCTACACCAACACAACGACTTTAAAAAGAAATTATGTAAACACACATGACGTTGGTTCCCAATAGAATAAGGTTTCATAAAGATTTTCATGTTTAAGGACTTTGTTTTCTTCTTACATCTCTGAGTTTTTTGAAGGATTTTGTGTTTCAATCACTTCTTTTCCACGATGAAGTTTTCTTAGGGTGAGTTTGGAAATCCAAAAATTTCAGAAGTTATTTTTAATTTTTTCTATATTTGGCTATCAATAGAAAAAATTAATCATTGTGGACAATGAACCTTGCTTGTTGATTGTTGTCAAATTATAGTGGGGCAGATCGTAATTTTTAATTTCTGTATGCCACTTTTATTAGTACTGTCAAAGTGGATCGTATGACTCTTTAGGTCTGTCCCACCATAGACCTAATTTTGGTGTGTTTTTGCAGGCCGAAATCAATAATGTAATAATAATTACAATAAATACCAAAAATCGTTACGTCCGTTACATATTGAATGCTCACAATTTTTATATAATGAATGTTTACAATTTACATATTGAATGCTCACAATTTTTATATAATAAATGTTCACAATTTATATATTGGATTTGGATGTTCTCAATTTACATATTGAATTTTCACAATTTTATATACAAAATGTCCACAATTTAAATTGTGAACATTCAGGCTCTGTTTGGCAGAGCTTATAACTTATTTTAAGCTACTAATCTGCTATAAGCTCTGTTTGGTAATGTTCCTAAAATAAGATAGTAGCTTAAAATAAGAGTTTATTTTTGAACGCTACCTTAGGTAGCGTTTCAAAATAAGTTAATAGCTTCCTAACTTTTTTTTTTTTTTCATCTTTAACCTTATTATTTTAAAGAAATGACATCATTTACTCTTTCCAATTAAAACCTTTTTGACTAAACCTTTTTTACTTTTTCTCTTCAATATGTTTGGTTGTAATTTCAATTTTTTGACATTTGTGTTTGAAAATTGATTTTTGTATGAACTAATCTTATGAATTATAAACATTTTGTTTTACTTTATATGTTCTTACTTTATATTTTATTAAAATATATTGATTTCATTATTTTATATTTTAATATATAAACAAGCCTATTTAAATTTAAAATTATTTAAATTGTATGAAGATATCCTTTTTAGTATCTTTACATTTATTAGCTTATTAAAAAATTAATTTTACCAAACACTTTTAAGTATAACAGCTATCTTAACAGCTCTTCAAATTTCAACTTCGAACTTATAGCTTTTCAGTTTTCAACTACTTTTCAGCTTTCAGCTAGGTTTGCCAAACATAACCTCAGTATATAAATTGTGAATATTTAATATATAAATTGTGTATTTTGACCCGAGTCCATATTATAAGGTGAACTCATGTCCATGACATAACTATTGGATTTATGAATAGAGGCAACTAGTGGACCGATTTAAACTCAGCCCATGAATTGGTCCGAGATTCGGAACAGTCCAGGTGTCCAGGCCGTTTTGCGAAAGCCCATCGAATTAAAATAGAGCTTGAGATTCTGGGTTAGCAAACTGGTGCCCGCTCCCAAATTAGGAAACTCGGTAGATTCTGGAAACGAGAAATACAGGACCTTACACCCTCCAGAACTCTTCGCTAACGGAACGAGTCCTAGTCAGACCGGTAGATTCTCAGACTTCGAAGCTTCATTCTAATTAATTTCTATCTCATCACATGCATTCTCATGTTTTTATGCATATTCGTACTCAATGTGTATGTAATGTATTCGTTTCCGCATTTTTGTATTGTGAAATTGTAGCATCGCTACGATTTTTAGCTTGACGCTTAACGTGTTTTGACAAGTAAGTTTCGTATCGTATACCATGCTGCTACAATTGTTTCATTTTTTTTTAAGATCTTGAGATTTGTAGGTTAAAGATTTTGGAATAATTGATTGGCAATTTAGTTTGAAATTTTTAATTTTTTCTGGTATTTGTAGGTAAAGGCATGTGGAGTAATTGATCCTAACTTCTGTTTGAATTATTTTGAAATTTCTAAGTCCTTGAGAGGATTTTTAGCTAAATGAATTT
>CM008332.1:30556298-30567378 GCA_002525835.2 Ipomoea batatas
TAGATATAATTTTTTTAAGTAAAAAATTGTTAATATGTGTTTCATTTAAAAGATCCCAATGATATATTTTAAATGATATTTTTTTATATTTTATTTTTTTTACAAAAAGAAAAAGAAAAATATAAATATAAGTTGAAAAAATTTAAGAAAAGAAAAGGTCAGTTTCTTGTGAGATTGTCTCACGGTCTTAATTTGTGAAACAAATTGAATCTAATAATAAAAATGAATCATAATAGAATTGTAGATATAATTAATACTTTAAACCTTATATATAATACTTTATATCATAAAGACTTTATAACACAATTGTAATAAAAAATTTGCAGGAAATAAAGTAATAACATAACAAAATTACAAATATAATCAATACTTTAAGCCTTATATATAATACTTTATACTTTATATCATAAATGTAATAATTTATAGCAAAACTGTAATAGACAGTTTGCAAAAAATAAAGTAATAACATATAACAGAATTGTAGATGTAATTAATACTTTGAGTATTATATATAATACATTATAACATAAATGTAATTCACGTTTTATAGGAAATAAAGTAATAACAAAACAGAATGGCAGATATCATCAATACGCTAAATCTTATATATAATACTTTATATTATAAATGCGATACTTTATATGAAAACTATAATAGACAATTTGTAAGAAATAAAGTGTCATTACATATAGCAGAATTGCAAATATAATTAATACTTTAAGTCTTATATATATATATATATTTAATACATTGTAGTGCTAAGGACCTTGTAGTCTAGTGGCATCAAACCCTTCCCTTTATACGGGAGGTGGTGGGTTTGAGCCTCAGTGGAGACAATACTGACTCTTGTGCTTCAATAGGTACATACACATAAATGTAATAATTTATAGAAAAATTGTAATAAATAGTTTGAAGAAAATAATATTACTAAACTCATTTACCATAGGGGCGGCTTTTAGTTAGATGTTTATAAACATAAATGTGTAGTTCAACTATTGCTTTTAGTTAGATGGAGTACATGATTATTCGATCATAAATAGGCCGCGGTGTGTGGAGTTGACAATATAATGTTGGTTAACAACATCATTAGTTTTTGATAACGTGTGTGGGGCAACTAATCATGGTACTTAGGATGAGTGATTAGGAGTATGTAGACGCATTTATCCTGGAATGATTAGTTGCAAATTAAAGGGCAATCAAGTTCAACCACGGACCACCCATCATCACCTAAAACCTTTTCTCCATAATTGCATCAGAATATACTATGCATAATGATTTAATTTTTGTCATTACCAAATCAGATTGGCTCATCATAAGATCAACAACATAATGTAATATGCATGTATACAACAACAAAGTTAGTTGGTTGCCAGTTGATTGAGATCCGAATATAGTTAACTCGTAAGAATTTGATATAATTAAGATTGTCTTGTTTTGTTATTATTAATTTTGGATTGCAGTCGGAGTGCATTGTAAGAAGAGTTAGTTATTAACTCACGGTGAGATGGATTAATTCACGAGTAGTCAACTAGTCAAATAATATATATATATATATATATATATATATATATATATATATATATATATGGGTGTTCATGTGTGGCCTGGTCATTTAGGTATGACCGTGCGGCCGTTTTTCAGCTATTATGTTAGATCAAGTCATCAAATTAACGCGTAATATATATATATATATATATATATATATATATATATGTTACAAAACACACCATTCTACGTACTAAAATGCACCAGAAGACCGATAAAATACACCATTTCATACTATAACCAAATGCACCTATTCACTTAAAATTCATCAATATACGTAATAAAACGCATCATTCTACGTATTAAAATGCACCACAACGTGTGTTAAAATGCATAATTCCACTTTTTGAAAATCCACATCCCAGGTTATAAACATGCACTATTACACTTATTAGAAAACATATGTTAAAATACATACCATTCTAGTACTAAAATGCACCAGAGGACGGATTAAAACACACTATTCCACAACACAGTTACACACCATTCTACGTATGAAAATGCACCAGAGGATGGATTAAAACACACCATTCCTCAGCACAGTTAAATGTACCAACATACGTAATAAAACGCACCACAACATGTACTGAAACGCACCACACAATGTACTAAAATGCACCATTTCAATTCACGTAATATAGATACTTAAATTATCAAAAAGCCCTTCACTTAACCTGCGCGAACTGCAATTGCCACCATTAGATTAGGCGAATTGGACGTCAAATATATATACTAGTATTTTTTTTATGCGCGATGCGCAAAATATAGGTTCTCAATATTAGTACTTTATATTAAAATTAGATATTTATTTAGATTTTAGATATTGTGTTTCTTACTTATGATTTGTCATTGTTTTTGTTTTTTTCCGCACATAAGAGCTTAATCGGGCACATTTGATGGGTGTGTTATGAATATTTCGCCTGATAGAATGAAGTACTTGGACAATGTATCAAGCCTTTTATTGAAATGTGAGAATGCAGTTAAGAAATTAAACATGTTTTGCACATCAATCAGAGTGTAGCTAGTACATGCATGCATGCATTCTTCCACACTCATACATTGAATCATCACACATTTGAACAAAAAGAGACATAGAATATATAATATATGACCTGCCCCATACATACATTATTATATTAAAGGCCGGCGGGGAGGAAAAGTATAGCCATAGGTGGTCTTTTCTTCAGATGTAGTCCACATAAACACACTCCTACGTGGTCTGTCGTCAGTACTAATTAATAAAGCCAACTTTACAATAGGGAGATTAATCAGCATACACATGCATGCTGTATCATTTGTTTTGGACACAAACTTATCAATATATACGCAACTCCTCGCACAATAATACAGAATCTTTTCCCAAATCTTCACTTTTATTATTATTATTATTATTATTATTATTATTATTGTTGTTGTTGTTGTTGTTGTTGTTGTTATTATTGTTAATCTTTTTAATTGCTAAATACAATAATAAAATCACAATTCATTTATATTTTATATAGGAAAAATATTCAAATATTGACTATTGAACTACACAAGAAAATGTAATTAGGTCAAATAGGCCCTTGAATATTACCTAAGATGTTAATTAGACCCCTAAACTTTTTAAAGTAACAATTAATTAAATCCATCAACATTTTATTTTAGTGCAATGAAGCCTAAAAACTACTTAATGACCTGCTATCACATGTCATTAGGGTTTCGGCAACCTCTACCGATATTTGGGAAAAGTGGACTTGGTAGTGGGTGTAAATGTTGGTTATTGGCAGAATTAATTTTCTGCTAGTGGGTAGAGGTTACTAATGGATTATCAATGCCATGATTAATGCTATGATCCACTCTCCTCTACTATATATTCATTGTGAGTAGTAGGTTTGAAAGACACCAAGAACACACGGCATACACTGTTTTCTCCCTCAAAACTCTGCTCACATTTCCTTCAAGCCATCTGCGTTCATCCCACGTCCTAGTTGGTCGGATCCAAGTTTGTGTGCTCAAACGATTGGATCGTAGTACGTTTTACCCTGGGAAACCTAGATCGCAACACTCCAGCACCCCGGAAGGCGGTAAATAAGGTTTTAAGGATAGTGGCAACACGACTCGTGCTTCAAACCACCCGAGATCGTCCAGTTTTCATCCGAAGTTGTGTATCAGGTTTATTAAACCGTGTGTAGGTTTTATTTTCCTGTGTTATTATCCTTCGTGGATATTTCTGTTGTAATTTCCATTTTCTATTGAATTTCGAGAATCATTTTTCCTACATGTATAACACATCCAAACAGAAAGAGTGAGCCTATCAATTTTGGGATCTTAGAGACGAAGCAGTAAACTTCGTCTTTCGGAGATCTCGGAGGCCAATTAAGTTCGTCTATGAGATCCCAGAGACGAAGCTTGTTGCTTCATTTTTGGGATCTCAAACACGAAGCTTGTTGCTTCGTTCGTCTTATATTGAGATGAAACAATAATTTTATGTAGATGATGATTGTGATCGATATGTTTTTAATGAAGAAATGTTTAGATAATAATTTTAATAAATATAAATAGAAATGATGATGATGATGATGATGATGATGACGACGATGAAGAAGAAGAAGAAGAAGAAGAAGACTAGTTGGTAACCTGAGAAACTTGTTATTTTGTTTAATTGCACATTATTAACTTATTAAGGGGATTAATTGAACTTTAAAAAAAAAACCAGTGAACTAATTATATTTTCTTGTATAGTTGAATAACGAATTTCAACATTTTTCATTTTATATACAAATAACTATTAATTAAAATATTTGCCCAAAAAGAAACTATTAATTACAATATCACTAAAATAACCATGACTAAATACTGTCCCCAAAAAAAAAAAAGAGAGGCATAAACTGCTAATTTAAGGGCCCAAGGAATTCCCATTTCCCACGCTCAAACCATGCCAAGAGTATTTTTTTCATTTAATATACAACTATTAAAGCCAATTGTTATACCATGGACATGCGTTCACTTGTGGAACTTGATCCAAAAATTATATATGTATAATTAATGATAGGGATAAAATCCCGTTCTCCGCTTCTCGATCTACCAGTGTACATTCGGCTACCAGTGTTTTCTTGCCTAAGTATCTCGCCCGGCCTCCCGGTCTGCGTAGGGCGGCCGAACTGACGTCCCGCCCTCTAATCAGCATCCCATTTGGCTAGTAGTCCCAGCCTATTGGGAACTCGCATTTGCCTTCCGTACGTAGGGCCATCATGCAGGCCGATGCATGCATGACACGCGTAACACATGCCGTAAGGCCGAGACACTTCACGAGGCCACCTATAAAAGGCGCATTTATTGCTAGAGAAACGACTTTTGGTTGTTTTATCTTTTGAATAGTCAAGGAGACCGAGAACCTCTAACCCACTGTCACGTAGACCGATTTCATATAGGGTATTCTTACTTGTACCCTTTGGAGTATTAATACATATTATTTTATTTATACATCCGTATATTACTTTATCATTTTTGGCGCCGTTTGTGGGGACCGGATAATCTAAGCCGATCACTTCATTCCGCTTTTCGGTCTCCGACCATGTACCACCCATACATGGACTACTTCGTCGCTGCCAACTACGAGCAGGAGGCACCATCAGACCTTCGGTCTCGGCTCAGCTCCCGTGACGAGCCGAACAACATGGCCGGGGCACCACCCCCCAACCCAGTTAACGTTATCCACCAGCCCCAGGCATTCCATATCCCCGTCAGGTCGGTCCTCTATCAGTACCCGGCATACCCGATGGACCCGAACATGCAATGGTGGCCTAATTCATCGCGTTTTTACGCGCAGCTGTTCGCTCAACCTTTCCCGTTCCAGCCGATGCCGCCCGTCCAACCCCAGGTTCCTCAACTAGAGACTACTACGATCGAGGCTGCTGCAACCGCAACACCTGGACTATGGAGGGCTCAGTCTGAGAGGCGTTCGGTGTCATCCAGATTGCATGAGGCGATTCCCGCGTGGCGCCCAGCACTCTCCCGATTAAGCGGTTCGGGGGCTATGCGCCCTGTTGACCGGGAAGAGCAGCCGAGGGTGAGCACCTTCGATCGGATCGACCCTTCTGTCCGAAGAAGGTCAGGAGCTGCAGAGGGAGGACGTATGTCATTGGACTTGGCAACTCCAAGCGACGGGGACTCCAGCGAGGCCAGCTCTTCCAACTCTCGTCGTCACCGCCATAGGGATACTGCTCGTCAGTCTGGTCTCTCCCGCGAAATACTTGATCAGGTGCGCGTCGAGTTCAATAGGTGGAAGCAAGAACATGGCGACGACAGATCAGCCGACCGAGCCAGCAACCTGCTACGAACGCCCTTCACTCAAGAGATTATGAGCCAGCTCTACCCCATCGACTTGCGTGTCCCTGGTGATAAGGATTACGCCGGAAGGTCGGACCCAGAACAACATGTTAACTCGTATTACGGTAACATGCTCATGATGGGGGTATCGGAGGCCGTCATGTGCCGAGCGTTCTATTCTACGTTGACCGGAAGTGCGACGGAGTGGTTCAGAACCTTAGAGATAGAGTCTATTTCCAATTTCCGAGAACTGGCACGCAAGTTTGTTCAGAGATTCGCCATGTCCAACACAGTCAAGAAACACTTTTCTCACCTGGAAAACGCTAAGCAGCGGGAGGGCGAACCGCTCTCTGTTTTTATTGAACGGTGGAAGATTGCGATGATAGAGATCAAGCCAGTTGACGATGCCATAGTGATCAACCTGTTGTTAGCATCTCTGCATGGCCGGGAATCTTTACCAAGACCTAATTCTCCGACCACCCCTCTGCTATGAGGATGTTGTTGCAGGGTAGTTGACCACGCTACCGCCACGGAGGCGAACTCGGCTAAGAGGTTGATGGAGACAGGCGGACCGAAGAGAGATCAGAGGGATCAACGACGCCCAAACAACAGCAGACAGAAAGATCAGGATGGAAATTCGGTCTACACCCCGCTTAGCAGACCGGTGGCGGAAGTGTTGCAGCATGCCCAGGCCTGTCACGGCCTGTCACCATGCTCATCCATTCATCTTTCGACCAAATATTGTCTACAAAATTATTCCATACTGGTTGTCTGGTTGCGGGATCCAACTTTCTCTATGCTCTTTTACTTTTTCGCAGTTAGCATTTGAATCATAGGGGTTAATGCCAGCTTTAGTGCATGCATTTTTTCTTCCTCTACTATTAGCATCCCTAAACCCCTTATTAGCTTTGGCATACCATATTTTATACACATTTTCATTTTTATCTTCATCCCAATGATATTTTTCCTAACATAAAAAAAAATATAATTATATATCTTATGCACAATAAAAAGATACTCGTAGTATTGTTGCTGAAAATGTAATGAAATGCATCAAAAGCTTGTTAAATAAATCAACACTATTACCTAAAATTTTGCCCATAAAGCAGCTTTTGTTTCATCAGAAAATTGGGCCCAAGTTGGCCAAGGATCATTAAAATTTGACTTCACCATAGCAGAAATGTCAGCAGCAACTCCATCTTCTAGAAAATCACTATAATTTGAATAATAAAATAGTTAAATACATGCCATGCAAGCTACTTATAAATAATTTCTCAATTAAGAAAACTAATTCTACCCAAAAGGTAAAGAAATAAAAAGTTAATAAAACATTACCTCCCACTTATAACATTCAGTTTGATCTTCTTGGAAGGATCAGATGGTAGAGCTCTACCTCTATTAGGCCCCCTCCTCTTTGTTTGCTTAGTTAAAGTAGTGGCAGATTAATGAAGTGATTGGACAGTATCTTCAACAGCTTCCTCAACATGATCATCAAGTGGTGTATTTAGCAAAGGTGCATCAGATGGTAGCCCATCAGATATAGATGCAACATGATCAGGCCGAGCATTGGATTGTGATCCACTAGATAATGGTGAAACATGAGGTGGTGCATTGGATTGCAATCCATCAGTTAAAGATGCATTAAGAGGTGTGGATTGCAATCCATGGCCATTGACAAAATGTGATGGATTAGAAGTAAGATCATTGTCAACACCTTGTGCAAAACGACTAAAACTTCCTCTAACTGGAGTTTTATTTTTTCTACCCCTGCCTCTAGTCACCATTTTACCTATAAAAAGGAAAAAACATAGTTATAAAAATGAATTAATCATAGAAATGAAATAGTAGAATTAGAAAACTAATTATAACTACTAAGTATAACTAATTAAAAGGAAATCATATAGAAAAGTGTATAGAATTTGATTATTTTAATCGTTAGTCATCATAAGAATCAGATGACATGAATGCTATTTCATCTTCCTCATTCTCATCTTCATCATCATCATCATCAACCTCTTCATCTTCTTCTTCAACTTCAAACAATTCTTCTTCTTCAATTTGGATATTTGTTTGCTATTGAACCATATCCACTTCTTCCATATCACCTCCATCAAGAGTGCACTCAACATCTAATCCATCTAATGGAGCAATAATTGTCAAGAGTGCACTCAACATCTAATCCATCTAATGGAGCAATAATTGTTGGAATCATTTGATCTTCTTGGTAAACAGATTCATTGTCATCCTCATTTTCATAATCAATGTTTGAAATTCCATCATATCTATTTCTAGGCTTAACTTTATAAACAACCCACTAATTACGCCTATTTAGTCGAGTGCATGGATAACAACTATAATAGACTTGTTGAGCTTGTTGGGCTAACACAAAAGGTTAATTAGATGCAAGTCTTGACTTGTGATTAACCTCAACCAAACTATTATAAAGATGCACCCTAACACCTCTCTCAGTATCAAACCAATGACACTTGAAAAGAACTATGTTGTTACCAACTCCAAAATACTCCAAAACATAAATATCAAGCAAAACACCATAGTAGTCACGTTCATATTCATTATAGTAACTTCCTTTCACTCAAATTTCAATATTCATTGTTTTTTTGTGCTGCCCATGTTTTTGTGTATGAAACTTAAATTCATTTACAAAATATCCTTTATAAATGGTGACAATTTGGGATGGACCTCTAGATAGCTCGTATATACGACTATCCACATCCTTGTTAATTGAGCAAACCTAAATATATAAATTAATCATATCATTAGTAACTTTGAAATAATAAAATATAGATCAATTATACTAATTTGTTGATGGTAAAACTTACATATTGTCTAAACCATGAAGCAAATTTCTTTTCACGAATAATTTGTAATTCATCTTCACCTATTGTTGGTCTTGCTTTTTGTATCTCATCATCAAATTTCCTAACATTAGTTTAATAGTTCAAGGTGACTTTATTTTTCTTAAAAAAATTATCTATATATGTTACAGAGATTAAGTTTGACATACTTACTCAATATATGGTGCAACATCTTCATAGTTCATTAAAACATAAATTTCAGCAGCATTATACTCATAATCACTTAGGTATCTACGAATACCTTGCCCTAATGGTCGACCCAGATGAGTAAAAATTGACAAACGATTTTTTGCATTCACATCTCCACCATCATCTATCATTACGAGGAGCACGATTCAATCGTGTTTGGACATGATCTTCAAAATAATGTGAGAAAATGTAGATATTTCTTCAATCAAATATGCTTCACATATTGATCCTTCAACATAGTTTCTATTCCACACTTTTTTTTAATTGATGCAAAAATAACCTGCAGAAGAGAAGTGAAAATCAATTTTTTTTTGTAACATTGTTACAATGATAGTGGGGAATATGTTCTAGAAAGTTATACCTTTCAAATGGATACATCCATCTATAATGAACAGGTCCGCCAACTTTAGCCTCATAAGCTAAATGAATCGGTAAGTGCACCATGGAATCAAAGAACACCCAGGTGGAAATTTTTTTTCTAACTTACAAAGGATTTCAATAATGTTTTTCTCCAATATTTCCAAATGTTGAATTCGTAATTCACTTGAGCAAATATCTCTAAAAAGTGACTAATTAAGCTCTGTAATGGCATCCCATATCGGTTTTGGTAAAAAATCACATAAAGCAATCGGTAACAACCGCTCCATAAAAACATGACAGTCTATGACTTTTAAGCCCTCCAATCTTGCAATTCTCCACATTTACACAACTAGCGATATTTGAAGCATAACCATCAAAAAAATTTTAATTGCTTGACCCATTCACAAACAACTTTAATTTGAACCTTACTTAGTGTATAAGAAGCCTTTGGCATATAAACTCTTCCATTCTGTTCAACTAATTCCAATTCGGGTCGCTTACCGTATACTTTCAAATCCATCTTAGCTTTTATATTATCTTTTGTCTTGTCTTTTACATTCATCAATGTATTAAATACATTTTCAAAGACATTTCGCTCTATATGCATCACATCTAAATTATGACGAATAAGCAAAGTATACCAATAAGGCAACTCCCAAAAAAAATACTTTTTTTCACCCAATTATGATTTTATCCAAAACCTGGATAGTTTGTTTACCACATTGAGTACCAAATCTAATATCAGGCAAAGCACAAACTTGAGCAAACATTTCTTCCCCAGATAATCTCTCCATTAAGACATCTTTCTCAATAGGTCTCATGAACTTATCTCGTTGCTTTCTATAAGCATGGGGTATCTTCTCATTTCTTAGCTCTATATTTTATATTTAGAAATTTCAAAGCATTAGTGTACTACTTTGAGGTGCTTAAAAAAACAAAAAGAACATATACATACAATAAACACAAGCTAAGAAAGAGATGTAGTTCATTGTTTCACCTGTTGAGCAGTGGTTGAATACAGAGGGTGAGTCGATGGAAATAGCAAATTTGGTGAGGTATAATGGTCTGCCCTCTCTCCCAACTGAAGCAGAAGGTAGAGGTTGATACCTTTCAGACAGAGTTGCTTGGAAGACAGATGAGCTCATCTACGAGGTTTGTGGTCTGTATTTGAAGCTATCTTCTAGGGCTTTTTGGATATGTATCTGAATGTGTCGACTATATTCTAATTAATTAAGAATCATTAATTATTTAATTACTTAATTATATATATATTAAAATTATTATTTATATATTAAAATTATATGTCACTAGTTTATTGAAATGTTTATCATAAATAATCATCTACACAATTTGCTAAATAAAATAATTCTTGCGTCCAAACAATTGCTATACTTTCCGCTAAAAAAAAAATTGCTACAAAACTAGTATGTTGCAAAGCTACCAATGAAAAAAAAATTCACCAAAGAAATTGTGACAGAATATTGTACGTCGCAAGTTTCCCGCCCAAAAAAATCTTTCCTGCTAAGAAAATTTTGGTGGACTTTTCAACAACATCTCAATTGCGTCGTATGTTTGTCACAATATCGTCATAAATGTCGTCGGAATAGCTCTAAACCCAATTTTTATTAGATTGATACACAAATAAATATATATGTATATATATATAGAGGAGGCATCCGGTGCGGCCTTGGCCTTGTGTGCGGTCATGTGGCCTGTTCTACACCATTAGATTATTTAATCCAACGCATCAGGTTGATCCCAAAAAAAAAGCGCTGAACATTATTAACGCGAAGGAGGGG